>OZ024795.1:47105108-47517608 GCA_964017045.1 Omphiscola glabra | reverse complement strand
GGCAGCCAGCCACGAACAAAAGCGAAAGCAATACAACGGATTTAATAATGTTGTGTCTTTTGGTCAAACGTTTTTTTAGAACAGCTAGATATGCACGGTCAACCAAAAAATTTTGAGCTCAAGTCGACACCATAGTAACACGGGGCAAAATATTAATGCACTCACTAGATGATACAAAATAGTTGAATAACAGACAAATGTAACGTATTTTTTTTTAAAAAAATGTTAAAAAGAAAGATTGTTATTTATCTCTCAACACAAAATTAAACACCTTCATAATCACTGGGGTAAAGCGACTCCGGACATTTAGTGCACGCTGAGAACCGCTCGTGTAGATTAAACATTGCACGCTAACCAGGATGCTATAGTGTGCCGGCTGTGTAGTTATCACCAGCGGCAAGTCATTCAAGTGATTTCTATGAGATCTTGGAAAATCCTGAATAACGATTTGGTTTTCTCCTTTTTTTTTTTTTTTTTAACCAAAGTCTCATTGAGAGAACTTTTATTTATTTACTGAGACTTTGCATTTCACTCATTGAAACGTTAATGCACTAAAGCTTGATAGTTAACCCCCCCCCCCTCTTCCCCCGCCATTTTGACCATGAATCACCGTAGGTGAGGTTAAGTACTTTCGAAAAGGAAATTATTGAATCTATGTCACCTTACTGTACATCGTGTTATTTCTGCTTGACATATCTTAGTATTTATTTGAAGAGTATTTGCAGCGACTTAATTAACGCATACCATTCTATTGTTTCTAGCCTTGACAGCATGATTGCAAAGATGCACGCAAAGGATTCTGGTAATAATCTCTCCCCCAAATCTCGAAAAACTGTAAACAAACGCCAAGTTGTACAATTTTTAATTTTAAAACACACACACACACACACACACATAAATACAAGTGCAATGACGTAGCCGTGGGTTCAAAAGTCAAAGGTTTAAGCATTTTTTGGGGGGTATTTTCAAAGTTTGGAGTCGCGTTTGGCTGGAACTTTTGTTTGAATTATTTGTAAACGCTTGCGGTTGTAGGGTGAAATAGCCGAGGACAGATTAAATCATTCAGACTTTCAAGTGTCAAATCTCTAAGAAATTCTACCCAATCACATCGAGGTGTTCAAGGCCGGAAGCCACAAGTATCAGACTTGAATGTGGAGAGTGGGAAAATTAATCACAAACGTGATCAATTAGTTGGTTCTTTTTTAGTGTACTTATAGTACAGAGCCAGGGCCGACCCCAACAATTGCGGGGCCCTATGCGAAACGGTCTGCGCGGGGCCCATTCTGGGTAGAGGATAAGGATAATAAGTGAAAATTAAGATTTTGTATTAGAAAATAAATTCGGGGCGGGGCCTATGAAAGTGCGGGCCCCATTGCGGCCGCATAGGTTGCAGTGGCCAAAGGCCGGCCCTGTACAGAGCTATTGCCTCGGATTAATTTACGAGGGCCTGCGTTCAAGCCCTGTGAAGGAAATAGTGGAACAAGATATGTTTAACCCTAAAATTGAAATACATGATACGTGAAATGAAGTTTCGACTAGACGCCTTCTTCGGCAGACGATACAAAACAAAAAACACCCATTAATTCGAAACCAAACATCAAAAAAAAAACAACGTATGTGATCGAAAATCTCAATGAAGTCAATATAGCTTTCTGTTGAGGCTAACTAAGGTCACATAAGAATCTCAATGAAGTCAGTGTAGCTCCCTGTTGAGGCTAACTAAGGTCACATAAGAATCTCAATGAAGTCAGTGTAGCTCTCTGTTGAGGCTAACTAAGGTCACATAAGAATCTCAATGAAGTCAGTGTAGCTCCCTGTTGAGGCTAACTAAGGTCACATAAGAATCTCAATGAAGTCAGTGTAGCTCTCTGTTGAGGCTAACTAAGGTCACATAAGAATCTCAATGAAGTCAGTGTAGCTCCCTGTTGAGGCTAACTAAGGTCACATAAGAATCTCAATGAAGTCAGTGTAGCTCTCTGTTGAGGCTAACTAAGGTCACATAAGAATCTCAATGAAGTCACTGTAGCTCTCTGTTGAGGCTAACTAAGGTCACATAAGAATCTCAATGAAGTCAGTGTAGCTCCCTGTCGAGGCTAACTAAGGTCACATAAGAATCTCAATGAAGTCACTGTAGCTCTCTGTTGAGGCTAACTAAGGTCACATAAGAATCTCAACGAAGTCAGTGTAGCTCCCTGTTGAGGCTAACTAAGGTCACATAAGAATCTCAACGAAGTCAGTGTAGCTCCCTGTTGAGGCTAACTAAGGTCACATAAGAATCTCAATGAAGTCAGTGTAGCTCTCTGTTGAGGCTAACTAAGGTCACATAAGAATCTCAATGAAGTCAGTGTAGCTCCCTGTTGAGGCTAACTAAGGTCACATAAGAATCTCAATGAAGTCAGTGTAGCTCTCTGTTGAGGCTAACTAAGGTCACATAAGAATCTCAATGAAGTCAGTGTAGCTCCCTGTTGAGGCTAACTAAGGTCACATAAGAATCTCAATGAAGTCAGTGTAGCTCCCTGTTGAGGCTAACTAAGGTCACATAAAAATCTCAATGAAGTCAGTGTAGCTCCCTGTTGAGGCTAACTAAGGTCACATAAGAATCTCAACGAAGTCAGTGTAGCTCCCTGTTGAGGCTAACTAAGGTCACATAAGAATCTCAATGAAGTCAGTGTAGCTCTCTGTTGAGGCTAACTAAGGTCACATAAGAATCTCAACGAAGTCAGTGTAGCTCCCTGTTGAGGCTAACTAAGGTCACATAAGAATCTCAATGAAGTCAGTGTAGCTCCCTGTTGAGGCTAACTAAGGTCACATAAGAATCTCAATGAAGTCAGTGTAGCTCTCTGTTGAGGCTAACTAAGGTCACATAAGAATCTCAATGAAGTCAGTGTAGCTCCCTGTTGAGGCTAACTAAGGTCACATAAGAATCTCAATGAAGTCAGTGTAGCTCTCTGTTGAGGCTAACTAAGGTCACATAAGAATCTCAATGAAGTCAGTGTAGCTCCCTGTTGAGGCTAACTAAGGTCACATAAGAATCTCAATGAAGTCAGTGTAGCTCTCTGTTGAGGCTAACTAAGGTCACATAAGAATCTCAACGAAGTCAGTGTAGCTCCCTGTTGAGGCTAACTAAGGTCACATAAAAATCTCAATGAAGTCAGTGTAGCTCTCTGTCGAGGCTAACTAAGGTCACATAAGAATCTCAACGAAGTCAGTGTAGCTCTCTGTTGAGGCTAACTAAGGTCACATAAGAATCTCAATGAAGTCAGTGTAGCTCCCTGTCGAGGCTAACTAAGGTCACATAAGAATCTCAATGAAGTCACTGTAGCTCTCTGTTGAGGCTAACTAAGGTCACATAAGAATCTCAACGAAGTCAGTGTAGCTCCCTGTTGAGGCTAACTAAGGTCACATAAGAATCTCAACGAAGTCAGTGTAGCTCCCTGTTGAGGCTAACTAAGGTCACATAAGAATCTCAATGAAGTCAGTGTAGCTCTCTGTTGAGGCTAACTAAGGTCACATAAGAATCTCAATGAAGTCAGTGTAGCTCCCTGTTGAGGCTAACTAAGGTCACATAAGAATCTCAATGAAGTCAGTGTAGCTCTCTGTTGAGGCTAACTAAGGTCACATAAGAATCTCAATGAAGTCAGTGTAGCTCCCTGTTGAGGCTAACTAAGGTCACATAAGAATCTCAATGAAGTCAGTGTAGCTCCCTGTTGAGGCTAACTAAGGTCACATAAAAATCTCAATGAAGTCAGTGTAGCTCCCTGTTGAGGCTAACTAAGGTCACATAAGAATCTCAACGAAGTCAGTGTAGCTCCCTGTTGAGGCTAACTAAGGTCACATAAGAATCTCAATGAAGTCAGTGTAGCTCTCTGTTGAGGCTAACTAAGGTCACATAAGAATCTCAACGAAGTCAGTGTAGCTCCCTGTTGAGGCTAACTAAGGTCACATAAGAATCTCAATGAAGTCAGTGTAGCTCCCTGTTGAGGCTAACTAAGGTCACATAAGAATCTCAATGAAGTCAGTGTAGCTCTCTGTTGAGGCTAACTAAGGTCACATAAGAATCTCAATGAAGTCAGTGTAGCTCCCTGTTGAGGCTAACTAAGGTCACATAAGAATCTCAATGAAGTCAGTGTAGCTCTCTGTTGAGGCTAACTAAGGTCACATAAGAATCTCAATGAAGTCAGTGTAGCTCCCTGTTGAGGCTAACTAAGGTCACATAAGAATCTCAATGAAGTCAGTGTAGCTCTCTGTTGAGGCTAACTAAGGTCACATAAGAATCTCAACGAAGTCAGTGTAGCTCCCTGTTGAGGCTAACTAAGGTCACATAAAAATCTCAATGAAGTCAGTGTAGCTCTCTGTCGAGGCTAACTAAGGTCACATAAGAATCTCAACGAAGTCAGTGTAGCTCTCTGTCGAGGCTAACTAAGGTCACATAAGAATCTCAACGAAGTCAGTGTAGCTCTCTGTCGAGGCTAACTAAGGTCACATAAGAATCTCAACGAAGTCAGTGTAGCTCTCTGTCGAGGCTAACTAAGGTCACATAAGAATCTCAATGAAGTCAGTGTAGCTCCCTGTTGAGGCTAACTAAGGTCACATAAGAATCTCAATGAAGTCAGTGTAGCTCTCTGTCGAGGCTAACTAAGGTCACATAAGAATCTCAACGAAGTCAGTGTAGCTCTCTGTCGAGGCTAACTAAGGTCACATAAGAATCTCAACGAAGTCAGTGTAGCTCTCTGTCGAGGCTAACTAAGGTCACATAAGAATCTCAATGAAGTCAGTGTAGCTCTCTGTTAAAGCTAAATATAAACTGAAGAATTAAGTGTACAAACGTATAGTCCATTCAATTATCTTTCATTTGATACCTCATTTGGTCTTACAAACCCAACAATAATATTTTTTAATCGTTTTTTTTTATCCCAACCTCTCACTTCTGGTACCCGTGTACCAATAGGTGCAGCCTTTCGTGATTTTCGGAACGTTATCGTTGGTTTTGAAATGTGTTATTTGAAAAAGAGTATATTTAACAACGAGAAGCGTTTTAATGCAAGAGAGTTTGGCATAGAGCAATGCACGGAAGAATACATTTACTGGGGATTTTCAAATTTACAAATCAATAATAATAGTAGTAATAATTTCTCCCTTTTTAAATTTTACTCTGGGGTTAAAGATAGGTCATTTTAAAATATGGTAAATTTCAGCTCTTGCTGTTGTTTAATTATTCCAGTGCGGCCAGTGGCGTAGCGATCTTAACTCGCGCCCGGGGCACAATACCTTTTTAGCGCCCCCTCCCCTATTCGAAAACCATACAATATTATATGTAAAATATACCATTTGGCGCCTCTTTGTGGGTAGCGCCCGGGGCATGATGCCCCCTTGCCCCCCCCTCGCTACGCCACTGAGTGCGGCCCACCCTACATGTCAGTTTAAGAATCATTGGTCTCCATAGCTCCAATTTCTTTGTTCGTTGTTGTGAAGACCGTAAATCATTTTGCATGTTATATTTTAGCGAATGCTCATATTTTCAAAACCTTCTAATCCAAGAACTTTTTTTTTTTTAAATTTCGGACGGCGTGACCCGCGCCCAGGTTCAACTGCTAATCAATAAGTGACTTGACTTACCTGAGACTGATCATATCCTCCACCCCCTTGGAATCCTCGGGATAATCTCGACGTGAGCCCATCTTGACGTGATGAGAACCTCTGAAAGGGATCAACATAACCATATGTCAGTACATGGTTGGCTAACAGAGCACCCCGTGGGGCCTTTCAAACATTTGAACAAACAAAAAAGCCACCATTCAATGTCTACGGAAGACAAAGCAGTTATAAAGTTACATCTACTACATTAAGCTCGGTGTCGCTATGAATGTCTTTATGTACCGGCTATAGCCCGGAGCTGCAATACACTAAATGCCACCACTTAACGTGTACTGAAGTTTCTTACACAAGGCAAGATTCAGAAAATGAACATGAAATATTATGCTTCATGAAGACAAAGCAGTTATAAAGTTACATCTACTACATTAAGCTCGGTGTCGCTATGATTGTATTTATGTACCAGCTATAGCCCGGAGCTGCAATACATGAACTTATAATCTTCTAAAAATTTGCTTGACAAGACATCCATTCAAGTAACGCACTGTATAAAAATCCAAATTCGTTCTACAACAGCTCCCTGGCGAGACGTTGTATGCAGACCTGTTTACTCTTACGATTTTGGCGTACAATGTACGATTTGGAGATGTATACATTATATATACTGTGTGTTTTTTACTATTAAGATAATGTATTTAACGATTTTGTGATGGCATTGTACGATTTTAAGAGTTTAAAGGGTAAACAGGTCTGGTTGTATCTTAATATCCTTGTGTTCTTCTAGCCATGACGATAGATGTATAGATAGACCATGCCTCCTACTTCATCCCACGGGCCAGTGTAAGCAATGGCAACCAATACTGATACACCAATACCAACCGGTTTGTTGTACGATAATGTGTATTCTAAAACAATTACTTAAATATCGTTGAGATATATAATAATGAAGTCGTTCCAGCCAAACACACTTAAGCAACACACTATCGTACAACGGCCATCTATCCACCATGATAACAACAACTAAACTACACGTCATTTCCCCTTACCCACATACGTCACAACAATCTCACACAAAAGATACAGCTTCTTCTTCTTCTTCTTCTATATATTAAGGGCCCACGATCAATTTATTGATCATTATGGCTCCTATGAATGTAGATGGGATTTGCAATGTCTCCGTGCCTGGTGTTGATGAGGATATTTCACTGGTCAAAAGAGTAACTGTACATATACTCTCTAACTAACATCTTTTACTACACATATACTCTCTAACTAACATCTTTTACGTACCAACATAACAACAGTGATCTACGCATAACAACAGTGATCTCGTACACTTGACACCCCCTCGGGTACGCCAACGCATACTTTTTTTTTGACGACGCCCCTATATTAAATATATGAATGTCTCATTCCCTTTTTACACCGCATATTTATTACGCCATATTTAAATTGAGACTATTTCCAATAAAACATAAAAAATATTGGGCACCAAATCCGTTTGCGGTAATTTTAGCGCAGTTGTCTGGAATTTTGTACTGCGCGATTTTGAACTCATCGTAACACCATACTTTCTTTCATACCTATAGGAATGCAGTCGACATTGTCATTGCAGGATTGGCCTATTTTAGCCACTCGTCGAAGTTTAAGACTACATAGCTACTCCATCGTCTCGCGAAGACGGAAGGAAGCATTTTATATATATATCTCTCTCTCTATCTATCTCTCTCTATGCATTCTACGCATCCGATGGCATGACAAGGTGACTAACACAGAGGTCTTGGAACGCTCCAAAATGTGTAGCATATTCTCCGCTCTTAGCAAGAAGCGCCTTCGTTGGTTAGGCCATGTAAGGAGAATGGAGGAAGGCCGTATTCCAAAGATGCTGTTGTATGGAGAGTTGGCAGAAGGGACAAGACTTATTGGACGGCCTCGCCTGAGATATATGGACGTTTGCAAAACGAGCATGAAGGAAGCGAACATTGAAGTCAACAAATGGGAGATCATTGCCGAACAACGTTCCAGCTGGCGAACGGCAGTGTACGAAGGAGTGAAAAGGGCAGAAGATGTGCGGAACGAAGCCCTTGCAACAAAAAGAACAGACGGAAGGCCAAAATTAACCAGGAATCATCATTCTCCTGCGTGAAATGCAGACGAGATTGTCACTCCAGGATTGGCCTAGTGAGCCACTCGTCGAAGTGTAGGACAAAAATAAAGCTACTCCATCGTCTTGTGAAGACGGAAGGAAGCATTATATATATATATATCTATCTCTCTCCCTCTCTCTCTCTCCCTCTCTCTCTCCCTCTCTCTCTCTCTCTCTATATATATATATATATAGGGTATTATATTTACGTATTGGTGTTTGTTTATTTGCTATTTTATAACAAGAAAACCAAACAATGGATTGCATCCGAATTTAACATGGTCTTGACCTAGATATGGTTCATGGAAAGTTTGGTTAAAATCACCTTTATTCCGAAAGCAGTAATGAAACAATCCTAAAATTGACGAGAGTAAAGACTAAATAAAGAAATATATATTCTATATTATTTTTAAATGGCTTCAAGGGTCGTTCAAGTCAGTTTGTTTTTGGCGTGCGTAAAGGGTTGTTTGGCGTGCCTAGGGGTTTACAGTCCTGCGGCCTATTTTATTATTACCAACTTTATGTAGTAGGTGTGTGTGTGTGTGTGTGTGTGTGTGTGTGTGTGTGTGTGTGTGTGTGTGTGTGAAAAGGGAGAATCATTGTGATGATCCGAGGCTGGACTTTAGAAGATGCTTCACTAATAAATCCGCCCCTGAAAACCCTTGTAAGATATACCATTTCCCCCCCCCCCCCCCCTTGTTATGCCCCACAGTACTATAGACCACTCACCCCAAAAGCGTGAATTTTGTGTTCAACTCCTATCATTGATGAACCTTGAGAAAATAATACCTTACCCCCCCCCCCACCCCCCTCGGTATTGCCCTGGAGACAGCAAAGCGGAGTAACGTCCCTTGTTGTTATTGCATTCTTAAACCAAATAGCTCACGCAAAAGCGTGATAATGGATTTTGTACCTCACACCGATAAACTTTGAGGGTAGAAGGTCAAGCCCGCAATATCAGAAATGATTATCATTGTATGGGGAAAGCAGAAAACATTTCAATCATCCAATTGAAGCATCAATCAACTCGAATAAATAGCCAGAACAAGCAAGTATCTGTCTTTTATGATCTTATCACTTCAATGTGGACGCTGGAAGGAACTAGACTTAGACCTTCATTAGTGTGATACATAACTGCAACACAGGCTATTTGCAAGTATATGACTTTTAAGATCTGATCACTTAACCGTGGGCGCTGGCAGTACCTAGACTTAGGAATACATTAGCGTGATCATTAACTGCGACTGCTACCTGGAGTACTACCTGGTTTCTATCACTGGACCGATTGACCTTGAAGCTGGAACTAGGGGATTGATCTACATCCTATACCAAACTACCTGACGGCTACTAGGACTTCGAGATCCAGGGACTCTTTCTACCACGATTCGTCGCTGGAGAATCATCTTCACCATCGCCGAGATCCCACGGAACTTACGACCGGGAACTCCGCCTTCACTACTCTACGCTTGTGATCCACCGAGATCATCGTGGAAATATATAAACGTTAAGTCCCCAAGGAATAAACATAGTATCTTGAGCAGGGCTACCACACCTTGGGAAATTTCCCAAGATCTTGGGAATTCACGACCCCCATTGGGATCTGGGGAATAATTTTGAAAATCAGGCAAAACCTTGGGAAATATTAACAGGGGGAAGATTTTTTTACATATTTTGAAAAAAACGCAAAAAACGTATGTGATAAAAATTAAAGAGAAAATAAAGCAAAATAGTTTTTAAAGTAACAAGGTAAAAAATGTATTGTTTTAACTCTTTTCTGGTTTTAATTTTTAAAACCATTCATAAATAAATAAGAAATCTTCTGTAATTAAAGTTAGTATTTTGAAGTTAGTACTAAAAAGTTAATAATTAAAGAAATTCAATTTTCTCTTTTTTTTTTTTTTTTTTTTTTTACATTGAATACTAAAAATTACATCCAGGTGTTGAAAGTTTATCAAATTGACCTTGTACACCATATGCATAGAAAAGTCTCCACAATAAATAAACTGATAATAAATCTTGAAATCTCAAAGGAAATCAATATAGTCTATTAATATTATAGAATTTGTGGAAAAAAAGGGGGGTGGCAGTAGGCTCGGAAACTTTATCATTAGGCTATTAGACATTAGTAACCATACGAAAAACAGTACAAGCCAAAGAGGGAACGATAGTGTTCAATCAAGAATCGATAGTAAAATTTGATGAATTTCAATTACTTCTACAATGTGTTCAAACTATGATGCATCTGTTAAAAAATCCAGCCTAATTTTCATCAATTGGAAAAAAAATAGTTGTGCATTTACACACAGGTAATTAAGATATTAAAAGTATACCGGTACATTGTAGGATTTTAGCTGAAAAGTTCATTTAAACAGTATTTTGTTTGAAAAAAATTATTATAATTATAATGTAAATCTACAATTTAAAAAATACTTATTTTCTTTATATAATATCAATCCATTTTAACTAAACTTATTCTTATTAAATTCTGCTTTATTGCTTTGCAAACCCCAATTCTTATCTACAGGCTTACAATAAGAGAAAAACATGTTTTGATGATGAACCTGTTGCCCTTGTAATAGTTGTAAAGAGACTTTTGTGTTGATTAGCCCTGTGAGGTTTGTTTCAAAGGACTTCTATAACACATGTAGATATTTTTACCAGAAAATTTGGAGGTAATATTTAATTTAGTAGCCTAACTCCAGTGGGTATGGAAAATTTGGATTATAAATTAATAATTTTTTTTTTCAAAATTATTTTTTTTTTCTTTTATGTGATAAAGATTTTTTTTTAAATGTCATTTAAAATAAACTTCAGTCAATTACTGTACCCCGAGTTTCAGGGACATTAATTCAAGATATTATTGCATTAATTACTACATAGAAAACCCCTTTTAAAGAAAACTCTTATATATTTATATGATCTTGGGAAATATTTTGACAAAATCTTGGGAAATTTTAAAAAAGTGAGTGGCAGCCCTGATCTTGAGCATTTATAATGATGATAACATTAGTGTGTCAGTGACCATTGAAGTACATTAGAATATCTCGTCTATTTATATGACGTCTTATGTAAATAATAATATTCAATAAATCCTTGTATTTGTTTCTAATTTAACAAAGATTTAGTTCAGTCTATGTACATAGATAGCGTATTATGTCTGTGTGGTGATTTGGTTTAAGTAAAGAATCCTTAGACTGAGTGCTAATAGGATATCTCGTACGAGAGATACTCCTCAATACTAAATTATAAGGCAGATCACCACAATCATAAGTTTATGGTGTAGCCCCAAATCAGCATTTAGTAAAATCATGTCATTGAATGAGCGGGTACATTTTCCGGATACGGCAATGTCTCAAGGACACATTTTTTTTGTACACACAGAACAAATTCACTCCATAGTAGATTTTCTTTTTTTATAATTAAATCATTTACATGTTGTATATTTATAATAAGCGGCGTAGGAAGGAGCTTTTACATCTTTTAAAAGTTAGATTTGTAAATAGTGTTTTTTTTTTTTTGATGTACCCAGATTGAATATCAACTGAAACGGGATGTGTGCCCACAAATTTAAAGTTTACAAGAGTTATTATAAATCTGGCTTTTTACAGGAGAAAATTCTACATATCAGTTGGTTCTTTGCCGATGTGCTTTTTGACAGGGTCGTAAATTTACGTGTAAGCTGATAACGCCTAAGAAGTTTTCCCCGACTACAAACCCGAGAAAAGCCGGGTATATTGGCTAGTAAACTATATAACTAAAAAAAACAACAAGTAGCTAGCGACAAGTTGCAGAGGTGTTAAGGCGGTAGGAGGTGAGGGTGGGAGGTGAGGGTGGGTGGTGAGGGTGGGTGGTGAGGGTGGGTGGTGAGGGTGGGTGGTGAGGGTGGGTGGTGAGGGTGGGTGGTGAGGGTGGGTGGTGAGGGTGGGTGGTGAGGGTGGGTGGTGAGGGTGGGAGGTGAGGGTGGGTGGTGAGGGTGGGTGGTGAGGGTGGGTGGTGAGGGTGGGTGAGAATTGTTTTTATTGATCAGCCAGTTATAGAAAAATTATTTCTAATTATAATTTTTTTTGTTCTTTAGTGTGGGGTGGTGGTGGCTGGAGTGGAGGTTCCTATTAGATTTAAATGCAAAAACTACAGGCGCCACACCATGGCAGAGAGAGAAATTATAAGACCACCCCCAAGTAGTACCCTGTAACAGGCTTGCACAACATACGGCCCGCTGGCCGCATGCAGCCCGCCAGCCCCCACTTGGCGGCCCGCGAAGTAACGAAATATTCTGTATTAGAATTATTTTCTTAATAGCTTTCCCTCCTGCCCTATTCTCTTTCGGCTCGCACAAGTTTTTCCATAACGTATTACGGCCCGCCTTACATTTTGAGTTGTGCAGGCCTGCCCTATAATATTCAATCAAAACACAGCGATGCGCCTTGACTTATTTAAATATTTCGTTTGTCTTTCAATTATTTGTCTGTATAAGAGTGTGTGGTGAGTAAAATCTTTCAGAAAAATACACCATAAAGAATTAATGTTGATAATATGTGTTCCACACGAGGTGGAGAACGCAAACTAAAGAGCATAGTACGGCAAGGGGGAGCCCACTCTCTCCATGAAATCAAGAGGAGACCACTCACCACTCGAATAGGATCTGCCGCACGTTGGCGGCACCTCCAGTCAACTCAATCCCAGGCAGAGTTCACGGGTAATCCAATAGTAATCCACATTTTTTTGGTTATAACTGTGTGTTCCACATCGAGGTATTATTGTATGATTCAGCCCGTCGACAGATTCAATGGAGGCACAGACGCTCCTATAGAAGAAAAACAACAAATTCATGCGAGGGGGATTATTTGTCAATCAATCAAATCGAAACTAATATTAAACTGGGACCGGCGAACCAACTATGCATAAAACTTTTAGTGTTTATATAATGTTTTTGGTTTTTTTATGTCATGTGTTAATGAATTTCTCTAGTGTTGGAGTTTTAGTTCTATGGAATTAGCAGTTCTCAACCACCACCCCACCACCCCGAAAAACGAGGTTTTTTTTATATTGAAATACTCTTGAACGCAAAATGACGTGACCGAATTCTTCGCCTCCTCCCATCCCCAATAGATAACGCATTTTGGATAATAAATTATGCCACAGTGATAACATTCATTTTTAAAAAAATAGAACTGAAAGTCATCCCTGACCTTGACATAGTTATTTTAAACTTTTTCTTATTTATCTACTACTGCAGAACGCATCTGTGTGGCTGCAAAACAGAAATACTATAATCTTATGCTAAGACTTTGCTCCTCTAGCGCCGTGGCTTGTGGTGCAGCAAACTGACCTTCCACCGTTTCCTTGTATGCCACACTTTTTGTTTACAGCGTTTCAAGGCAACTCTAGGTGGACCTACGGAAAACTGGCCCCCGTTCGGGACCTTGCCGTTTCTGTCCAGCACGTGACGTCATTTATTGGCCTGGCGAATTCTGCGAAACCGCCGTAACCAGTCGATGTGACACGCTAAGGTCTTCGTTGGCCATTTCCGCAATCACGTGGCCAGATTTTACCCCCCCATTATTGTTATAATGAACATGAACTCCTGTACATTGTCGATATATATATATATATATATGTACATGTACATGTATATATGTAAAAAAACAATTGACCTCCATTCCTAGGTTATATTGCATACTTCGGGCTTAAATATGTGTACAGAAAGGTGCACTCGTACACGCACTCACACGTAAGCCACAACACGATCATATATACACAACACCAGAGGCGTAGCTAGAGTGTTAGGCACCCCGGGGGACAAGATTCATTTTAAAGCGCCCCCCTTTCGTTTTCTTTTTCAACACTCAAACCCATTATTTTCATCAATAAAATAATATCAGAGCACATTTTGGCGCCCCTAAATAGTCTGGCGCCCAGGGACATCTGTCTCACTGCCCCCACCTTAGCTACGCCTCTGCGCAACACACACCATCATACACAACATACACGATCATATATACACCAAACACACAATCCGTCATACATACATACATACCACACAAAACACACTCACAAGTAAACACACAATTATACATGCACCACACACATACATACACACCCACCCACCACCACACAAACACAATCATACATGCATAATCCATACAATCATACACACCCTAAGACGCCCACTCACTTACCGTACCGTTGGCTGGTCCTACCAGCACGGAGGAGTTGACCAAAGACATTGCGTTAAAGACTGTCACGTACACACACACACACACACAAGTACACAGAGTAAGCCACCACCGTAAGCTTACGGGCTACAATGATAAATGCCAGGCAACATTAAAATGCCGGAGCCCGCCCTGGCTAGAGGCAAGGTCTTGATCACTTCATTACACCGATGTCTGATACCAAACTTTCTAGTCGGTGGTTTCACTACTGGTGTTAGAACGCAAAAGAGAGAAAAGAAATGAAAAGTTTAGTTAACAGCAGCCGCACCAGGGCGGAGAAAACAAAAGCGCAAGAGAAATATAAAGAAGCAAACCAAAAAGTAAAAAACAGCATAAAAAAAGATAAGAATGCCTACATAGATGGCCTAGCATCAACAGCAGAAGAAGCAGCCAAGAAGGGCAACCTGAGAGAGCTGTACGATATAACAAGAAAGCTGTCAGGGCGATACAAAAGGCCGGAGAGACCTGTCAAAGATAGAGAAGGTAGATCAATAACAGAAAGGAAAGAGCAACAAAAAAGATGGGTGGAATACTTTAAAGAACTATTAAACAGACCCCCACCCACAGACACACCAGACATACAACCAGCAAATGAAGACTTACAAATAGAAGAAAGCGCCCCAAATAGGGAAGAAATAGCTCTGGCCATCAAGCAGCTCAAATTAGGGAAAGCACCGGGACCGGACAACATCACAGCAGAGATGATGAGAGCTGATATAAATACAATAGTCAATATGCTGCACCCTCTGTTTGAAAAGATATGGGAAGAAGAGAGAGTTCCAAAAGATTGGAAAGAAGGATACCTCATCAAGATACCAAAGAAAGGGGATCTCAGCAATTGTGCAAATTACAGAGGAATCACACTGCTGTCCATACCAGGAAAGGTCTTTAACAGAATTATTTTGAATAGAATGAAAGACCAGGTCGACATGCAGCTACGAGATCAACAAGCTGGATTCCGCCAAAACAGATCATGCACAGATCAAATTGCAGCACTGAGAATCATTGTAGAACAATCCATCGAATGGAACACCCCTTTATACATAAATTTTATAGACTACGAAAAGGCCTTTGATAGCCTGGACCGACAAACATTGTGGAAACTTCTTCGGCACTATGGAGTACCAGGGAAATTAGTCAGGATTATTCAGAGCTCTTATGAAGAAATGACATGCAGGGTGGTCCACGAAGGTAGACTCACAGATGCCTTTACAGTCGAAACAGGAGTCAGACAAGGATGCCTCTTGTCCCCATTTCTATTCATCCTTGCCATTGACTGGATAATGAGAAAATCCACAGACAAAAAAAGGAATGGGATACAGTGGACACTCTGGGAACAACTGAATGACCTAGACTTTGCAGATGACATTGCACTTCTGTCCCACAACCAGCAACAAATGCAGGAAAAAACAAAAGATGTAGCCACCTTTTCATCACAGCTCGGACTTAATATAAATAAAAGCAAGACGAAAATCATGAAGGTGAACTCATCCAACCAAGAGCATATCTGTCTGGAAGGAAAGGCACTGGAAGAAGTGGAGTCCTTCAATTACTTAGGCAGCACCATAGACACAAACGGCGGATCCGACGCAGACGTGAGGTCTAAAATTGGAAAAGCTAGATCAGCATTTGTGTTATTAAAGAAAATATGGGAGTCGAAGCAGCTGAAACTTCAAACCAAAGTCAGAATCTTTAATACAAATGTCAAAACAGTCCTACTTTATGGAGCAGAAACGTGGAAAACATCAGCGAGCATTACACAGAAAGTGCAGACATTCATAAACACATGCCTTAGAAAGATCCTTAACATCAAATGGCCAAATACCATCACCAACAAAGATCTATTAGAAAGGACATACCAGGTGCCCGTTGATGAAGACATCATAAAGAAAAGATGGAGGTGGATTGGGCATACTCTGAGAAAACCCCCAGATAGCACCACCAGACAATGTCTAACATGGAATCCACAGGGAAAAAGAAAGAGAGGAAGACCTAAGAATACATGGAGACGTGAACTAGAGACAGACACGCAAAATATGGGATACAACTGGAAGCAATTGGAAAGGAAAGCACAGGACCGGGATGAGTGGAAAATTCTTGTGGACGGCCTATGCCCCAGACGGGGTAAAAAGGCATAAGAAGAAGAAGAATTGGAGAGTTACTATTGACTTTATAATATACAGTAATATATGGTTACCGGAAATTTGATCGAAAGGAAATTTCGTCGAATCTTTTTTTCAGTTCACACGTTAAAATGTTCGTCAAATTTCTTTTTGAACGCACTATACTATATAGTAAAACAAAATAATGCGTTCAAAAAGAAATTTTACGCCGCACAATTTTAACGTGTAAACTTGGCTGGGGTACTACGCTATAAAAAAACTTCTAATTATAATACATGTAATAATATCTCAGCCATTGTCGTCTCAGTAATCGCAAATTCACGGATTCGCACAATCTTCACGGACACGCGAAATGTTCACTGTAATCTATAAGCTAATTTGCATTCGCGAATTATTCGTTTCTCACTGATAAGACCTCGAAACACCTTGCATACGTGTTTCTGTTTGGTTTTATTTTTGACGCCATTTATACGTTTTCATGCTTGTAATTAAGTGCAAAATGGGTGAGAGAAATTGTGTGCTAGTGTGGCTAATAGCCATTAGGCCAGCGGCTCTCAACGTGAGAGTCGCTACCTCTTTGTGGGTCGAACGACCCTTACACCATGGTCGCCTAAGACCATCGGAAAATATATATATAAAGTAGCAACGAAAATAATTTTATGGTTTGGGGGGGGGGGGGGGCACCACAACATGAGGAACTGTATTAAAGGGTCGCGGCATTATGGAGGTTTGAGAACCACTGCATTAGTCAATATTGTACTTATTTTACGTCAACAATTTATTAATTTATTTTTGTGTGTGTATGTGTTTTACGTCAACCATTATTTTAGAGTGGATAATGTATTAAGCTGACTTTTAATTGGAGTTAAAGTGCTTCCGGGGCATGATTTGGGTCATATTTACTTTTAGGGGTTAAACTCTATAAACAGACATGTATTAGCATTTATTCCAGTGACTCGTGCCAAAAATTTGCGATTCCTCCTCGCCACAAGTTCTGGAACGAAACGTGACGAATGTTCGGGGTATTCCAGTGCTTGTATTTTAGAGATTCAAACGAGCTTTGCTATGTGTCCTAACTCCAACCATGCGTCTCTACCATCAAATTAACCCACACCAATACAAAAGTGAGGACGATGTATTTTAAGCACTCATGAAACAAATCATTTTGCAGAAGTCTAGCGATATGAGCGTAAAGAATCACTTGGAATCATGATAGTAACGCAAAATCTCTGGAAAATTTCCGTAAACATGTGATTTACGCCTAGTGTGCGAGATGACACAACGCAAATGTCTTACGCTTGTGACTGAGCAAGACAGAGCAAGCCGTAGATTACCACTCGATTTATTTAATGTATTTATTTTATACCATCTATAAGGATAATTCTGAAAAATGTGTAAAAAAATAAATAAATTGATTGCTCTTTCTTCTTGTTGCCGTTGATGGATATGAGGTTTGGGTGGCGAATAAGCCCATGCCGATGATTTTAGCAACGCGGCCGTGAGAAAGCCGCTCCTAGGCAACCGTTTCGTCCCGCCTTTCCGTACCGACCGAAAGACTCCCTGGGCGGTGGGGGTCGGTAACACAACACCTTCAACTCCCGAGTAGAAGCAAAGCCGTCCAGACCCTTTAGAGAGTGGACTGCGAACGCTTTAAACGCAGCGTACTCGGTCGACCGGACGTCCCCCAGGCCAGGGGAGGAGTTCCCGGCGTGCTGCCGCACGGTCTGGCGGCGGGGAATCCCGGCGTCTGGCCCGTGTGGGTGTGTGCCGGGGGGGGGGGCATTAAGAGCTCGAGCTCGACGGCCCACCGACGCCATCTCCTATGCGACCTCTTCTTCTGTATATACACCTTATTTAGCCTTATGGGAAATTTGGCCCTCTATAAAGCTAAGTCTCAATGGGAACATTATTACTTTTATACTACCCAAATTTTGGTGACTCTTCGAAAATCATCTGTAAAAAATATTTCATAACATTTTTCGAATCGTAAGCGATAACGAGATGGTTACAACTACTGCAAGCCTAACCATAATATGCATATACCAATATTGAAGCCGGTGAAGAAAATCATTTCCCACTTTTCATCGTAGTTGGTACAAAATAATTCATATTTTAAAAAAAAAATTGTGATTAGTTCGTTGTCTGCTTTTATTTTGAATGTATTTTTCAAAGTATAGAGCTCTTCCGTCGGAACTGAAACTATTTCTCCAGACCCGTTAAAGTGTATAAAATAATAATTTGTTGCTTCGGTCAATTAAGTGGCCCTTTCAGTTTCAGTGAAAACCACTGACTCCCTATTCTGGGTGTGATCTACTAGCTGACTCCCTATTATTGGTGTTATCTACTGCCTGACTCCTTACTCTGTGTATGATCCACTGCCTGACTCCTTATTTTTCGGTGTGATCCACTAGCTGATACCTTACTCTGTGTATGATCCACTGCCTGACTCCTTACTCTGTGTATGATCCACTGCTTGACTCCATATTATGGATGTGATCCACTGCCTGATTCCTGATTCTGGGAGTCATTTTCATGCTCCACAGTCAACAATAGCCATCATATAATATCAGACCTGTTTACCCTCTAACTCTTAAAATCGTACAATATCATCACAAAATCGTTCAATACATTATCTTAATAGTAAAAAATAAACATACAGTATATAAAATGTATACACCTCAAAATCGTACATTGTACGCCAAAATCGTAAGAGTAAACAGGTCTGTAATATACGTCACTATTTATTTGTATAGCTTGGTGCCTTGTTCTCTAAAGTCTTCTCAAGTATTGCCTATCTATAAGTATGGTAAATGTAGTTCTCGATAACAGGACACGTGTTCGCCATTCTTGACCCCAATGCCCCCACACTTCTACGGGCCGGGGGAACTCGCTTGATTGATTCCGTGACCAGTATTTGAACCCCACGGGGCAGTGTCAAGTCTACGGTCCGTCATACTGTGTGTGAAGTCACAGTTTATTGCGGTTTTGTATTCCAACCCACACAATCATGTACAACGCGTCTATGGCCACTGGCCGCGCGAATTGAAATAGAAGTTGGTGAACCGTTAACTGTGGTGTGTAAGCTTAAATGGTGAAAAGATTAATGTCATGTTTTGAGTTGAATAAAAGAAACAACACAATAATAATATTTGGGACTCTCTGCAGCTGCAGCTAACACAGTTAACACAAAACGTTGGGGGCTTAGAACGAAAGGGTTTTACGTAAAAAGACTGCTTTCAATAATGGTTGATGCACACAGGCGGACCCGTACATTTGGAGACAGAATACTTTCAGGCAATGACAAGTGTAGTAAGCTTCAAGAATAACACATGCCATCGTATCACTCTGTGTTATATATATATATATATATATTAGTTTTAAAGGAGCACGTGAAGGTACCCGAAATGAGTTTTATAATTTAGGAATCCCGCGACATTCCAACATTATTTAGGTTAAAAGGCATGTTATTGTTGACGTTGTCTACACTGCTTGGCTGGTGTTATAACGCCAACCCGATGGCCCGCGTTTATCACTAGGCAAAGTATTTGAAAAAAAAAATGAAGATGAATGATTCAGAAGGGCGTGCTAGTTAATAGAAAATCGATGAAATAACCAGTTCATGGAGAATTCTGTAGGTCAATGTGTCAATCAGGACATGCGATTGTGTAAACTTTGATTGCCACTTCATTGATAGAGCCGAAGCACCGTATATTTGACGTTGATGTCGGGGGCACGAGACTGGTGTTTCGTGGGCCTTAGACGGGCGTTACCCGGGCCATGGACTTGCGTTTTTAGGGCCGAAGACGGGCGTTTAGAGGGCCGAAGACGTGCTTTACCCGGGCCTTAGACGGGCGTTTAGTTGGCCTTGGGTTTTTCGTGGGTCTTTGACGGGTATTTCGTGGGCCTTAGTCGGGTATTTCGTGGGCCTTAGTCGGGTATTTCGTGGGCAATAGTCGGGTATTTCGTGGGCCTTAGTCGGGTATTTCGTGGGCCTTAGTCGGGTATTTCGTGGGCCTTAGTCGGGTATTTCGTGGGCCTTAGTCGGGTATTTCGTGGGCAATAGTCGGGTATTTCGTGGGTCTTAGCGTGTCTGGGTGCTAATGAGGCTTTTATTCCTTCTTTTTTTTTTTTTACAATGCATCGGTTGGTATACTTTTTATAAACATTCTTTCAAACCCCAGTTTTATTTCTTTTTCCCTGTTTTCCAACATTTCACCATTCTCTTATTTTCTCCTCCTTGCACCCACAATCACAAACAAAAAAATATTCTTTAACTACTAGCTGTTCGTTCAAGCGGCCCGTTTGTTTTATAACGATCTGTCTCTTTGCATGTCATCTAGGCATTCAGACTAAGACTAAGTGGTTCGTTCATGGCTTCAAGCCGGTTCGTTTGGCTGAGAGATAACAGGTGTGGCTAAGGTATGTAAGCACTGACCAGGTGTGGCTATGGGTAACACTGTCAAATGGGACCGGGGCCGCAACACGGCTCGCGACGACAACTCCCAACACTTTTCAACACGGTTATTCTGTAGCAATTTAGTGATGCTGTAGTCCTGTCATGGTAGCGTTGTAGAGATGATGTTGTACGTTGTAACTTTGTTAAAGTTTTTGGTTTTCGGTCACTGTGTGTTTGGGCGTTGATTAATTTACCTGCAGTATTCTGTATACATTCCTTGGTTACTATCCAGACCCACCCCTGCATTCCACCACTCCACTTACCGTGCCGTCCAAATTGACAAGACTTTAACTAACGACGTCGTAAAACGGGGATTCTCAACATTTTAGCATAGTCCTAATGGGGGGGGGGACGGGGGGGGGGGGACATCCTTGGACATGAAGATAATTTAAAAGGGTTGTCCATTTTTTAAATGATATTTTTTTTTTTTTAAATAAATGGGCTTGAAATGTGTGTCTCTATGTTTCATTATATAGGCCCCAAAGGTCAGCGGTTTGGGGATCCCTTATTGAAGTGAATTTAATCACAACAGTGGGGAGACAGGTGGTGGGAAAACCGTTGAAATATTTTAAAGAACTCATTTGGGGTGTTTTTTTTAATATATATTTAGACTGTGTCATGGTGAAGAAGGTTCTCACACTTTCTATCCCATTAAAACATGCTCGGGTGTGATCGTTGGTCAACCGTAGGTATTGTCCGAGATGCAGTGTCTTATCCCCCCTCCCCTTTTTTCCACGTCTTCTTGGCACGGCATCTCGATGATAGACATAGGGCTCATAGGGGTGACTTCTACAAACTATTAGGCATCTCGATGAGAGACACAGGGGTCACTTCTATAAACTATTAGCACTTTCGATTATTTTTACGTCACGGTACGGCCGAACGAGTCAAGGCCATACCCTTCCCCCCTTTGTATGTATAGTTTGTGAGTGTACAATATGTTGCCATATTTACTCTTGGGTCGATCAGTGAACTCATGAAGCTCGACTCAGGCAAGAACATGTACCAAAGCTTACACACCTTTGTCCCGGTTGAGACGACTTTGTTGTTGTTTTTTTGAGGGGGGTTGGGGATTGGAAAGAGGTAAAGCTTGTAAAACGCACCAACTGGGTCAGGCTTTGGAACATCAGAGGTAAAAAAGAAATCTATCAAGAGTAGCGTCCGTTAGCCGTTGGAAGTTTAATACAGTAGAACTGTGCGACGCGGAAGGAACTATTATTTTACGCTACACATACAATTTGTGGGTGACCGGACGATTGAACGCACGACAGGTGAACCCAAGACAGCCGAAAACAAGACAGCCGAACCAAAGACAACCGAACCCAAGACAACCGAACCAAAGACAACCGAACCCAAGACAACCGAACCCAAAAAAAAAGAAATTTTGACAAGTGAACCCAAGACAACCGAACCCTTGACAAGTGAACCCAAGACAACCGAACCCTCGACAAGTGAACCCAAGACAACCGAACCCTTGACAAGGGAACCCAAGACAACCGAACCCTTGACAAGTGAACCCACGGTCAAGCGATCACACTGACAAGCAGTGAATCAGTGGCGGCAGATCCACAGAAACCCACCCACCCCCCTCATACACACCTCCACACCAGCACGCACACACACACACCACACATAAATACGTACTCAACCAAAGAGAAATAATGACGTCATTACAGGATACGCCAAATATCCCACCGTGGCGACGTTTTATAAAGATCACGTTTTAACACAAGTTCTATTCGACATGTTGGGCTTGTCCGGCAGTGAGACCTACGTTTTAGGGCAGGGGTTCTTTAACGGGGCTGCGCTGTTAACAGGTTAAGAACCCGCTGGTTTAGGGCAGTAACGAGATTACTTCTTAGCACCAACTCATGCAGAAAGATGATCCACTATTGATTTTTTTAAATTCAAATATTGTATAAACTTTCTACTTTTTTTAATAGTAGGGCCCTATATCAGACCTGTTTACTCTTACGATTTTGGCGTACAATGTACGATTTTGATGTGTATACATTATATATACTGAGTGTTTTTTTACTATTAAGATAATGTATTGAACAATTTTGTGATGAAATTGTACGATATTAAGATTTTGAGGGTAAACAGGTCTGCTATATTCTGGAGGAAATGTTCATCAATGCTAGCGTTAAAGTTAGGATTATGGTAAGAATTGAGTATAACCAGTTCACCCCACCCTAACCTTAGTATAACCACTAATAACGATAGCAATTTAGGTCAAAAATTGTAAAATAATATGCTGATATGGCCATTTTATACCGACACTAGAAGTAACCCGTGGAAAACCATGGAAGCAAAGACACCCACAGAGAGCTTCCCGCCACTGCCCAGACCACTCCCATCGTGAGTCTTCAGCGCCCTCGCTTTCTGCTCCTTTCTAACGCCCCCGGTGTGCTCCTTGACTTTGCCGCCCCATCATTTACGAAACCCACACAACATACAGATTAAATGTCAAACAGAAGCCATGTATACATATGAAATGGACCGAAACGGTGCCCCCCACATCCCCCCCCCAAAAAATGCCGCCCCCGCCTCCAATTTTCTACGGCTAAATTCAGTAGAGCGAGCCCCCAAAACTCAAAAGCTAAAAATCCCAATCTCTCCTTGTCTTCACCAGTAATCATTTCCATGATTCATTTCATGTTTCAATATCCTCAACGATGTAAGCGATAAAAATAAATTAATAAGGACGGATCGATAACGATATAATAAAAATAAAAAAACTAGCACACGACAAAAAGATCAATAACAGTAATAAATCAACACGATCCTATTCAAAGATGGATACATTTCCCGAATAGCGATAGTTCAGCGGCGTGGATCGATACTCGTGGACACGCGTATTGTGGAAACAGGTTGCTGGGTTTTATTTAGTGCTTGTGTGAATGCTAAACTCGTAGGATATAGGTCATCCATTGGGTACTAGATATTTAACTAAATGCAAGAAGGTCATCCATTGGGTACTAGATATTTAACTAAATGCAAGAAGGTCATCCATTGGGTACTAGATATTTAACTCAATGCAAGAAGGTCATCCATTGGGTACTAGATATTTAACTCAATGCAAGAAGGTCATCCATTGGGTACTAGAGATTTAACTCAATGCAAGAAGGTCATCCATTGGGTACTAGATATTTAACTCAATGCAAGAAGGTCATCCATTGGGTACTAGATATTTGACTCAATGCTAGAAGGTCATCCATTGGGTATTAGATATTTAACTAAATGCAAGAAGGTCATCCATTGGGTACTAGATATTTAACTAAATGCAAGAAGGTCATCCATTGGTTACTAAATATTTAACTAAATGCAAGAAGGTCATCCATTGGGTACTAGATATTTAACTAAATGCAAGAAGGTCATCAATTGGGTACTAGATATTTAACTAAATACAAGAAGGTCATCCATTGGGTACTAGATATTTAACTAAATGCAAGAAGGTCACCCATTTGGGTACTAGATATTTAACTCAATGCAAGAAGGTCATCCATTGGGTTAATAGATATTTAACTCAACGCTAGAAGGTCATCCATAGGTTAATAGATATTTAACTCAATTCAAGAAGGTCAACCATTGGTTAATAGATATTTAACTCAATGCAAGAAGGTCATCCATAGGTTAATAGATATTTAACTCAATGCAAGAAGATCACCCATAGGTTACTATACATTAAAATAATAGGAGGTCATCCATTGATGTCAAAATATTTAACTCATAGTAAGGTGGCCATCCATTTGTTATATGGTTTATCCATCGATTAGGGATCATCCACATAATACGTACGCACTGGCTGGGGGGGGGGGTAGTTGTTGATTTAAAAAAAAAAGATTTTGCGTATGACTGAGTAAGATGGTGGGGAGTGCGGTCACGGTTGATTGTGTGCGTACATTCAAGCCCTAGTTCTGAAATAATTATCCTGAAATCCTGACTTACTAAATAGCCTGCTGACGTAAGTTACAACACTGAGCAGTGGCGTAGCGAGCTTAACTCGCACCCGGGGCACAATACCTTTTTAGCGCCCCCCAATACCTTTTTAGCGCCCCCCTTATTCGAAAATCATACAATATTATAGTAAAATATACCATTTGGCGCCCCTTTGTGAGTAGCGCCCGGGGCATGATGCCCCCCTTGCCCCCCCCTCACTACGCCACTGACACTGAGTCCCCCATTCTCCTTTGTGTGTTTCCGTGCGTGTGACAAAAGCAAGGGATTTATTTTTTTATTTTATTTGGGGGGGGGGGGGTGGCTTAGACGGATGGATGATGTGGAAAAAGATCTACAGCTGGGAATCCAGTGGGAATCCAAGCATGGAAAAAAAAAGCATGAGTTAGGTCTGAGTGGAAGGAAGTGGTGAGGCAGGCCAAAGCCCTGCATGGGCTGTAGGGCCACAGGGATGGATGGTCTGAGTGGAAGGAAGTGGTGAGGCAGGCCAAAGCCCTACATGGGCTGTAGAGCCACAGGGATGGGTGATTGAGGGGGGGGGCGTGATGTGGCGGCAAAATAAAGGGGTTTGGCGTAATACATGGATGTCCTTCACTAAACAGCCTCCAGCAAAGTGCGTCTCTGACGGGGCGTCGAAAGGAGTCTGCTACTGATTAGTCAACGGCCTTATTAAACATAACAGGTCAATTATGAGGGGTGAGTGCTGGGGTCGGGGGGGGGGGTGCGATTTGGTCTGTTTAAAATAAGTGCAGTTATTTAACTAAATTTTGAGTTTCGACGGCAATGGAATCGGGAAAGAAATAAATTACCTCTTTTTTTTTTAAATGCGAAAATTTAGCGCAGGTTCAAAAATGTCAAAGCATTTTAAAGAGTAGCGAATGAATTTGTGTGTAACTGGTGGGTTACCGGAAATTTGATCGAAAGAAATTTCGTAGACGGAAAATTGGTCGACGGTAAGTTGATCGAACGGAAATTTCGTCGAATCTTTTTTTCAGTCCAGACGTTAAAATTTTCGTCAAATTTCTTTTTGAACTCACAATACTATATAGTTAAACAAAATAATGCGTTCAAAAAGAAATTTGACGAACAATTTTAACGTAAAAACTAAAAAAAACGATTCGACCAAATTTCCGTTCGATCAAATTTCCGTCGATCAATTTCCGGATACGAACTGGTGTGTGTCTTTCCCTTCTTTAAATGATCAAAGTCGGGCACCTTTTCCCACAGGCATAAAAAGGAATTTAAAACAACAAATCTATAATTGTTTCGTAAGTTACATGAAAATTAACACAATTTTAGGACGATCTAGTTTTAAAAATGACGTGACGCTACAATGTTTGAGAACCCCTTGAAGCTAGAGAATTGCACACCATGTTTAATGTCCAATGTTTACCGAGATATATAACAAATAATCATAAAGTCTATAATCACAAAGTCTATAATCACAAAGTCTATAATAACAAAGTCTATAATCACAAAGTCTAGTCTATAATCACAAAGTTTATAATCACAAAGTCTATAATCACAAAGTTTATCTAACAGTGGATGACTAATAATCACAAAGTCTATAATCACAAAGTCTATAATCACAAAGTCTATAATAACAAAGTCTATAATCACAAAGTCTAGTCTATAATCACAAAGTCTATAATCACAAAGTCTATAATCACAAAGTCTATCTAACAGTAGATGACTAATAATCACAAAAACTATTTAACAGTAGATGACTAATAATCACAAAGTCTATCTAACACAGCGGTTCTCAGCCTGTGGGTCGCAAGCCCCTTTCCCAGGGGTCGCCTAAGACCACCTGAAAACACATATGCTCTATAGTTATGAAGTATAACCTAAAATAATTATGTGGCTGGGGGTCGCCACAACACGATGAACTATTTTATAGTATATTAAAGGGTCGCGGCCATAGGAAGGTTGAGAACCACTGATCTAACAGAACAGTTGTCACGGTGGAGACTGTGGAAGTGGATATAAAATGGGGGGGGGGGAGGCATGGTTTTAAAAAGACGACCTCGGGTCATAATAAAATACTAGTAACGCTGACGAGTCTAGTAAAGGGCGTATTTGAGTGCAGAGATTTAGTTATTACTGGAGAACGTCCTCCCCCACCCCGGGGGGCACGATTCAGCCAAGGAGATCGAGAGAAAGGGCGAGCGTGGTGACGTATTGACACCCGGGGCGGTCGCTAACCCTGGAAACAAACCCAATAAATCTAAGTAGACATTGAAACCGGTACGTCCCACAAAAAAAAAAAAAAAAGCTGCATGAATAAGCCATCAATTTTCTCCTCGTGCGGCCATGAGCGCGGCACTCGGTTGTTGCCCCTGTTAACATCTCCACATTAGAGGATTACAAAGTCGGTTCTAGTCGGTAGGGATAGATAGTACTGATTGACAGTGAATCTTTTACATCAAGGGGTGGCCAACTAGCTACGCGAGGGGGCGCGTGCGGCCTGTCTCATTTGGTATTGCGACGAGAGGAACGTATCTAAAATAAACCCGTTTTCTTCATTCAGATTACGTTTCTTTTCACACTAGTAAAAAAAATGATATGAAATTAAGTAATCATTATTTTAATAGCCTTGACAACGATTTATATATTGGCTAGTTTTATATATATATATATATATATATATATATATATATATATATATATAATGTTAACAAGGGTAACAACCGAGTGACGCGCGTCATGGCCGCATGAGAGAAATTGATGGCTTATTCATGCAACTATTTATTACTAGATGGGGCAACGCAACCATGTTGCGCGTTCAAAAAACGGGGAGAGGTGCATAATATATAATTATAATTCCAGATGGCGCTCCATATATCCAACAAAGCTTAGTTGTATTGACCCTATAATAGAATGGATGACAAATGTTTGCGTTTTTGTGCATTTTGGTGCGTACGACGGAGGGGAAGTGGCGAAAGAGATATAATTAATTATATTAGGGGATTTTTAAAATAAAAAATTATTCAAAACCTTATGCGTGAATTAAAAAGTAAATTTTGGAATATTAGCGTAAATTTAGATTAGCATGATGATTAAAACTTTTTTTTATAACACTTTCGTAACATCTACAAAATATCCTAATTTAAAATATTTAGCACAACGAGTTGCAAGTTACAAGTGGCAACGTTTATTTCAAGTTCTTTTTCATTCACTGCCTGTAATGCCGAGCGGCCCGCAAATGTTCAGCTCTTGTTCGAAATGGCCCGTAACGCCCTTTTGAGCAAGCCACCCATGTTTCACATCATTTACGAATGCACTTTTATGGAATCCACGGCTGCAAAATAAGTGTCTTTGACAACGGTGTAAGTTGCTTTGAAAGTCTGCGCCACGGCAGAAAGGGAAATGTGAATTCAAAAATATGTTTTATTACGTTTATTGAAAACAGAAGGTGGTTGAAGCGTAAATACCGTGCTTTTTATACACCCCCCCCCCCCCCCCGGTTCCTTGTTGTTCGAGTGGTGAAGAATCCGTTTTTAGCAGGGGGTCAGTCAAAAACAGATTTTCATCCCTTAGCTGTAATTGAAATTTCGATTTTTTTTTTTTTTTTAAATCGCCCAAATAGTTCTACTTTAGTGGCGTGCGTTCTCAGCGTATTGGTAATTGAAATGATTGGCAACACTACCGAGTGATTTCAAAGTTGATGTGGTAGACCAGAAGTTAAAGTTATGGTCGCAAAGCTAGTCATTGACCTGCAGTTGAAGAGAAGGGCAAACAGTCATTGGCCTTCAGCTGAAGTGAAGGGCAAACAGTTACAGTCATTGGCCTTCAGTTGAAGTGAAGGGCAACCAGTTACAGTCATTGGCCTGCAGTTGAAGTGAAGGGCAAACAGTTACAGTCATTGGCCTACAGTTGAAGTGAAGGGCAAATATTTACAGTAAACTGCCCGCAGTTGAAGTAAAGGGCATACATCTACAGGCATTGGACAACAGTAAAAAGAAAAGGGCAAATATTTACAGTCATTTAAAGTTGAAGTAAAGGTTAAGTGTATGCAGTAATTGGCCTACAGTTAATGTAAAGGGCAAACCTTTACAGTCATTGGTCTGCCGTTGAAGTAAAGGGCAAATATTTACAGTCACGACCTACAGTTGAAGTATAGGGTAAATATTTACAGTCATTGACCTACAGTTGAAGTAATGGGCCTGAAATACTGGGCCTGAAATAATGGGCCTGAAGTAATGGGCCTGAAGTAATGGGCCTAAAGTACTGGGCCTGAAGTAATGGACCTGAAGTAATTGACCTGAAGTACTGGGTCTGAAGTAATGGACCTGAAATACTGGACCTGAAGTATTGGGCCTGAAGTACTGGGCCTGAAATAATGGGCCTGAAGTAATGGGTTTGAAGTAATAGACCTGAAGTACTGGGCCTGAAGTAATGGGCCTGAAGTAATGGGTTTGAAGTAATAGACCTGAAGTAATGGGCCTAAAGTACTGGGCCTGAAGTAATGGACCTGAAGTACTGGGCAAGAAGTAATGGACATGAAGTACTTGGCCTGAAGTAATAGACCTGAAGTAATTGACCTGAAGTACTGGGCCTGGAGTACTGGGCCTGGAGTACTGAACCTGAAGTATTGGGCCTAAATCTCAAGTCGTGGGCCCGAAGTTAGGGCCGTCGACCACGAGTTATGGTGAATGCGGCGCTGCAGCGCTATTAGTACGTCCGTGGGGGCGTTAAGCGGACGGTGCATATCGCGATTCCTTTGGTTATATCTAATGTTGGTCTCTCGAGAATCCACTTCAACTTGTTGTGACCATCTGTGCATCCATGCGTGGCCGCAGTTATGAATAGCTCCCGTTCCGTTTGGACCGGCGGACGGGTGCAAATCTTAACGTCTCCCAAAGCGTGTACTGGTCTATGTTAGATGTGTCATCAGCCAGATGATTCGTGAGAATAGCATGAATTCTTCTGGCTCGAAATCAGTTGTGGGGAATGTCCGGCCCGTGTGCCATATTATTTTTATTATTATTGGTAGTTTTCTATAGCGTGGTACCCCAGTGTACGACTGGGCTCACCACGCTTTACATACAATTTAAGCAAACATAATCATGAACTTAAAAATTTTGGTCTGGCCCGCCAGCGAAATTCAAAATCCAATAAAGATAGTGGGAGTTGTTTCATATCAACATATATTTATATTAAGTGAATCATAAATATAACATAAATTTTGAAGGACATGCAAGGATCTGCAAGAGTGTGAGCTAAAATATTGTTTGAACAAAAAATAGTTTTCATGCAGGCACCATTTTTAACGATGAAATAATTCTTATCAATAATATAAAACACCAAGAAAGTAATTTCAGCAATAAACTAAACCTTGACATTGCAATGTTTGAGGAATTATTCATAATTTTCGCGCTGCGCGGTTTCAAAACAATAAAAATAAATAAATCATTAAGTAAATTAACACAAAAGATTGTTCACATCGTAAACAAAATGATTTGTATAGGGTTTGTCCTTTAATGGCGGGAATCTATTTAGGAATACCCGGGCCAATCTCATTAAGATATTAATAAAACATACAGGTATTTCGTTTGGCCAATCTCTCAGCAGCTGTTCGGTACTTCTACGCGAATGTGAGCCGGCGTAGTGGGTCTTAACCGAGACGAAAGCGTGCTTACCCGTGGCGTAGCTAGGGTTGGTGACACCCGGTGCGGTAAGATGATGGTGTCACACATCCCTTCCCCCCTGTTAAAATAAGTCCACAGTATAAGAATAACAAGAAAAAAATAATTAATTGAAGGTCAGGAGGTTAATGTATTTAAGTAATGTAACAACGTTAAGTTATAGTTACAATAAATTTACTAGTTTAGTTTAAGTTTAAATGTGTGTAAAATGTACGTGTGATCGGTTATCCTATTATGAAATTCGGTTAGACCCAGAGGCGTAGCGTAGGGGGGGGGGCAGGGGGTACAGATGTACCCGGGCGCCATCTAGTTAGGGGCGCCAAAATGTGCTTTGGTATTATTTTATTGATGAAAATAATGGGTTTGAGAGTTGAAAAAGTGAAAAGAGGGCGCTTTAAAATGAATCTTGTCCCCGGGCGCCAAACACTCTAGCTACGCCACTGATTAGACCGAGCAGTGTGTGCTCTGTAAATATGCAATTTTTCCGCACCCTCCTAGCTACGCCACTGGTGTTTACAAATTCTTTTACAAATATTTTACCCACATTTTTTTACTCCTATATATATATATAAATATAAATATACGGAAATATATTGTTCGTAGCTATGTTTTAGGAAAATTGTAATAAGGGGGAGATACTGCAATCAGATTAGCAAAACAGGAAATGAGTTAAAGAAGTGTGTGAAATAGGAGCGCAACAAAAACAGCGAACGTGTCGGTATGACGCCTTCGTCAGCGAACAAACAACAGAAAGAAAAATCAGAATTAAGTTTTAAAATAGCACTTTGCTGAAAAGTAGTATCCGAAAAGGTGACAAAAGAATTGTCAAAATAGGAAGACATTGTCTACAATACTAATGTAATATGAAGTTTTCCGGTCATAGAAATGACAAACCCTATTGACATGCAAATAACTCAAATAATTTTTTAAAGTACATTGTTTTGACCAATGCATTAAGTATGGTACTGGAAAACTGTAAGTTGCGCAGCCAATTTATATGAATCCAATGGCAATTAATAGCTAACAGAACTAACTCAGTATATCATAAGAACACCACAGAAGAACTCCGAACTTGTTTTGTGTATAATTAACTAAGTGTAGCACAAGGGCGTCACAGAAGAACTCCGCACATGCATTATGTATAACTAACTCGATATATCGCAGTGTACGCAAGGATTGTATTTGATGCTAGTCGGGGCTGTCCTGAGTCGTGGAAATGTTTACCTCACAGATCTTATTTATATCAGATGAAATAATCCAAACCATTCATTGATCAGCGAGTCTCAAAATTTTCCATGCGGTACACAGAAATGTAACTTAAATGACAAATACACCCAGTCCTACATTAGAAAAAACTTAATAGTTAGCAGTAATATAACATGTATGAAACAATATTTCAAAAGTTCGAAAACCCTAGGATTATAATATTTTTTTCAACAACCTAATGATCTGGTTAGTTCACGCCAAGTGACCTGTTTAGTTCACGCCAAATGACCTGGTTACTTCACTCCAAGTGACCCGGTTAGTTCACGCCAAATGACCTGGTTAAGTAATTGTCAAAGCAACGTGACAAACGCTAGCTCGTGATGCAGACGGAAACCTTTTGTTGCTGTTGTTGTTTTTTGCTTTGTTGTTGTAATCACTTCCTCTCAGATATCACATGAAGTATCCGTTTAGAACAGCGGTTCTCAGCCTGTGGGTCGCGACCCCTTTGGGGGTCGAACGACCCATTCCCAGGGGTCGCCTAAGGCCATCGGAACACACATGTACTCTACAGTTATGTAGTAGCAACGAAAATAATTTTGTGGCCGGGGGGGGGGGGGGTCACCACAACATGAGGAACTGTATTAAAGGGTCGCGGCATTAGAGAGGTTGAGAACCACTTGTTTAGAATATCTGTCAGGAGGACATACCCTTTCTTCATAAAAAATCAGAGATTGGTGTCGCCATTAGAGAGGGCTATACAAAAAAACATGCGAAGAGAAAAAAAGAAATTTTGACGGGGCTTCGAAACTAGAAAATTCGATTCGTAATTGAACTAACCCATGCACTTTGAGAGGCCGGAGCACAGGTGGGATGACGATCAGACCGGATGACACATCGGGCCATCGCTCAACATACACACAGCCCTTTTTTCACAAACATTGATCGCCTCCGTTCCTATTGGGTCGTATTGGCAGCTGTAAATCTTCAATCGATCGTAGGCATCCCTTCGGGTCAAATAAATCACATCCGTGGCTCTCCAGCCCTCTGTTTTTACTCTCTGCGGCTGGTCAGACGACAGAGTGCTCTTTAATAGTACTCTAACAAAACGGGACTGCGATAACTACAACTCTTGCTCCAAGAGAGTGGTTCTCAACCTGTTGGTCGCGATCCTCCTCTAGGGGATAGCATGACAATATCCAAAGGATCGTTTGAGTAATCTTTTTTTTTTTTTTAAATTCAATTCAGTGTTTGCAACTCCTTCTTCTTTACTTCTCCCACCTCCATAATTTTGTGAAACTTGTTGGTCATGCTTGCTTGTAATCTAGTCTATTATTATTATTATTATTATTATTTGTTGTTTTATATAGCGCGGTACCCCAGCCTAGGGCTAGGCTCACCGCGCTGTACATAAAAATATATGTGTTGGAGGAAATGATCTTACGAAAACAGCATTGAGAATTTGTGGTCTAGAAAGAAAGAAGCAAATCTTCTCACTGACTTTTTAAAAAAAATAAAATTATAATAACATCATTTTATTTCATTAAATAAAACACCCCCCCCCCCACCCCGATGCCTCCCTTTAACTGCTTAACACCCGCTTCTCAGTTATTAATTTTTGGGGGAATAATCCTGGTTGTCGGTCGCTACAACTTGGCAAAAGTCATCAAGGGGGTCACGGCACTAGAAATTTAGAGAACCGTTGCTCCATGACATAAGTTCGCATACATTTAAACTAAAACGGGGGGGGGGGGGAGGAATAGAAAAGGCTACGCCAGAAACCTGGGGCTGGAAGTGAACGGCTTGTCAGAGTTGGAAGTGAATTGCTCGTCATAGTTAGAAGTGAATAGCCCGTCAGGGTTGGAACTGAACGGTCCGTCAGAGTTGGAAGTGAATTGCACGTAAAAAGTTTGAAAGTGAACGGTCCGTAATAGTTGGAAGTGAACGGTCCGTCAGAGTTGGAAGTGAACGGTCCGTCAGGGTTGCAAGTGAATTGACCGTCAGAGTTGGAAGTGAATTGCCCGTCAGAGTTGGCAGTGAATTGCCAGTCAGAGTTGGCAGTGAATTGCCCGTCAGGGTTGGAAGTGAATTGTCCGTCAGAGTTGGAAGTGAACGGTCCGTCAGAGTTGGAAGTGAATTGCCCGTCAGAGTTGGAAGTGAATTGCCCGTCAGAGTTGGAAGTGAACGGTCCGTCAGAGTTGGCAGTGAACGGTCCGTCAGAGTTGGAAGTGAATTGTCCTTCAGAGTTGGAAGTGAACGGTCCGTCAGAGTTGGAAGTGAATAGCCCGTCAGGGTTGGAACTGAACGGTGCGTCAGAGTTGGAAGTGAATTGCACGTAAAAAGTTTGAAAGTGAACGGTCCGTAATAGTTGGAAGTGAACGGTCCGTCAGAGTTGGAAGTGAACGGTCCGTCAGGGTTGCAAGTGAATTGCCCGTCAGAGTTGGAAGTGAATTGCCCGTCAGAGTTGGAAGTGAACTGCCCTTCAGAGTTGAAAGTGAACGGTCCGTCAGAGTTGGAAGTGAACGGTCCGTCAGAGTTGGAAGTGAATTGCCCGTCAGAGTTGGAAGTGAATTGCCCGTCAGAGTTGGAAGTGAACGGTCCGTCAGAGTTGGCAGTGAACGGTCCGTCAGAGTTGGAAGTGAATTGTCCTTCAGAGTTGGAAGTGAACGGTCCGTCAGAGTTGGAAGTGAATAGCCCGTCAGGGTTTGAACTGAACGGTGCGTCAGAGTTGGAAGTGAATTGCACGTAAAAAGTTTGAAAGTGAACGGTCCGTAATAGTTGGAAGTGAACGGTCCGTCAGAGTTGGAAGTGAACGGTCCGTCAGGGTTGCAAGTGAATTGCCCGTCAGAGTTGGAAGTGAATTGCCCGTCAGAGTTGGAAGTGAACTGCCCTTCAGAGTTGAAAGTGAACGGTCCGTCAGAGTTGGAAGTGAACGGTCCGTCAGAGTTGGAAGTGAACTGCCTGTCAGAGTTGGAAGTGAACGGTCCGTCAGAGTTGGAAGTGAATTGTCCGTCAGAGTTGGAAGTGAACGGTCCGTCAGAGTTGGAAGTGAATTGTCCGTCAGAGTTGGAAGTGAACGGTCCGTCAGAGTTGGAAGTGAACGGTCCGTCACTGATGAATGGGTGTCCTCAAAACAACGAAAGTCACAAACATGCTTATCTACTTTAAATATTTCACCAAGAATCCGGTATTAGAGTTCATTACAAACGCATATTGTTCAGCTTTAAAAAAAAGTGTCATTTATTTGAAGCTGGTTTTTAAAAAAGTGTCGTTTGTATGCAACTGGTTAAAAAGTGTTGTTTATTTGAAACTGGTAGTCAGCATGGGGGGGGGGGGGGAGTGTTAACGCCCGACTCGGGGAAAGAGTCATGCGATATCAATTAAATAATTTAAAAGGCACAAACATTTCGCTTGTAGCTGTGGAGACAACTGGGTGAAGGTTTCGTTAGGAGAAAAAAACCATTATGGTATTTCTTAAAACGTTGACATTTTTGTTTTCAATCAGAGATGAAAGCAATAATGAACATATATGAAAGCAACTCCTTATTGGGGACTGCAACTTCCCTAGTCACCCGGAGTTATCGTTCATACCGGGGAGTACAAAGAACGTACAAATATGGCTGCTCACATCAACAAAGATGGCTGTTCACACGGAGAAAACAGCATTTGAAACCTGGCGAGTTGAAGAAATTAAGAATTTTTTACGGGAATTGCATCAGCCGGTATCTGGAAATAAAGCAGAACTTGTAGATCGGGTAAGCGGCTGTGTAGCGTTGCGAATTTGTGGGGGGAAAAAACCGTATGCATCTGAAACATTTTTCTAATTTCTAGGCAAAAAGATTAACAAGGGCGAAAAACCCTGCTTTTTCAGATCATTGCAGTGTCCTATAGCCTGTCGCGTGAGGTACGTAACCCCCTGCGGCCCTCTCACATATTTAAAGGGGGCCTGAAGTTGTGTGGGGGGGATGTAATAGAAAGCATTTTGAATTGCTCTATGAATAGCTAAAGAGCACACCGAAAAACTGCAAAAGGAGGGCGGGGGGGCCTCCAAAACTCAGACGGCTGTGTAATCAAGATTGTTCAGAAACTTCTAACTCATGATGACCTGTCATTTATTATATAACAATCATACACTTTTCTCAGTAGGTATCAGTGATTTTTTATTGAGGGTGTGTGAGGGGGGGGGGGGGGGCCGCTACTTGGCAACTATCTCACTTTTGACATTTGTAATCAACTGATCAAGAATAATATGAAATACGACTAAATTTTAATGTATTTCGGTATTGTATCCTTAGTGAGGGTGTGGACTCTTAGACAAGGGAGTAGCCTTTCTGTTTGAGAGGTCGTTGAGTCAATGATTAAGTTCAAATCTGAACAGCATGGCAGTGAACAAGTCCCCGCGACCAGTTTGGTCCGAATACTACAAGGGGCTCATTCGTTCCTTACTCTTGACTTCAGCGGTTCTCAACCATGAGGGTCGCGACCCCTTTGGGGGGTCGCCTAAGACCATCTGAAAACACACATACACTTTACAATTATAAAGTATTGACGAAAATATTTTTGTGGTTTTGGGGGGGGGGGCGCGCCACAACATGAGGAAATGTATTAAAGGGTCGCGGCATTAGAAAGGTTGAGAGCCACTGCTTTACTTGTACTACAGATGAGAAGAGAGACGGTGTTCAATGTAGTATGCATAAGTTTGACTATAGATTGGTTGTCGGTGGCTCTATAAATCATTGGTGTTAGAGGTTGGCTGTGCATTACTAGGCGAGCATACTGATATGGAACCTTCGAGGATCGACAGGATTGTGGATTACCCATACACACCACGATGTCACTGAGAAATGGAAGAGTTAGAGAAAACTGCCGGAGACCTGAAGGCGTGGACATATATTCTTAATGGCCGATGTTCCTCTTTAAAAAGATTCTCAGACCCCCCCCCCCCCCCACGACCCATACAAAACAAAACAAACGAACTATAAAAAAACAACGGAAATTTAAAGACATTGTATGTGTTGATTTAATGTACATTAGTGTAAAGATGTACATTTGCGTAAAAGATGTACATTTGTGTAGAGATGTACATTTGTGTAGAGATGTACATTTGTGTAAAGATGTACATTAGTGTAGAGATGTACATTTGTGTAAAGATGTACATTTGTGTAAAAGAGGAATGTTGATTTAATGCACATTTGTGTAAAGGAATGGTGTTTATTTAATGCACATGAGTGTAAATGTGTACATGAAATCATGTTGATTTAATAATGCACATGCGTGTAAAGAAAGATGTTGATTTAAAGCTCGTTTGTGTAAAGGTGTAAAGGAAGGATTTTGATGAATTGTTTTAATGTTAGTTGTTGAGTTTGTTTATATGCTAGCTTGTGATCGTTATTATTAGGATGCCGGGTGACCCCAGCACGTTAAACTGAATCAAAGATTGTGGACTGGAGCTCAATCCCAAACATAGGCCTAGACAAGCAAAGTCAACACCAGCACCCCACCCCCCCCCGGGAGCCATTAATATCAATCTTTTTTTTGTATGTTATAGGTCGATACGTGGATAGGACCAAACCTCGGGTGGTTTATCTAAGAAGGCGGTTCTTAACCTGTGGGTCCCGACCCCTTTCGGGGTCGACGACCCTTTCACAGGGGTCGCCTAAGACCATCGGAAAACACATGTGCCTTACAGTTATGAAGTAGGAACGAAAATAGTTTTGTGGTTGGGGGGGGGGGGTCGCCACAACATGGGGAACTGTATTAAAGGGTCGTGGCATTATGAAGGTTGATCGTCCTGTTTAATCACGTTTTCAGACCTGTTTACCCTCAAACTCTTAAAATCGTACAATATCATCACTAAATCGTTCAAAACATTATCTTGATAGTAAAAAAACCATGCAGTATATATAATGTACACACCTCAAAATCGTACATTGTACGCCAAAATCGTAAGAGTAAACAGGTCTGCGTTTTCAAAAAACACAATTATCTCTACCAGGATGAACAAAGCTCAATATTAGTGGGGAGAAGGGGGGGGGGGCTGGTGCTGAGGAGAAGGGGGGGGGGGGGGCTGGTGCTGAGGAGAAGGGGGGGGCTGGTGCTGAGGAGAAGGGGGGGCTGGTGCTGAGGAGAAGGGGGGGGGGCTGGTGCTGAGGAGAAGGGGGGGGGGCTGGTGCTGAGGAGAAGGGGGGGCTGGTGCTGAGGAGAAGGGGGGGCTGGTGCTGAGGAGAAGGGGGCTGGTGCTGAGGAGAAGGGGGGGCTGGTGCTGAGGAGAAGGGGGGGGGCTGAGGAGAAGGGGGGGCTGGTGCTGAGGAGAAGGGGGGCTGGTGCTGAGGAGAAGGGGGGGGCTGGTGCTGAGTATACTAAAATGACTTGGTCAAAGAAATTAGAAACAACGTAGACAGAGAAAACACTCGAAATAAATACAATTGTGGGTTGGGAGGGGGGAGGTGGTGACTAATGAAAGAAGAGTAAATGCGAAGAGATAGCGACGCGTTTTTTACCACGGCCGCCAACTTGATTGCCGTGACCCGTAAAATTAAGAATAAAACGTTTAAAAATGATGAAAAAATTCCCTAGATGTATCCCTGAACCTAACCTGAACCCTAAATGTATCCCTAAACCTAACCTGAACCCTAAATGTATCCCTAAACCTAACCTGAACCCTAAATGTTTCGCAAACGAAGTCACGGTGCTATCTCTTCGCATTAGCCGAAAGAAGTTACGATTAAAGACTGTATGTTGACATAGAATAGTTTGTAAGAAAATGGAATGGCTTATGAAAAATGTCATATTGCTAGACCCAAAACCTTCCATAGTTGGACTAAAATATGAATGTGTACGTTTCCATGTTCGCGTAAATAATATTTTTTTTTCCTAAAGTCTATTTCTCCCTTTGGAAACATGCCCAACCCATAGGTTTCATTCATTCATAGATCACAACAAGACACGCCCTTTGACAAAATAGTTCTATGAATAGTTAGGACGCCTCCAGCACCACCCCCTATAATCCACACACCCACACACTCGCGGGTTATGCCTTTAGACCGATAGAGAAACTACAAATTCTAAATTTGAGATTAGTCAACGTATAATTTCAATATAATTTTTTTTTTTTTTAAAATAAACTCAAATATAATTTCTTGGCACTGAGACCGATATTCAAACACTAGCCTTTGGCTTAGGGTTTAACGTACGCATCTCTGTAACGAGGAAGCACGCACGGTATACACGCACTCAATGCGGATGTGTGTTGTGAATTGTTAGCTTTGTAGATATTAATGTAAATATTGGTCTACACTTTTTTTATGATTAAGTGATGAATTGAAACCATTTTCCTAAAAGCTTATTCAATATTTCTTTCTTTCTTTTTTTTTTTTTAAATATTGAATGAAAATATTAGTCTTAAGTCCTAAATTGGCTAAATCTATAGTATGCTACACGTCAGAATAAGACCCTTCCGCCCAGGGCCGACCCTAACAATTGCGGGGCCGTATGCGAAACGGATTGCGCGGGGCCCATTCTGGGTAGAGGATAAGGATAATAAGTGAAAATAAATTAAGATTTTGTATTAGAAAATAAATTCGGGGCGGGGCCCATGAAAGTGCGGGGCCCACTGCGGCCGCATAGGTTGCAGTGGCCTAAGGCTGGCCCTGCTTCCGCCCCTGCACCCCCTCCCGCACCGCCCCCCCCCCTTTACACAAAACACATATCAATCTTTTGTTGTATATTTTATAGGTTGGTACGTAATTTTTTTTTAAGAATTGAAACATGAGCTTAGGTAATCGTACGGCACCATGCCAAAAAAAATGAGGCCGAATATTCGAATACATTATTGTACATGTTGGCATTTGTTAAAATCCGATATTCTCGCGTACGAACCCTTGCAAGATGTTCAGTTAGGGAATCCCCAGAACATTATTTTCACGGTGATCCAACAAAATAGGCTACTAAGGCTAAGCCTCGCGCTGGCAATCCGAGTTGGAAGAGATCACGGAACGTATTATCAAAAGACATACAAGTATTTATTAATAACTTGCTGGGTGGGGTAGCAGTCGGTTTGAGGATATTGTGTGCGATAGGTAAATGGACTACGCCTGTCGCAATATCCACTAGTATTCTTAAGCTATAATAGGTGTTGGTTGGTTAGGAGCAAGTCTTTTTAACCCCCTCCGCCTTATGACTCATATTATATATATATATATATATATATATATATATATATACCGATATAATAGCCAATCTCACAGGTAAATTAACGCAAAATGGTTGGAGAATGATTGCTATTCAAGGAGAACAAAGTTAATTAACTAAACAGCGGTCCTCAATTCCTGATGTATGTGTATTGTGTTGTTGCTTTTTTTTTCTTCAATTTATTCGGTACACAGAGTCTTTGTTTGTGTATGCATCACACCAATCACATGTGAGATTCTCGCGTTATCATAAGTTTAAAAGAAAGAAGATAACATTTTGATAGCCCAGAAGAATAAAACTTTCGACTCTTTATTTTATGTCGCTGGCCAACAGATGACGACCACATGAAAGGGACATACGATCACATGAAAGTGACATACGACCACAAGAAAGTGACATACGATCATGCGAAAGTGACATACTACCATGCGAAAGTGACATACAATCACATGAAAGTGACATACGACCATGCGAAAGGGACATAGGACAACATGAAAGGGACATATGACAACATGAAAGGGACAAACGACCACATGAAAGGGACATAGGACCACATGAAAGGGACATACGACCACATGAAAGTGGCATACGACCATACGAAAGAGACATACGATCACATGAAAGGGATATACGACCACATGAAAGGGACATAGGACCACATGAAAGGGACATACGGCCACAAGAAAGGGACATACGACCACATGAAATGGACATACGACCACATGAAATGGACATACGACCACATGAAAGTGACATACGACCACATGAAAGGGACATACGACCACAAGAAAGTGACATGCGACCACATGAAAGGGATATACGACCACATGAAAGTGACATACGACCATATGAAAGGGACATACGACCACATGAAAGGGACATACGATCACATGAAAGGGACATACAATCACATGAAAGGGGCATATGACCACATGAAAGGGACATACGACCACATGAAAGTGACATACGACCACATGAAAGGGACATACGACCACATGAAAGTGACATACGACCACATGAAAGGGACATACGACCACATGAAAGGGACATACGACCACATGAAAAGGACATACGACCACATGAAAAGGACATACGACCACATGAAAGGGACAAACGACCACATGAAAGGGACATACAACAACATGAAAGGGACATACGACTAGATGAAAGGGGTCATTGTATATGCCATTGCAGGCACGACCCAGTGATAAATTTTAATACTGTTTTTTGTGTTTACAGTAACAGAGGTAGCCAATGATGTAACAGAGGTAGCCAATGATGTAACAGAGGTAGTCAATGATGTAACAGAGGTAGTCAGTGATGTAACAGAGGTAGCCAGTGATGTAACAAAGGTAGCCAATGACGTAACAGAGGTAGCCAATGATGTAACAGAGGTAGCCAATGATTTACACAGGTAGTCAGTGAAACGTATTTTGTATATGAAGAGATAACTATTTATTCAACTTGGCCAAGCCCCCCCCCCCCCGACGAGATAACTATTTATTCAACTTGGCCAAGCCCCCCCCCCCCCGAATAGATAACTATTTATTCAACTTTGGCCAAGCCCACCCCCCCCCCCCCCCCGAAGAGATAACTATTTATTCAACTTGGCCAAGCCCCCCGGGCCACTTTGGGAACCATTTATAAATGACGATATTTAGGCTGATTTTTCCCCCCTCCCCCCCCCCAACACCCTATTTCTTTTTTTTCTCCCTCCAAATCGTCACAAATTTATCTAAAATTTAGACACCGCAATAATAGATCGTCACAAATTGTTGAACACCCCCCCCCCCACACACACACACTTTTCCTTTCAATTTGTGTGTGATGCGTGACGTCATTTATTGATGGTCACTTGGCCAATCCCCCCCCCCCTCCTCACCAAATAATGCATTTGATTTAATCATGACACAAATTGTTCCAACCTGGACGATAAGGGGGTGGGGAGGAATTCAGGAGACAAATCTACACGGATAAGTTTAGTTGTGTACCGAATTGACTTAATGATAGACGCGAGAGTGGGAGGGGCCCCAAATTGTTACCTTCTGTTGAAGGCGCTCGGGGGATTGAAAATGTCCTACAAGCACGACAACTATAAGTACGACTACTCCAAGTATCCGATTTGACTTCTGGAGATCTTTTTTTTTTTTTTAAATAAATAAATAAAAACAGTCAGCTAATTACTGTTTTAAAATAATTTGTATAAAAGCATCAACGCATTAATTGATATATGAATTAAGGCTTATTTCCAAGGTAACTGCACAAGAGACTTGGTATACTCACAATTAAGAGACTTCACGTTGACAACACTCACAATTAAGAGACTTCACGTTGACAACACTCACAATTAAGAGACTTCACGTTGACAACACTCACAATTAAGAGACTTCACGTTGACAACACTCACAATTAAGAGACTTCATGTTGACAACACTCACAATTAAGAGACTTCATATTGACAACACTCACAATTAAGAGACTTCATATTGACAACACTCACAATTAAGAGACTTCATATTGACAACACTCACAATTAAGAGACTTCATATTGACAACACTCACAATTAAGAGACTTCATGTTGACAACACTCACAATTAAGAGACTTCACATTGACAACACTCACAATTAAGAGACTTCATATTGACAACACTCACAATTAAGAGACTTCATATTGACAACACTCACAATTAAGAGACTTCATATTGACAACACTCACAATTAAGAGACTTCATATTGACAACACTCACAATTAAGAGACTTCATATTGACAACACTCACAATTAAGAGACTTCATATTGACAACACTCACAATTAAGAGACTTCATATTGACAACACTCACAATTAAGAGACTTCATATTGACAACACTCACAATTAAGAGACTTCATATTGACAACACTCACAATTAAGAGACTTCATATTGACAACACTCACAATTAAGAGACTTCATATTGACAACACTCACAATTAAGAGACTTCATATTGACAACACTCAAACATTAGATACTTCATATTGACTACACTCAAACATTAGAGATTTCATATTCACTACACTCACACATTAGAGACTTCAATTTGACTACACTCACACATTAGAGACTATTGACTACACTCACACATCAGAGACTTCATATTGACTACACTCATACATTACAGACTTCATATAATAGACCACACTCACACATTTGAGACTTGGTATTTACTACACTGACGCTGGCTATGCATAATACAGATGGGGACGAACTATAAAATTCCCCCCCCCCCCCCCCCGTCCGTTTTATTACACTTTTATATGACATTAAATAAGGAAAACAATTTAAATTTTAATAAAACTTTGTATTTAAAGAAGCAATTTTATAGAAGTTATAGTACATGACCCACTCAGTCACTGTCGTAAACTGGTTTACATAGTCTAAAAGAATTTTTTTCTCTAGATTTCACCTTCGCAAACGGGTCAATTACGCAATCAAAATCTGTTGGTTTTTTCCCCCCAATGTTCCTCTTTCAACGCTAAGAAGCTCAAGATCGCTACGCCTCTGAAAGGTCGTGTTAAGGTACAGTACGAGTTAAAGGGGCAAAGGTACAACTAATACAAAAAAAATGTAAGGGCTTACTAATTTTATCAAAATATTTTATAAAATTAAGTGTATTTAAGTGCGATACGACCATTACTTATAAGACTACGAGTACGAGTAAGAATTTACTTGAGGTTAAAAAGTCTAAGTACCAACTAACTTAAGTCTTAACTAAGGCTTGTCACTTGGATACTGAACTGATATCTCATATAGGCTAACATTTTTAGATTTGTACTATTTGTCCCCTCCATTCTGTTGTATGGTGATAGACTACAGTGGAAGACATGGAAAAACACGGCACGTTTCTAAACCTTAGACCAAGGTGACAGGTCCTCTACAACTAATTCTAAGACACACGTAGCGGTAATGCTACCGAGTTACTGCTGTGGTGTGCACTGCTGTCAAATCTGTGATAGGTTCGGGTGGCCCATAATTTAATTTATTATATTTAAATAACAATATTATAATATTTACCTTCAGTTTTGTAATTCCTTGCATACAACCTTATATACCTGTAGTAAAGTCAGACAGGTGCCAAGTTTGAAAAGTATCCACACATTTTAAAATCCATTATATCCTTGATAATCGCGAAATATAAGAAGCTAGTATTTTGAAACCGAACACAGTGTTACTATACACAGCACTCAAAACTGTGGTCCTATCCTGTGCCAGTCGGAAGAGTTACCTTTCCTTCCTAACCTCGCTACTCCCTGAAGCAATACAAACATTGAATATTCATGAGCTGGGCGATCTGTCATCTCGTTGGTCGATTGACGAAAAGGTCAAAGGTTATGCTAATTGAGCCCAAGAAAACGTTCCATTGAGCCAACACAAATTGTTTTGTTTAAGAATTCTTAACAACTGACTACATGGTATTATGGTATGATGTTAAACATGAAAAATGCCCATGTGATACACTACTGTTTTTATGACAAAGTATTTTGTATGAATAAGTGAAGGGCCCTTAAGACACTTACTTCATTTTTAAGTCTACTAATCTACTAAATCTAAATGAACAGAATAAACTTAAAATTAAAGAGAAAGCGCAAGACATTTTAGACATTATCTCATTATCATGAATAATGAATCTGACAAATTTTCAAACTTAAAAAAACAAAACTCTAAACATATGATTTAATTTGAATATGTTCTAATCAATACATACTGTTGTTAGATAATATAAATATGTTCTAATCACATTTATTAGTAATATTAAATAATTTGAATATGTTCTAATCAATACAGACTATTGTTAGTTAAATATGAATCACTAATTTCAAATAATACATTCAAATGGTTCTTGGGATTTCCAGAAATGACGGTAATCATATTAAAATATAGAATATAGCCTATATAAAAATGTAAACATGACACTATCGTGCCGCTATGTTTATTTTTATATTATTATTATTATTATTATGGGTAGTTTTCTATAGCGTGGTACCCCAGCCTAGGGCTTGGCTCACCACGCTGTACATGCAAATTAAAATGAACTTAAAAAATATTAATTAAAAACCAACCATTCCATATCAATTTACATGTGAAGCCATGGATGGCACTCAGCAGCATCGTTTAACTTTCAGAGGGGGAATCAGTCAGGATAGTAAAGTTTAAAGAGGTGTGTTTTGAGTGCAGTTTTGAAGGCTGTGATGGTTGATATATTTCTGATGTGTAGTGGAAGAGAATTCCATTGTTTGGGGGCACAGTAAGAGAAAGATCTTTCACCGTATGTTTTTGTGCGAGTCTTAGGGACAGAAAGAATACGATCGTCTGCGGAGGAGCGAAGCTGTCGAAGGGGTGAATAGACAGAGAGAATTTCGGTTAGATAGGAAGGGCAAGAATTCGAGAAAAAGTGGTGGCACAGAAAAGAGAGTTTATAATCAATCCGTGCTTGTACAGTGAGCCAATGAAGTGAATGACGTAGTGGTGTGACGTGATCACGTTTTTTTGCCTTTAAAACTAGCCTAGCAGCTGAGTTTTGAACCTTTTTTAGTTTTTCTAAGAAGTGTTTTGGTGAGCCTGACAGAAGAGAGTTGCAATAGTCAAGACGAGAGAGAACAAGAGCACAGACTAAGGTTTTTGTTGCACTAACTGTGAGGTAGTGGTGGATGGAGCTGATCTGACGGATAGCAGTGTATGCAGAGCAACAAATGTGAGATATATGACATGAATATGACACATACGGTCTAATTTAAGCAGAGTTTCTTTTTGGAATATTTTCTTTAGTTTAGATCTATTTTAAATGGTTCAAATATTAATTTTCTATCATTTCCTAAAACATTATTTTTATACATTTTATGACAGTTTAAAAAATATTTGCGAATTACACTGGAAGCAGGGACGTAGGCGGCCCGGGGAATGGGGGGGGGGGGGTTTGGCGCAGCCATGCTATAATATAGTTAAATAGAGCAGCGTTTCCCAAACTTTTAAGTTTGGCGGACCGGTGGACAAGTTTACGATTGCACCAGGGGCCGGTGCCAGATTTCTAAAATAAGGCCTATTCTTCTTTTTATTTCACCATAAATATGTCATAAAATGTTGTAGCTTGACATCATGACTTTAATAACAATTTAATGTGATACAGATTGATAACTTAATAGCTCCAACAACCGAGAATACAAAACAAAATCAAGCTAAGTGTAACTATTTAATGAGAAATATGGACATGCTTTTGACACGGGGTGGGGTTGGGTTGGGGGGGGGGGGGGATATTGCATTCTTTAAAAAATCCTTCAAATGAAACATGAAATGGACAGTGATGTTGAACTTTCTATTGCAATGGATGTATCCTGACAGAAGATTTCACTCTTATAAATTTAATAGTTTAATAGCGAAGTGTGTTTTAGAGGATATGTTCATTAGTTTTAAATTTTTAAACATTTTTTTTTTTAGTTCGAAATTATGACGTATTTTAAAGAAGAGAAAAAAAAAGGGGGGGGGGGGTGTCTGAGTTTATAACAATTTGTCACAGGGCAGGGATGGGGTAAAATTTGTCACACAAAATACGTGACGTACTTTATGGAGGGCCCCCCAACAGTGCTACGCGCAGGGAGAACGAATACCCCCCCCCCCCCCCCCCGGTCTTTTGTCGTAATGCTCCTGTACGAAAAGCCAGGTTCGCAGAAGGTGAGGTAAAGGAAATGGGAGAAGAACTTTCAAGGCAATGTCTGCAGGTTCAGGATATTTGGTTTTGACATAAATCCTTCGTCGGCAGCTGGATCGAACAACTTGTCTTTAAAAAATTGCCTTTACATCAGCATTCGATGCAATAGAGACATTTTGGAGCCAACCACTTCTTGTCTGTGGGTCGCCCTCTCTTTGAAAGTAAAACTAGAAACAAATTGTCAATTCATAAATCAGAATTATAATTGAATACTAGTGACTGTGAACCGTTTTGTTTTTTTTTATGGTTATATATATTTCCTTTGAATCATGCCTTGAAGGTTTTTTTTTTACACAAAATCGGAGAAGATTTTGAAGAACCTTAACAACATAATAATATTCTTTAAAATTTATATAATTATTTACCGAAACAAACATTAATCATTTTCTTCCTTTGTCCTCTTTTTTTTTGACCGAGGCGTCGTGAGGACTGTTTTAATGCAGGGGTTCTTAACCGGGGGGGGGGGGGGGGGCGCAAAAAAGTCCCAGATGTTTAGGTTTATTAGCATTATTAAAAAAGAAATTTTTATTGTGGAGGTGCGAAAAATATGTTTGTAATCAAGACGAGTTGGGTAGGGGGTGGGGGTGAGGAAAATGTTCTGAAATCAAGAAGGGGCGTTGCGCTGAAGAACTGTTAAGGAATCTGGTTTAATGATGGGCAGGCCTGTATTTAGAGCTGTGTTGTCTGGTAGCGAGGTCGTAGACACTACCGACTTAATTAAGAAGACATTGTGGCATTAAAATATAACCGTTTAAAAAGAATTATTTCTGGTTCTGGTTCTGGTCCGTTACGTTGCTGCAGCCATGTACTGGCATGTGTGCAAAGGTTGGGGAAGCGATGCTGCCATCCTAACGGCTCCTTGCAGATGCCAGGGCAGCCTTGAAGCTTTCGATAGATGTCGAGTTCACGGCGGTATAGTCCAGATGGTTCCAAGTGATTATTGTTCGTGAGCAGAATGATTGTTTATGTTGCACTGTGTTCCTCCGAGGCACAGTGAATCATTTGCTATTGTTCCGGGTGTAATTGCTCATGGGTTTGTCAGAGGTTAAGTCAGTGTTTAGTGGCAGTTTGGCTCTGATTAATCGACCTGGCTTCTGTGGGGTGAGATAATTGTTTGCTGGGATGTGGCCGGCACTAGCCCCTTGACCACTTTATATTAGAAGTTAGGCACATCTTTTTCAGTCTGTCCTTGGGGGAGTTGATGTCAAATTTGTTTAAGAGGCCAGTGACGTAGCCAGGAGTGGTGGTTTTGTAGTCACGTGCTATGAAGCGCATTGCGTTTCGTTGGATTCGCTCCATCTTGTCCACATCTTGCTTTAGGCATGTGTCCTAGATGATTGCATCATATTCTAGTAGTGGACGGACGAGTGCAAGATAGGCATTTCGTTTGCAGGATGTTGGGTAGGGGCGCAGATTTCTTTGAATGAAACCTAGTGTAGAGTTGACTTTTTTTTTTTTTTAAATTTATATGGGATGACCATTTTAGGTAATTTGAGAAGAGAATTCCAATGTATGGATTATTTGATACTTGTTGGAGGATTTTCCTATTTAGGGAGTACATATAGCTTGGTGGGTTTTGATATATTTATTTATACTAGAACTGTGTTTTCAAGTGTAAACTAACAAGTGCAAAAGTAATTTATTATTTTGTTTCGGGGAGAGGGTGATTCAATAGTAATTATATAACCCAGGGCGTCTAGTCACGACCTACTGGAACTGTACTCTAGTGGCTCGTGATCTATTTAACTAAATACGGCCCTGACTCTGGGCATTGCTATAATAGTATATGTGCTAATAGCCTAAATTTAGGCATACAGACGCGCAGTCCAATTTTTAAAAAGAAATATGTTCATTGGGCTTGGGGTACAATAATTTTTAGCTGATTATATAAGTCTTTAAGAGGTACACCATTTCAAATCACCGAGACACCCCCCCCCCCCCCATACTAAACTAAGCCCACTTGAGTGGTATTTCTAAGTGTGAATAATTTTTAGCTGATTATATAAGTCTTTAAGAGGTTCACCATTTCAAATCATAGAGACCCACTTGAGTAGTATTTCTAAATGTGAATAATTTTGATAGTGTCGTTGATCCATGTAAACTGATTCAAATTAAGGACAAATATAACTTTCTTTCCTTTCATTTAATTTATGCTTTGAAGTCATGAGGCCGGGTAATGGTGAAGATAGTCTTATTAATTAACGTGGTAGATTTGACAGCCTGCAAATGTTAACTGTGGGTAAATGGAAGAAGGGTGAATTTATCTTTTTTTTTAAATGTAAAAACAAAAAAAAGCAAAAACTTAAAAAAATAACATATTTTTCCAAAAATGTTTTAAATAGTAGGAAATAACAGTTTATAAATGCGTTAGGCGCCCATTGTTTCAGCTCAACTGGATTTGGAGTAGGGAGGGTGGGGGCGGGGTGAGATTCCAGATTTCACAACATTACTAACTAACAAACGGACAGAGCAATCTCAATACGACGCCATTGTATTCCATGGGCGCCAGAAGCTTTTTTTTTTTTTTAGTCATATGACTGTAACAACTCTGAAGTTGTGAGAGCCATTTACTTATTTATTCTTTTTAGTCCATGTTTAGAAAAGCGTGTTTTAAAAAAAAAAGAATTTGTTTACATTGTTAAATTTTGTATTTTTTAGTCAAATTGTACGTTACTCAAAGAAAGTATGTGCAGAAAATATTTTCGAAAATAAAAAAAAATAAAACAAATTTAAAATTCATTTCGAATCCGAAAATATCATAGTGTAAGGATTTTAAAGTATTTTCTACTCTTTAGTGCATTTGAACTCGTTTTTGAAAGAATTATTAGTAGTAAGTCGTTTTTTTTAAAAATATTTATTTTCAATACGTTGGCCTTGGCTCGAGATGTATTATTTTCTTTCAAATAGCAATAAAAGTTTAAAACATACGTCCCTGGGTGGGCTCGAACCACCAACCTTTCGGTTAACAGCCGAACGCGCTAACCGATTGCGCCACAGAGACAGATACAGACACGAGAAGTTTTTTATACTGTTACCTAATTGTTAAATTGAACTGATCCTCAACATACTATATTTTATTTATTAGTTAAATAATATTTTATTTTGTTTGTTGAAAATGTTGTTTCTTAAACATTAATTAGCTCTTTACTTAATTAATTTTGGTAAATGATTATGTATTGATTCTTTAATGTCGTCCAGTTTTTTTTTATTTTTCAGAACCCCTGACCTCCAGAAATGGCGGCTGAAATGGAACAATTCAAGAATTACTAGGGCTTGTTAACTATATGTATATGTTTACCTTATTTTTACCAAATGAAATTTTGACCATACATATAAGGTGGGGAGCCTTTTTGTACATTTCAAGGTTACTTTAGCACTTCTGGGTGGGTATTGTTAAACTTTAAACTGTAATAAATAATAATAATTGTAAAATTCTAATAAAATAAAAATAATAAAAAGCCAGAACTACTAGTTAATGTTATCGTTGTTAACAAAATATAAATTTTGAATATCCAGCAGTGGTCATTCTCACTCACTGTTGGACTGTAATAGTAATAAAATTAATGGTTATTGCACGCTACTGGTCCCTCTGTCGCTCACCCTAACCCGAACCCTAAATCTATCATAAACAAAGGGAAGTGACTCCCAATAAGGGGACCACAACAGCACATTAGCCAAATTAATAAATCTACCATCCATAATTTCAGCGTCAGTTTTGTTAAAATAATTTTTTTTTAAAAATAAAAAAGTCTAATATTTTTTTGTTTGCATAAGCCGCCATAAGGCCCTTAGCCGCCCATCTGTCTGATTCAACAAGTGAGCCTCATTGGGTTGTGTTTTGCATTTTGAGTGTCTCCCTAAAAAAAATATTTTGTTCCTGGGTAGCTTTTAAAATAATAAAGTTATGCTCGAAGTAGTTTAGAAATGAATAAAGTTGTTCACAAGTTTTGTAGTGATGTAGTTAATTTTAAAGTTTATATTAAGGGATTAATTAATTTTTTTTTTTCTAAAAAAGATAGATGAATTAATATAATTGTATAGCTCGCCCTTTAAAAGGATGTATCTGTTATGGCAATCAGTCAATAAGACTATGTTTTTAAATTTCTGTCAAAGTACCTACAGCACAACCTCACTTGCTCTCTTCTACTCGAAAATAAAAAGTTTGTTTTTTCGAAGCAGCCATACCCAATATTATATAGCCTATGAATAGTATTAAATAGGCACTTGTGTATAATTGATAATAATCAATGAAGGTCTACATGCTAGCCTAGGCAAAGGATATTTGTTGCATAATTGTTAGCAATGTTTTTATATAGGCCAAATTAATTACCCTACCTTACTTTTGATTTTTTTAAAACGTTGATTCTGTAGAAAACCAGTAGAAGCTGCTAAGAGCTTTGTGTCCTGGTTTTTCTCTATGTTCTGGACTAGAAATAGTGTCCAGATGATGAACCTTCCTTCCCTTTTGTGCATTAATTTATAACTTAATGGCCCATGGATCACAAAATACAAGTCCGAAACATCTAATTCCTTGAAAGCGCATCCAATGTCCTGTAATTCACATTTCATTTATGTGCTAAATACATAAAATTGTTTAAATTTCAATTTAATTCTGAGTCTGATCTATAATTATATCCATTGTTGAAATATAGGGCTTTACCTTATATTTATCAAGATGTAGAGGAAAATAATATAATCTAAACCAAAGTTATTTCTTTAATTTTTAGATTTGGACAAAACTGAAAAAACAAAAATACATGTGGAAATTATATTTTTTAAATTACAAATGAATTCAGTTTAAATTAATTGATTAAAAATGTCTCTCTTTCACCAGGATAATTCTTATGAGAAAAGCAAGAAGAGATAAGAACTTGTCTTCTTTATTCTGATGATTTTTAAATTTCTATGGTCAAGAAAGTTTGGCACATTAGCACAAAAAAGTATTCCTGGAAATATAATGCGTGTGCTGAATGTTGCAGAAAAAAATGATGCAGCTAAATCACTGGCAAATCTTATGTCTCAAGGACGCAGTCGAATGGTAATTTGTGAAATATGTTCTAAGTTTTTGTTATGTGTGAAATTATTTTAATTAAAAAGGTAATGTTGTCAAGCCGGTATACCTAATCAAAATCCTGTCTTTAATGGAACTTATAACAAAATTATTCTACAGCGTGAAGGCTTTTCAAAGTTCAACAAAATTTATGAATTTGACTATAGACTGGTGAACCAAGAAGTTAAAATGGTTATGACATCAGTTTCTGGACACCTCTTAGGTTTAGACTTCACTGGCAGTTTCAAGAAATGGTAAAATGATATTTCAAATCTTTAAATTCATATATTGATTTTTTGTACATGCTATATCTACCTGGGTAGTAGTAGAATCGCTATCACAAGAGGAAAATCTATTTATAATAATAATAGAGTTTTTTTTTATCTTCGTACTTAACCAATCAAATGTGTATATAAATTGAACTACCACTAATTTCATCAAATATCTTGTAATACCCCAAGCCATGTATAAAATTACAATGTGAAAGGGTTTCAAAATAAATCATTTTGAAAATGCGATTTTTATTATTTCTAGAGTTGTGTCTTATACTTGTAGTACCAAAAAAGAACCTTAACTTTTAATTTAAAATATAACGTAACATTTTTCTACATTAATTTTTTTTTTAATTTGTAGGGGTGCCTGCAATCCTGTTGACTTATTCAGTGTACCAGTTGAAAAATATTGCCCACCCAATTATATGGATATCAAGGTATAGCTTTTCTGTGTATTATTAGTTTTTACATGCTCTGTTCGTGCAATGTACGCCAAGATAATTTTATAAAATAATTTAAAATTTATTCTCAGAAAACTTTGGAAAGAGAGATCAAGAATTGTCAGTCTCTGGTGATATGGACAGACTGTGACAGAGAAGGGGAAAATATAGGCTTTGAAATCATCGAAGTTTGTCAAGCCGGTATACTTAACCAGTTGATGTTGAAAATTCTTTTTATCTTAAAAAAGTTTTTTTTTTTGTTGATATTTGTGTACTGTTCTTTTATATTGGCCATTGCCAATCTATTTTCCAAAGTAGCCACTTTTGTGATATAAAAGGGGAAACACTGTATTAAAGAAAAAGAAAATAAAAGAAACTAAATCATTTATTTGAAATTCAAAATTCCTTTTGCTGAGTGACTTCACAAATTTCGGCTGAATTTTATAACTTAATGCACATCTTATCTTTGCTTTTATTTTGATATCAACATTTTGGGATCTTGGCTTAGGGAATCCATGGTAGAGAATCTTGATCCAAACCTACCGAAAAAAATAATTTTGAAAATTTGAATATACTGTATGTTTATTTATTTACTAATAAGATACTGTATTGTATGATTTTGAGATAATATTGTACTATTTTAGGAGTTCTGTGGTAATCAGGTCTTTGTAACTGAATGAAGAAAGATGCAGCATTAAAAAAAAAATTTGAGACACTGTAAAGCTAGGCCCAAATTTGTCCACAGACTAAAGAGGGGCATAATTTTTTTAATACAAAATTTTGATTGCCTGGTTCAAATTTTGCAGACTTTTCAAATCTTTTATTATTTTTAAAATGTATCCCTTGAGTACTCAATTTGCCACCAGTGCTTATTGGCAGTATGGTTGCTTACTCCAAGAAATTTAACAATTTGTTACTTGCTTTAAATAATCAAGTACTGCTTTATTTACCCATTTAAAATCATTTAATTAGTTGATTGGGGTATTGTTTATCTAAAGACTTCTAACAAATTTAAGCTGTAGTTTACTCTTGAATACTAGTTTCTTTTGTTTTCAGTGAAACCAAATATTAAAGTGTACAGAGCCAAATTTTCTGAGATTACACCACAGTAAGATCTTGTCTAGATCTGTTAAATGTTAGCTTTAGATTATCATATCTTATTTAAGAATCTATTTGTTTTTAACCAGTTTTGGAAATTGAAACCTGATAAGAATGATCACAATAATGTCAACATACTGAAATGATATTTCAACCCATAAATTTCGGTTAATGTTGTATTGGTTTTAATTTTAAATTAATTTTTTTTTTATGAGTCCTGTTTTTTTTTTGTGTCCAAAACTTTCACCACAGCTTTATTTTAAAATAGCCAGTTCTACTTAATCTTCAGTTAAAATTTTTTTTTTATCAGTTAATAGCCAGGGATCTCCCTCTTTCGTTTGAATTCTAGGGCAGTGACAAGGGCTGTGAACAACCTTGTAGCTCCTGATGTCAGAATCAATGATGCAGTAAATGTGCGCCAAGAATTGGATCTTCGAATAGGTCAGTAAAAGATGCCCTGAATGTTAAACGGCTACTTCAAAAAATTTTATAGAGGAAATGTATCAAGCAAAAGCAATAGTATTTGTGTTTGTTTAATTACATGTTTTTGAGTTGTACTGTGAATTTGAGGGGTCATGTTTGAAAAATAAATATATCCTTTTCGTCTGGGTGCTAGGCATCATTAAAAGAAGTTTCATTATATTCTGGCAACAAAGGTCAAGGTCACAGTATCCCTCTATCTACAGCATTTAGAGAGTTTTTTTGGATTCCCTTTTGCTAAATTGAAAATAAATGGAATTTAAAGAAAAATACATGTATATGATCAGAACTCTACATAAACATAATTTTAGTTATTCACAATAAAAAGATTCCTCGGTAACATGCTAGTTAACCAAATATTTTTTAACCAAACCTTCTTACTGCCTTCAACCAACAGGTGTTCATGGTAGTAAACAACCATAGGTGACAATGAATTCCTTTAAAAGCATTATTGTCAATGCGCTTGATAAAAAATCTTATATAGCGCACCACCAGTTATTTAAAACAAAATTATGCATCCAATTAGCTTATTAACATTTGGCAGGATGAAAATTAAGACCCATGATGTATTCCAATTACAATCTTCATGTAACATCATAGTGGAATTGATTATCAACTATTGATATATTTTGTGGCATACATGAAGGAGTTCAAGGATACTTTTCATGGGGACTGTACCACTTGTGGTAGGTTCAATGTTAGGTAATTGTTTTAATTAGGCTATAAGCTTATAATTTTTGTCACAGCTTTCTCTTTCCAATTAAGGAGCTGCCTTTACCAGGTTTCAAACTCTGCGGTTGCAGAAAATATTTCCTGAAGCTCTGGCCGAACAGCTGGTTAGTTACGGCAGTTGTCAGTTTCCCACATTAGGTTTTGTGGTAGAAAGATACAAGCAAGTGCAAGCTTTTGTACCTGAGCCATTTTGGAAAATAAAAGGTAACCAGTTCTTTGATTAAAAAGTTTGATGAAATTCAAAATTCAGTACTCAAGGTATCGAATTTAATTTTTTTTCTAAAAATCAATACGTGAATTGTGCAGACATCTCTAGCCAGCATTTCTTCCCTTTCAGTAACTCACCTGCATGATGATGTTAAAGCAGACTTTTGTTGGAAAAGGTAGGATGTTCAATGTTTTAAGTGCTTAAATTGTTTATTTAGGGCTGTTATTATTCCTCACAAAAGTGTATAAACATCACTAATATTTTTATGCAACAATAATTGTAAAAATAAGCCCATGCTGAAACTCTTAAATTAGTGACACTCCTAATGCACTCTGTGCCCACATACAGGCTTAACTTCCACTCTGTGCCCACACACAGGCTCTGCTTAGTACGTTTTTTTTTAAAGTAATTAAAGCAGAGGAGAAAAAAAACATCACATGAACTCTGAAGTTGGTGGATAGGATATCTATTAAAGATGTTTTATAGGACATTTTGACTTTAAGAAAATAAGCTTTTTATAGAGTAATAAACCATTAAGTCGATGATTTGTTTTACAACTTACCCATTTTATAATATAGTTTCAAATTATCCTCTTAAACATATTTACTTGTGCCTACAGGAATCGCCTTTTTGACTTCTTGGCATGTCAAGTGCTTTATGATTTGTGCATAGGGGTAATTTTCAATTAAATAAGTTTCTGTTGAATTTTTTTTAATGGTTTAGAAAGATTCTTAATCATTGAACTCAAACTATTTGTTTAATTAATGTTAATAAATAAAATCTCTACCCGGTACCTATGTTTGGTTGTTTTATTCGTTCCCAAATTACATCAACATTTCTTATTTAAAAATTTCAGAGTCCAATAGCTACGGTAGTTGATGTCAAAAGTAAAAGCAAAAATAAATGGAGACCTCAAGCTCTAGATACTGTGGTACGTAAATACATTTTTATGCACCGCCTATTCTTCATTCAGTTTTCATGGGCCTTGGCATGTCTATGGGGTAGGTATTTAGGAGTGGGAGCTGTCTAGGGTTTCAGATTTCTCCACGTGCCTCGCCTGCGCACGGTGCCAATCATATAATGTGCTTTTTAATTTACCATTATTACTGTTGCATATGTACATTATGGGGTGGATTGCTAACTCCATATTCATCCGTCCTCTTTTATATATAAATGAGACACAAACAATTTGTGTAAATGATACAATATAGGTTAAGCTGTAATAATAGTTACACAGAATACAAATGCAAACCTTTTAGCAAGTGTCTTCATCAGTACAACAAAAAACATTCATAAATTAAATTTACATTATATATATATATCCTACATACAAGAATTAGAGTGGACACAAATCTCTAATGAAAACAAAGCTCAGGAAAAACAGAAAGGAAGTGGGTGGGAGTAAAATTTAAAAACCAAACTGGATAAAGGCACTACAGCTATGTAAAGCTTAATCTATATTGAATTTTTTTACACAAATTGTGTCTCATTAATCTATTTGAAAGCTTCATCACAGTCCAACACTCTTTCATCTTTGATCCTGACTTCGGACAAGCTATGGTGGATTATTAAAGTATAAATGTAAATAAGATTCCTGCTAAATGAGGTTACCTTAGAATGCATATTTTTCTAAATTAACTTTCAATGCTTAAAATAAAACCTAAAAGATTACCTTACTATTTCCTGTATACAAAATGACTAAAATAGATCAAAAGCATCACTGGTCTTGCTGAAAGTTGCTGCAGTAGAAATAATAACCTGCATCATTAATTCCCCCCCCCCCCATTTTAAACTGTAAGAGTATGAGACGCATTTATTTCTTTGACCAGGAACTAGAAAAGCTGGGCTCAAGGAAACTGAAAATAAATGCTAAAGAAACCATGAAAATTGCTGAAAAGCTCTACACTCAAGGATTTATAAGCTACCCTCGAACTGAAACGAATATGTTCCCAAAGGACATGGATTTGGTCAGTCTGGTCGAAGAACAAACTAGAGATCCAGACTGGGGAGGTAATGAAATTGTATTACACTCTTTAGCAACACATACGTACGGGTGATAAATAAGTTATATATCAATTACTTTGTTAATATATTTGTTTTTCCACGCCAAAATTTAAATTTTTCTCTTATATGCGATAAACTCTTGCTAATTACTTTGTTCACCACAAAATTCAATTAGCCTTTGCACAACTAGTTCTGAACAATGGGCCGAACCCAAGAAATGGGAATAAAACTGATCAAGCTCACCCACCTATACACCCTTTGAAATATACAGATAATTTACAGGTATGTAAATACATATTAGCATTAAAATACAATTGAGAATGTCCCTGAAGATTTTTTGTGTAGAATGTTATCTTTAAAAATATAAATTATGCATGCAGTTATTAACTTTTTAATATAAATTTAATCTTGATATTGTAATAATTTCATCTTTTCGTGACCCATATACATAGAAATTGTGCGCTTTTCTCTATTATTATTTTAATAGTTTTATCATATCTTTTTGTTAAGGGAAATGAAAGAAAAATTTATGAGTATATTGTACGTCACTTTTTGGCCTGCGTTTCTCAAGATGCTCAAGGTCACGAGACAGTAGTGGACATCGATATAGCAGGAGAGTCTGTAAGTAATCTTCTGATCTCAAAACGTGAAAATAGTAATTGCTCTCAAATGTATTTGTGTAGATGAAAAAAGGGCGTCTTAAACTATACATTTGAGAGATTTTTAATATTTCATTCCGCTATTAAAAGATTTAACTTTAAACTTGAGATGTCCTCATTTTTTAATAAATTTTTTAACCTTCAAGTTTTCAGCACAAGGCTTAATGATCTTGGCAAGGAATTACCTTGAAGTTTACCCATATGAGAAATGGAATGCCAAAGTTAGTAGAAACAGGTTTCTTATGAGCTACAGTAGATGTAACTCCACATGAGCTACAGTGTGGTGTTATATCTATTGTAGAGCCAATAGTCGATCTAGTCATTTCTTACTGTTTAGTTCAATGCTTAAGCTGTGATTAGCCATATTTTTTGTTTGTTTCAATTTTCTTTGTTTTAGCAAAACTCTTTTTTTTGTAACTTTGATAATTTATCTAATTTATAACTCCATAAACTATGTTTTTAAATCTAGATAAATTTACATTTATTATCCAAATTAAAAATATTTCTTAGTAAGTTTTCTCTTAGTTATTTACTGGGGATAATGCAGGTTTTTGTTATTTGTTTCTTCTTCTATATTTTGAGGGCCCATGATCAATGTGTTGATCATTCTGGCTGTGAGGGCCCATGATCAATGTGTTGATCATTCTGGCTGTGAGGGCCCACAATCAATGTGTTGATCATTCTGGCTGTGAGGGCCCACGATCAATGTGTTGATCATTCTGGCTGTGAGGGCCCACGATCAATGTATTGATCATTCTGGCTGTGAGGGCCCACAATCAATGTATTGATCATTCTGGCTGTGAGGGCCCACAATCAATGTGTTGATCATTCTGGCTGTGAGGGCCCACAATCAATGTATTGATCATTCTGGCTGTGAGGGCCCACGATCAATGTATTGATCATTCTGGCTGTGAGGGCCCACGATCAATGTGTTGATCATTCTGGCTGTGAGGGCCCACAATCAATGTGTTGATCATTCTGGCTCCTGTTGTTTTTTTTTTATCTCTTGATTAAATTCTTGGTAGAATTTTTAAAGTATTTTGAAATTTCACTTTTTCAATAAGTTTTAAATTCGTACTGGCTTTGTTTGCTAACAAATTTATTTACTTTTCTATAAATGGATCTTTGCATTATTAGAGGTAGATGACTCTCATAATTTCATATTTAAGTATATTATAAATATATTTTTTTGTTAGTTTTGTGTTATAAAAAAGACGCAGAACTACCATATCCTTTTTTGATAAATTTGAATAAATTTCATTTATACATCAACAGGTAATTCCATTATACAGACAAGGAGATCAGTTTGAGCCTAATTCTATTGAGGTAGGTAAACATAAGAATTACATTCTAAACATGGTGTATATACTCATTCATAAGCCGACCCACTTAGTGTTGGCCTGGTAAAGCCTGAAAAGTGTGTGACCCGGTCGCAAGGAGCTATTGGATGCTCTTATGTTTTCTCTGTTTTATTGTTCAATTATATTTTTTTTTATAGTTGGTACCTGGAGAGACAAGTGCACCACCTCTTCTAACAGAAGCAGATCTTATAGCCTTAATGGAGAAACATGGAATTGGTAATTGATATATTTTCTAACATACTTTGATATTTTACAGCTTATTGTCTTTAGGGTTTCACCAGAATTCCTGAACTCCAAATTGGTTTTATGTTACAATTTCTTTACTTATATTTAAATTTCATCAAATTAACATCCCCATCCTACAATTGAGTGTTGGCTGGGAGATACCATCTGTCACTCTCATATCTGGGTGTGATGTGTGTGACTGTAAAATGTAGCACCTCAGTTAGTGTGCTAAATAGCAATGTTTACTTATGTAACTTCAGGTACTGATGCCACACATGCTGACCATATTGAAACGGTAAAATCTCGAATGTATGTTGGGCTAAGGCCTGACGGTAGATTTGTCCCCGGCCAGTTGGGTATGGGACTAGTAGAAGGTAGGAGTTTTTCTGCCTCAAATATTCTCTCAATTCATACTAAATACATACACCCTGCTTGATTTTTTTTCTTCTTCTTTTTAGTTGCCATGGACTTTGTAATTGGTTGATATAAATAACTAACTATCTTTTTTTAAAATAAATTTTGTAGTTGTTACCAGTTACAAATTCTGCTAATATGTAAAATAAGATTAAACTATTGAAAATGCTTTTGCAACTTTCTTCAAGTTATAACCTTAAGGGTGGAAATAAAATTTGTTTCATAATTTTAAATCAAAAGTTATCCCTTTAATTCAGCATATAGAACACTTAGATTAGAGGAAATTATATTCCAGACGCATTTCCTCAACTTAAATTTGTGATAATGATCCAAATGAGTGAATCCACGTGTTTACCTTCAGGCTTCTCTGAAGAACTGCTACTATTTATTGTAATTTAGTGAATCGGTATAACAACATTTTAAATTATTAGCCTATTAAAATAATGATTTCATATAAACTTATTATTGTCCTAGGTTATGATAGCATGGGTTATGAAATGTCTAAGCCACATCTACGAGCAGAATTGGAAGCTGATTTAAAATTGTAAGTACCCAGTACTAAAAAAATGACACTTAAAAAAAAAAAAACTTTTGAAATATTATTTTTGCTATTTAAACTAAAATTTTAAAAAATGTAAAAATCTAAGTAACTTATCCCTCAAAATACTAGTAAGGTATTATTTATTTTATTTATATTGTCAAATATGTTTTCCTTTCTCAGAATTTGTGAGGGTCGCAAATCAAAAGAAGGTATGTGTAGTTCATAGATGTCACAGTTTATAATAACCATGCAGTGAATTTTATTAGTTTTAACTTAAATATATATTTACTATTGCAAAAGAATACAATTTAAACAAATTAAACGATTATATTTTTCAGTGGTTTAAAAATTTAACAATTATATTTTTCAGAGGTCTTGCAAGTTCAAGTTCAAAAGTACAAAGAAGTTTTCATAGAAGCTTGTAGACAGGTATACTCTGCTTTGGTATAACCATAAGCTGTTACCAGGTTTCATCTTAGAAGCAGAATAAAAATCACATATCTTTATTAAGTTCCGTCCATGCATTTTTAAGGGTGCCAAATGTTTATTTTTTTCCACAGGGAGCTAAAATATTTCTTAACAGCACTGTCTGCATGTATAAATTTCCCTAGTTGTGTTTTAGCCTTATCACTTACGAAGCTTTTATTTTCATATTTTAATGAGTAACTGCAAATCTTTATAAAAATTCACAGGCTCAAAAGCTTGATGAGGCTTTGTCTCAGTATCTCGGTGAAGCTCAGAATATCACATGTGCTAGTGGTACGTTTTGATAATGATTATTACCAGTATTAATCATCTCTACTTTATCAAAGAAAATCATAATTCTTAATATTATTAAATCAACGTATGTTTAATGTTAAAACTGCAAAATGCCTGAACAAATAAAATTCATAAGTCTATTATGTATTGATTCATTCACATAGTGTGAATAAAAAATAATAAAGTAGTCAGCGTTGTGCTTGATAAAAAATTTTAAAAAATATATAATTTCTTTAATTCTTACTTGCCAAGTTATGAATTGCATTTAAGTTTAGTTGCTCTGCTTTTACATGTCAGATGTGTCACCGTCAGTTGTTATGCCATGTCCAAAATGTGGAAACCCCATGACACTGCGTTCGAAAAAAGATGGTAAAGGGTATGTGTGAAAAGCTTACTATGATTTATGTTATATGAATGGGTTTCTTTTACGTTGCTACCAAAATTTAAATCTTGAAATATTTTTAGTGCAATGCACACAAAATCATTCTTACTTCAAAGAAAATATTTTTTCCTAATACATTCAAAAAATGCTAAAAACACTCTAACATGGCAATATAGTAAGGATAACACATTTCTTTTTTTTTTTTTTAAATTAATAAAGATTGTGGTAAATATTTGATGATTTATATTTTGGACGTATCAATTGAAATATCCTTTAAAACAGGTGGGAAAAGCAAAATTTGATACTATATATATATATATAAATCATGAAATTCTATGACTATAAAATTAAATGAAGTAAGAAGCTGTTGATATTATATTTTAACTAAACTTTTATGTGAATTTCGTCATACCTTGTCATTATTAACCAGTTGAAATATTTCTTTTTTAATCGATTCTTATACTCAAGGCACATTGCCTCTAAATTCACATCAACATTTTGGGACATAAATGTTGACTTGATAATAAGTAGAAATAATTGTTGTATAGGCTTGCCCACTATGGCTTTAAATAAGAAGTAGAAGTAATAATTGTAAGTCACGTTGGAATTGTTTTTAATGGTGTTTCAGCTTTTATATTGGCTGCTCAGGATATCCAAATTGTCGTGCAAGCATTTGGTTGCCAGATTTTGTACAACATGTTAAAACTTTAGATGAAACCTGTCAGGTGGTTAGTAAAAATATTTACGTCTTCTTAATCTTAATGTAAAAGGTTTTTTTTCTTTCTATTCAGCTTCTCTTCTATAGGACTCTCTTAGGCCATGTTTTACCTATTAAAAAAACCCTATACACTTTGAGACGCTTGTCATTATATTTTACTAACATTATTTTTGGGGTATTTTTTTATTTTAATGTTAATAGACATTTGAAAGCCATTTAATACACATTTTCATAAATTTATCAAAAGAAAACTACTCACGTTTAATTTTTTAAAATTCAATTATATTTCAGTGTCGAACAGGCTCGGTTAAAAAACTTCTTTTCAAATTTAAACCAGGAAATGTACCAATGACAATGTCTAATGAGTAAGTAAATAATAGTTGAAATATAAACATGTGTATGTTTATTGATGTTAAATTGAATGAGCCTGACGCACAATATTTTTATTTTAAATTTGAGTTCTAGATGAAATGTTGAATTGTTTTTGTTGTGCAGATATATTGGATGTGTAGGTGGCTGTGATGTATTGCATTGTTTTTGTTCTGCAGATATATTGGATGTGTAGGTGGCTGTGATGAAATGTTAAACGAAACATTAGGAATTCGTCCTTTCACAGGAACAAGTCAGTGTATGGCCTTTTTTTATATCATATTTAGTTGTTTTTTTCTAACTAAAGAACGTCAGAGCTAATATTAATAATATTTTTTTTTTTTTTAAATATATCTTCATACCATTAGAAAGTGAGACATTTGGTTTCAGTAGAGTTGACGTGAGAAAAATGTTTGTAGACTCCTGTAGAATGTAGCTGAACTATTATCCATCATGCAAAAAAAAAAAACCCTTTATCTTTTAATATTTTTCGTAATATTCAAATTAGTAGGGTTAATAAGTAGAGAAGATAAATTTTACCCAAGGATGTATAGCGTTAAACAAGAAAAGCTTTGACAATTTTTTTTTTTAAATTTAAATCATGCCTTTGTAGACTTTACACATTGATTTTATTTTGTAAATAATATTTACCAGCACAAAATGACAGCACAGTGATGCCTCGGACAGAAATAGTAAATCACACCCCTAGACAATCTGATTCTACTAATGGAAGGACCGGCAACTTTGGATTGAACAACTCCAATGTTCGCCAGAGCGGTGCAGTAAGCAATAAAACGCAAATAAAACCTAATCAGTCCAGAAACTATCATACCTCTACGCCAACAATTACCTCAAACTCTGACAGTTTTACTGGTGGCTCTGTGATACATCAAGCATCTTTCCAAGGAACCAACAGAATGACAGTCACAAACAGGGATCCCGAAGTTGCCTTGTCTGCCTCTGCCGTCAGTGGGTTTAGAAACCAGCAAACCCCAAACAGTACCGGGACCAACAGAACTCGTTTATCAACTCTTGACCAGGGTTACAATGACACAAGAAGCAGGCCATCGTCAGTAACACCCGGAAATGTTAAAAGGAAGAGCATCTCAGATGCAAGCGGTGACAAAACTATAGTTTGTTCATGTGGCAGTGATGCAGCTCTGTTTACGGTCCGAAAAGAAGGACCAAATACAGGCCGACAGTTTTACAAGTGTTCAGGGCTGAATGGCAATAACTGTAATTTTTTTCTGTGGGCCGATGATAGTGGCCCTCAACAGCAGACTGATAGGTATGATTTTATGTCCAATAAGTTAGTTTATATAATATTTTGACCTTTGTATTTTAATTTTTTTATTTTTAGTTACTGAGTTAAAAAGATTATCAAATTATTCATTGCTTTTAGTTTTTATAATTACTACAGGTAGTATAGAAATTCATAGGAGCTTTTATGATCAATTAAAGTGTTGCTTTTGAACTTTTACAGTGTCACCAATACCAGAGTACTGAATCCAAGTAGAGCAAACAGTTTTCAGAGTCCTCAGGTTCAGAACAGAGAAACTAATGGATCAAAAAATAATTTTTATAGAAATGGTGGAGATGCTGAAGTGCAATGCAAATGTGGTCTTCCTGCAAAGTCGTAAGTTTGCTTTCTTAAAAATTGGTCATTATTTTTTAATTTAGTCAAATTATATGTTGATAACTTTGCATTACAATTGTACATTATTAACATTTGAAATGTTGATCTTCACGTTCAATATTGTATCAGTTTGGTTTTCTACATTTCTGATTCTCTAATGTTTTTTTTTAAATTATAATTTCTTCCCGATTCTGTATTAAAGAAAAATAAGAAAAAGAGACTATACATACTAATATTATATATTGAGAATATTTAAGCAATTGAAGTGACCAGATCAATTTTTTTCATTCTCTAGTTTGATGGTTCAGAAACTAGGTCTTAAGAAAAATAAGAAAAAGAGACTACCGGTATACAATACTAATATTATATATTGAGAATATTTAAGCAATTGAAGTGACCAGATCAATTTTTTCAATCTCTAGTTTGACGGTTCAGAAACTAGGCCCTAACACTGGAAGGCCTTTCCATACATGCAGTAAACCACGAGAGCAGTCATGTAACTTTTTTCAGTGGGCAGATGAAATTGGTGACTCAACTAAGTTGTTGTTTTTTTTAAAGAATATTTTGTTTAGTTTTAATTGGGAATTATGTTAAGTGACTAGTTATACCCAACCAAACAATGGCAGCCACAATGCAAGAACTTCCCATTTACACAAGTTGCTTGACAAAACATGCATTCAAGTAATGTACTTTATAAGATCCCCAATTAATGCTAACCAACACAAACACCCAGCGAAACACACACACACACCTCCCACCCCCCCCCACCCCCCCACCCCAATCAGTGCCATCAGGTGCTATGGTTACATAGAAAATTATGTCTTTTGATCTTTAATATTTAGTGGGTCACAGTATACATTGAGTTGAGATTCCTTTTTTTAATTTTTAATGTGCTATCCGGTCCGTTTGTTGTGAAATTTAACCTAAGATTTAAAATATTTCTTCCTGTCCATTACATCAGGCCTGTACTACTCAAAATGTAAGGCGGGCCATATTACTTTATGAAAAACTTGTGTGGGCCAAAAGAAAATAGGGCAGAACTTGTGCAGGCCAAAAGAAAACAGGACAAGGGGGAAAGCTATTACGAAAATAATAAAAATAAAGAATATTTCGTGACTTCGCGGGCATGCGGCCCGCATTAGATGATCTAAATTTTTTCTTTAATTATGTTTTTGTATTTGTAAAAACATTTTTTTTTAAATATGTATATTATGCATTCTCTATGGTAATTTATTTCAACTGTTTATATCTAAATTTAATTTTCTAATATTAAAAAATAACTAACTTATATTGTGCTTGTGCAGTTTCAAGTGACGCCACCTATAGAAATCAAGGAGGGAGTAATTCATTGAACTCGTTTCAAGCTAAAGGAGCTGGGACTAGCAAAAAAAGACCAGCCTCCAGTGATCATGATGGACCGAAACAAAGAAAACCCCCAACCTGCGGATACTGTGGCAAGCCAGGTATTTTTGTTTCTACTTTTGATACATTTTTAAAAAGTTATTTTAATTCTCATATGATGACCGTGTGCTTGTAAGTGCTGTAGTTTTCTTCCATTTAACCCACCCTGAGGCTGCAGAAATAGCTTTTGGCTTATGATTTATTTCTATAGTTGTGGAATTGATTCTTTTTCCATACTAAAGTTCTCATTAACTGAAAGTCAAGTTCTTTTGTTGATATTGTTTCCATGTTTGTTTTAAAGACTAGTTTTACCACGGAGAACTTGTCTGAAGGTTGTTGGTTATATCAACTGGAAATTTGTCTCTTTCTGTTTTTGAGTGTTTTTATATTGTTTTTTTTCTTCCCATATGATTTGTGGCACTGACATCAGTGCTGTCATATTATTTTAAACCACTGGTATATATATATATATAAATCAATTGGGTCAAGCGGATTTATTGAGATACCACAGCTAATAGGTAGATGATATTTTTTTGCTACTCCCAGCTAATAGATAACTTGCATAGAAATTTCAAAATGAAAATGCCATTTAATATTAATTTTGATTAGACTCATGAAGATTGACATATTCTTTTCAGGTCACAAGAAACCTAAATGTCCAGAGAGAAGTGATGGACTTTGATAATTGAGATAGCTCAGCTAAAGGTCTGAAACAATCTGTGATAATATGCTTAAACTTAAACACTGTATAGTGCATTGTTTTTAATTGCAAAGGCCTTTTTTTCATATTTTTACTTCTCATGGTTTTAAAATCTATTTATATAAAAACAAATATTTTTATTAAAAACTGTCCAGACTTTTAAAAACATCCAAAAGGGAAGATTTCTCAGATATGTGTTTTATTTAAATACCGTCATGGTAAAAAAAAACAACAGTTTTTATAATAGGTTCAGGGTTAATGACTACAATTAGATGGGTCACATGAGGTGGAAATGTTAATCACAGTATGAGCAACATAAATTATTTGCATTTAAGTGCTGTAGAGTATGTAAATTGACATATTTTCAATAAAAATAATACTTATTTAAATGTGTTGCTCAATTTTGTTACTGTTTTTAAGGATATTTATTTGATAAAATTTGGCTGGACCGTCAAATTTTATTTACTGTTGTATAGTAAGCATACTGTACTATAATGTACGCCCCTGTTTTTTTTTTTTTTACATGAGTTATTTCGTTTTACAGTTAAGTCCTTGACCCAGCTCAGGTAGTGCATGCAATTAAGTTCTGGGTAGCGCCCCCACCCCCCCACCCCCCCCCCCCACTCCCACCCCTTCCCACACACACACCCCTTGAGCAAGTTCACGTTCACATCACAGGGTTTTGTTCATGCTTGCGCAACTTATTTCACTGGCTATGGTCAGCCAAAGATAAATCCCCTATCACAGGTATAAGCTCGTGATGGACCAGTAGACCATTCTTTTGCATTCTTGTCAAGCTCGTGATGGACCAGTAGACCATTCTTTTGCATTCTTGTCAAGCTCGTGATGGACACCAGTAGACCATTCTTTTGCATTCTTGTCAAGCTCGTGATGGACCAGTAGACCATTATTTTGTCAAGCTCGTGATGGACCAGTAGACCATTCTTTTGCATTCTTGTCAAGCTCATGATGGACCAGTAGACCATTCTTTTGCATTCTTGTCAAGCTCGTGATGGACACCAGTAGACCATTCTTTTGCATTCTTGTCAAGCTCGTGATGGACCAGTAGACCATTCTTTTGCATTCTTGTCAAGCTCGTGATGGACCAGTAGACCATTCTTTTGCATTCTTGTGAAAGCCTCAGGGAGCTCTCTGCACATATGTACATGAGAGTCCCTCAAGTGAGAAGATGAGTTGGCGTTTTACCATTGACCTGGATGCTGTATTGCAAGAAACAAACCACACCTTAGCAGCTGGATTTGAGGATAATGCCCAAACCCTGATTCTGAGGAGTCCACCCAGCGCTATACATCCACCTACCAAACCGTGAGCCTGTATCACATAAGACTGCCAGTTTCTAAGACACGTCCAGAATACCCTTGAGATGTCAATTCCACAACGTACAGCTGGGAAGTCCACATCTGTCCCTCTTCTGAGAGCTTTCAAAGGTGAGGAGTGGAGGCTCCACAACCACCATAGAAATGACGTCATGAGTGGAGACTCCACATTACTATTATTATTATTAGTTGTCTTATATAGCACGGTACCCCAGCCTAGGGCTGGGCTCACCGCACTGTACATAATAATAATTAGCAAAAGAGACATAATTGTGACAATGAAATAAAATACATTTATGTAATAAAAAACAGCTGTATAGAAACAAATGCATATTAACCCCACCCACCCCAGAACTTTTACATGGACGGCAGCATCGTTTAGCGGTCAGAGGGGGGATCAGTCGGGGTAATAGAGTTTAAAGAGATGTGTTTTGAAGGCCTGGGTGGTTGGTATATTGCGGGTGTGTAGTGGCAGAGAATTCCATTGTTTGGGGGCGTAAAAAGAGAAAGATCTTTCACCATATGTTTTAGTACGTGTCTTAGCAAAGGACAGTATACGCGTGTGCGGAGGAGCGAAGGGGTGAATCGACAGAAAGAAGTTCGGTTAGATTGGAAGGGCAGGAATCTGAGAAAAAGTTATGACAGAGTACAGACAGCTTGTAATCAATGCGTGCATGTATAGGGATCCAATGAAGTGAGTGGAGTGATATTGCTTTTTTTGCCTTTAGAACTAGCCTAGCAGCTATTTTGAATCTTTTGTAGTTTTTCTATGAAGTGTTTTGGTGAACCTGACAAGAGAATTACAATAGTCGAGACGAGAGAGAACAAGAGCACAGACTAGTGTTTTTCTTGCGCTAACTGTGAGGTAGTGGCGGATGGAGCTGATCTGACGGATGGCGGTGTATGCAGAACGACAAATGTGAGAGATATGTTTATCAAGAGACATGTTAGAAAGAATATAACCAAGATTCCTAGCAGAGTGTGTAAACTGTATGTCGGAGTTACCTACTTGAAATGAGTTGGGGAGAGTTGAGGTAGAGGATGATTTGTGATTGTAAATAAGGAGTCCTTCCGTTTTGTCATCATTAAGCTTCAACTTGCTGAGTGTCATCCAAGACTTGATATCACCAATGCACAAAGTCTGGACAGCGTAATCCTCAAGAGAGTGATGGGTATGCTTGTATAGCTGTGTGTCATCTGCGAATGACTGGCTCTTAATAGCATGCCTCCCAAGCAAGAGGGGCAGTGGCCTGGTATACAATGTGAATAGAACCGGGCCAAAAACTGACCCTGTGGTACTCCGTAAACCAAATCAGCACTGCCGGAGAGACAGTCATCGACATAGACCGCCTGCGTTCTGTTGGAGAGGTATGACTTCAACCAACCCAAAACCGAACCAGAAATTCCAAAATAATTTTCATCCACCACAGAAATGACCTCATGGACTGATCAATCAATCCAGATAATCAATTATATGATATTGATAAGATAAATTGTAAATGGTCAGAACGTTCCTATCTTACTATAATTATTATAAAGCAATACATAATGATGAAATGTTAGGTTTCTACAGGAGGCCACTAGCCCATAATCATTAGACATAAGATTGTAAATTCATATGGCAATGTTGATCTAAGCCATGCTTATACTTATAAGCATTTCATATGCCATAATATGTGAGACTTTGATTTGTAAACTTATGTTAAAAAAAATTAGGTCGCTTCATTTTAATGCAATCGGTTGTAGGCTTCTTTTCAATTAAACATAAGTGGATATAAATGAGAATACGTTCCTTTGTGGTTGGTTTGAATCTATTATTAAAACCCCTAGACACAAGCGAGTGATGATTCATAAGTGAGTCATTTACAAATCTACCGTAGTCCACGTAATTTCACCGCAATTGTATTCTGGTACTTGTGTCTAAAACTAAAATTTTTCTGTTAATACAGAAAAATTTGGATGACTAAAATTAAACTTGGCCCAGATATTTTTTTACATCCTTTCCAAACAAAGATTAAATCATGAAACACAAATGGCAATTGTTAAAAATGGTTTATTTACATATATACTTATTTAAAAAAAAAACACATGAACATCATAGAATTAAATTATATTAAATAAAACAACCATGCAGTTTCATATTTTTTTTTCAATATAAAAAAGTTTCAATGGGAATTCCAGCGTCCAAAACATTTCATTATCTCTTGCACATTCTTTGTTATGCCAATTTTAAGTATGGTATCATATATTTAGTAAAATGATAGCGTTCTTACCAATCTTAAATATGAATAAATGCCAAGAACCTTTAAATAAAAATATAGGCAGATTACACAGACATTCAAGCTGGTAAATTTTTTTTATTAAAACTGCGTTAGGTTTGCATTTAATTAAACCAATTAAAAATTGTGTTGGGTTTGCATTTAATTAAACCAATATAATTAAAAATTGTGTTAGGTTTGCATTTAAAAATTGATTTCAAAATTCTTCAATTTATTTTAAAATTTAGCTTAGCCGAATAAAATGGTGGTTCAAATTAAATTAATTATTATGAACCTATTTTTAAGATGAGGCTATTTATTTAAGGCGGGGGTCTGCAAACAGTGCCCCAGCAGGGCCTATGCAATCCACCACACCAACAAAGCCTGCAATCTCAAAATACATTTAAATTTTAAAAGTTTCAAAGAATTTGCTACCTGTATATTGGCCTGCTATGCATGTCATTCTATGAAACCGTGTTGCGATGTTTGTCCCGTTTACATACATCTCCTGTCTAACCTACAATTGGCAACACCCACTGTCATTTGTGAAATTGAATTCACTTGTATTTACATTAGTGTAATCGCAGTTATCAAACCTAGAGAGGTTAGTCACCATTTAAGACCTAAAGTCAGCCAACTACCGCTGCTTCTTATTTTTTGGTTTGTGTTGATAAAAATGTCTCTCAATTATTCAAAGATGGCCTCCACGAATTGTCTTAATTCTCCCGGTGACATAAATAAATACACTGACTTTCTTGTTACAAGTTATATGAAGCTCTGCAGACTTTTGTACGTGAGGAAGGGGATATGATGATTCTTACATTGGCTCATTAATTGTATTACATGCGGGAGCATGAACCTCCACTTCAAAGCCCTAACTCTACCATCAATATGAACAAACATTTATAAAAATTAGTAAGTAAATTGAACTAAGCTTGCTTAGGCCTGCAGTGTCTAACATATTTATAATTTAGCCATTTATTATTTCTTTAAAATCCTTCCCCTGCTGATTTAAGGTATCACAAAATATACCAAAATGACAACAGTTAATGATGATTAAATACTTTCAAGTTTAGACCATTCATTTATCTCTTCTTTGCCGCTTGCCTTGTTTCTCGTAATTGCTTGACTTCATTTTCATGAAAGTGTGATACCGCAGATGTTTCAGCAAGCTGGAAAAGCAGAAAGTATCTTAGATATAACAGTTAACATGCAACACCCTCAATTATCAATTGGAAAAGATATGAGAAGAAGGGAGAGAGTACCAAAAGATATGGGAAGGATGCCACATCAAGATACCAAAGAAAGAAGATTGTGCATGTTACAGAGGAATTGCACTGATGTCAGTAAGGTCTTCAATTATCCTGAATAGAATGAAAGATCAGGTCGAGACAAAGCTATGAGATCAACAGGTTGGCTTTCGCTGAGACTAGGTAAGGTCTTCAATTATCCTGAATAGAATGAAAGATCAGGTCGAGACAAAGCTATGAGATCAACAGGTTGGCTTTTGCTGAGACAGATTGTGTGCATACCTAATTGGGTCCTGGCACATCACTGTCTTTTTGAATGGAATTCCCTCCTCCTACATATAAATAATATAATCTTCATTGATTACAAAAAAAACAACTTTAATAGTAAATAGCTTGGAAAGACAAACCTTTTTGAAACTTCACCAGCATTATGAATTACCAGAAAAACTAGCTGGGAATTATACAAAACGCATGAAGAAATGACATGCAGGGTGTTACAGATGCTTTTAAAGTAAAAATAGGAGTCGTACAAGGATGTACCTTGTCCACCTTCCTTTTGCTCCTCGCCATTGATTGAATAATGAAAGTATTCATATATAAAAACGGGAATGGGATACAGTGGACACCATAGGTACAACCGAATAACCTAGACTTTGCAAATGAGCTGGCATTTCTATCCCACAACCAACAACAAATATAGGAAAAGACAAGAGGTATAGCCACTGTTTTGGAACAGCTTAGACTCAACATAAGAGATGGAAGGCAAAGATCATGAACATAAACACAACCAACCAAGAACACATCTAGGCAGGAAATCTGCTGGCAGAGGCGGAGGCCTTCACCTTCTTCTGTAGAAATATTGATAGAAATGGAAAGGCAAAGGTCGACTTTTGTGATGTTAGGTAAATCAAAGATGCTGATTCTGCAGTAAAAAGTTAGGATTTTCAAAACAAAAGTCAAATCAGTCCTACTGACGAAACAAGGAGAACAATACCAGGCATCATGCAGAAAGTAAAGACCTTCACACAAACAAACACCTGAGGAAGATCCTGAACATAAAATAGCCAAATACAATCAACAACAAAGACTTACTGCAGAGGACATATAAAGACCCTATTGCTGAGCCATCACAAGGAAAAGATGGAGGTGGATAAGACACATTCTTCGTGAACTGCCAGGAAACATCACCAGACAATCCTTATCATGGGATCCACAAGGACAAAAAGGAAGATCAAAGAATACAAGGAGACATGAGCTAAAGGCAGATACCCAAAGGATGGGATACACCTGGAACCAACTGGAAAAGACAGAACAGGGCTGAGATGAATGGAAAACACTTGCAGGCGGTCTTTAAGCCAGACAGGGTAAATTGCATTAATTTATCCCAAAAAAAAAAATTAAATTGTGTTTAAACACTGACTTTGGGTACTCCATTAACTTAGTAGATATCTTGAGTCATTTGCAAATGTAAGAATATAAAAAAATTAAAAGGTATTAAGATAATTTACTACAATATGTTTGAAATTAGTTTTTAAAAAAATTTTTTGACTTGAGCTTTGATTTTAATGTAGTGCTCATCATTTGTTTAATTATTTCCGTCTCAGTCGTGCCAACTAAAAAAATGTTATTCTTTAAAACAGTGCTTAATTCAAGTTTTTAATTTTACGGCTTCTTCAAATAACAAAGGTGCAACTTTACCATGTCTAAGAGTATGTCAATTTTTAATTTGAGCAAATTATTTTCTTCGTGCAAAGTCTGATTGGCTTTTCTCAATTTAGTCACTTCCTTATGGCTTGCGGCACCTCCAGCTGTTTCTGAAAAAATCAGTGGCATTAGATAATCTGTGCATCTGAACAAATGAGTTCAATGAAAAATTTTTTTTTTTAATTTAATAAAGCAGTGGCTAGTAATATTAAACTGACATTTTAGTTATGTTACATAATAATTTTGACACACTGCTTTTAGGTCAACTTCAAAGAAATGTACAATTAGGTCTTGAGAAGAGCCTCTTTTGTAAAGCACTGCCATTAATTTACTAACAGTGAATGTGTTCAGGTTCTTATTTTCAGTTCAATTTACTGATTTTTAAAGAGAGAGGTAAGCAACCTAATTTTAATGTAAAGCATCTCTTCTTCCCCCCCCCCCCCCCCCCCCCTAAACACTGGTGTATAACTCCAGTTAGAAAAATTTCATAAAAACAAATAAAAATTAATTGTTATTTTGATTTTTTTTATTAAACAAAAACCTGAATAAAATTTAATAATCCCCATAAAAATATGGTTATGTAAATAATAACCTTAGTTAGTGTTATATTCAACCATAGGAATAACAATATCACTCTCTGCATGACTTTCAACAGATTCTACATCGCTCTGTTCGATAGCTTCATCTAAGAAGCTTGCTAGTAAACTTTGAAATTTGCTAAACTTCTACTCTTGGGACTTAGTAGTAAAAGAAGTAAAAACTTTGAAAGGAGATGGTTGTTCTCATGAGAGTGGTGTAGTAAACTTTAGCAGTAGTGTTTTAAGGGGTTATGTTGCTAGGCAACCTACGTGAGCATGCTTCAGCAATTGGTGAAAGGTGGTGAAAAGAGCAACAACCTATAAATTTGCTTGGGACACACAAAAACTTTAGTGATAGGAATGGCTTGATAAAATATTATTATGGTACCTCTATTGCAGATGGACTATCAAAAAAGAAGAGAAATAATTGTTGATCATTCCATAAGAGTGATAACTCACCATTTATCCACATGCCATTTTCAAAGGCAACTTCATTGCCACCTAAGCTGACTTTGACAGCACCATAATCAAGACCAAACTCTGCTTTTGACTCTGAGGCATCCAAATGAAGGTTAGACAAGGACTGGGCTCGTCTTGGGGGTGTTTTCTTGGGGGAAAATTTATTTTGAAATAGTCCTAGTGGCATGATTGACTGTTGAAAAAACAACATTTTTAAAAAAATCAAGCGTGGAATGGAATTAAATTAACTAGTTTTCCATAATAGAAGTAACAAAATTTTTAATGGAATGGAGATTAACCAAGGGGGTAAAAGAAAAATAAGTTGCCCTTATAGACCTTTAAGCAGCATGTTAACAATGTAACACCATGCTAGCAAATATTTGAACAATGTCATCCCCTATAGGCATCAAATGCTGATATACTAATTCTACTTTTGAAGTCAAGTTCCAAGTCATCTTCAAAGCATCATCATTATTACTTTCTGCATCAATTTCAATACATTCTACATTGGTATACCGGTATTTGAACATTTCATTATCTAAGCTTGCTTGTCAACCTCACATTTGCTGAAAGAAGATAAAACTTGTTGATTCCTTCAAAAGGAATAGTAATGTACAACAGTCTAGAGCAGCATGCCCCAAATACCAGCCCCGTCCATGAGCCAAACGTTGCTGGCTCGAACAACATGAATTATTATGGTCAAATAAAGAGAAAATATACCAGTCACCAGTCCGTGGTGCAATGCAATTTCAAAAATTATCCACTGGTCTGTCAAACAAAAAAGTTTAGGAAAAGTTGCTCTAGAGAGTATTGGTAAACTTTAGCAGTCATGTTGTAAGGGAGTCAGGTGGTAAATCACCTTAAATAAGCAATGTACAGCAAAAGATCGTATGCAATTGAATAGACAGGGATGTGTGGTAAAATAGGAGGGGGCAGAACAGAGCATTTGAAATATATTATACAACACTTTTGCCGAGTACTGGACTAAATTTTTAAAAAAAGATTTAAATTGGTAACCTCAATCTTAAATAAGTATTTTAAAACCATATTACTATTAAGTACCTACTAAAAATTAAAGGCTTTATCAATCACATCTAAGGTGGAACCTAAGTATCCACTAGCATATCTTCTGTTGTTTTCCAGCTTAAGAATAGAATGCTGCGAAACAAAGTTCAGGTGTATGCCAAAATGCATCCCTGCATTTTGCAATTAGCCATACAAAAATCTGGGGGAGGGGGTCTCAGGCCCTCCCCAGACCCCTCTCCTTATTTTGCTCAGGAGACTTTGCTGGGCATCCTAAATTTCTGCTGCCCCACATCACCTTTGACAATCAAAATTGGCAATAACAGTACCTTTTTAAAGGAATAACTTAAAGAGCTATATTTCTATTTAGATCTCTTACAATTTATTTATGTGTGTGTGATGGCATGAACAAAATGGCCCATGAAGCCATTTAGGTTGCCCACCCCAGGTACGTACCAGTATAAACAAAAAAGCCATGGTCAATTGGTGGGTTCGGGGGGCAAACAGTTTCTGTTCCCCACCAGCTCACCAAGAGGAATAAAAATGTAAAATAAACATTAAATAAAGTTTAACTTCGATGAATTCAATTTATTGATTAAAAAAAAATCATTTAAAATAATTAAAATCACTAATATTTTTAAGCATTATCAGAAATAAACTATAAATAATCACAGAGGATAATAAATTATCATTATTGACTGATAGATAGAATACATTTTTTAATATAAAATATTCCCCTTTAAAAGTTTTAAAATTGTCCAACTTTGATTCACATTTATAATATTAATTTTGGAATGTGCTGATATATATCGTGGGTTAAAATTGGGAAATTGAGTATTTAAATTCAATGAAATTGTCAAAATCTTTCAATATTCATTAACAATATGTAAAGCATAATGCCTCTATAAGAGTGAGCCTCCTAGAAACTTGGGGCCCCTACAAGTGCGGGGCCCTGGGCCCATGCCTTAAGACGGCACTGACTAGAACATTATACCTTTCAGTATTACATTACATGTTATTATGAATGTGGTAAATGTGAAGAGATGGGACCGTGTTTTTTACCATGGCTAAATCTATCCCTCACCCTAACCTGTCATGCAAATGACGCCATCGCCCTATCTCTACACATTAGCCATGAAGGTTAACTTGTAGTGCAACACAGAATTCTGGGAAAAAAAGGTTTCTGAGCTCTGTGAATGTGGTTATTGTGATAGAAAATTCATTAAATTTGAGGACTTTTACTTTACTTGTCATTAAAGAAAGCTTCACCTTACTTGTTAATGCAAGCAATTATTCTTTGTACACTTGCAGGAGAATATACGATTGAAGTTAAAAGTGCAGTTCGAGTGCGTATGTTATTTCTGATCGAATTTCGTATTTTCACGTGTAAAGTTAGTTTAATTCTTTACAAAAGTATTTTTTAAAGTAAAATACCAGCTTTTTGTTAGAATACAAAAACAATTTAACAAGTTTTACAAGAGCAAAAAAAGTACATTTTCATGAATCTTTTGTTTCTTACGGAGCCATTGTGGTAAAAAAAGGATAACTCTTCTGTCTTCAAAGATATGTTATAAAAGTTGCCCAATTGGATGTATCTTGATTAAAATAAATGTATTTATTTTATAACTTTACTAGGTGTTGCACGGGATTGCATTCGAAAAAAAATCACATTGATATTATGGAAAATGTAAATATAAATAAATATAATAATAATAAAAAAAACCTAATTAATTTATCTCCTATATAAAAACACACTATAACTTTTGTAAACCTTGCGTTCCCCGATGCCGATGGGATTCCAAACCCGTTTGCCGATGGTATCCTGTTGCCTGGAGGGATCATGATGGGATCCTGATCCCGGTTGGATCCCAATCCCGTCCCGTTTTCCGATGGGATCCTGTTTCCTATTGAGATCCCGATCCCATGAAATCCCGATAGGAGCCGATCTATTTGTATCCCGATCCCGGTGGGATCCAAGTTAGATCCCAACCCCGGGGATCCCGATGGGATTCAAAAACGTTTTCCGATGGTATCCCGTTGCCTGGAAGGATCATGATTCCGGTTGGATCCAGATCCCGTCGAGTTCCCATTTTCCAATGAGATCCAGATGCCGTTAGATCGATAGTATCCCGATCCATTTGTATCCCGATCCTGGTGGGATCCCATTTGCGGTGGGATCCGATCCCGGTGGAATCCCGACCCAGGTGAGATCCCGATTAAATGTATCACGCTCGTGGTGAGAACATCCCCGATGTTATCCCATTTCCCCATAGAATGCCGATTAGGTCCCGTTAACCAATGGCATCTCGTTACCAGAATTATTTTTAGCGCCTCTTGTCTTTGTAAAGTAAATGTGATTTTATAGTTTAAGTTTAATTCGCTATAAAGGTTTTTTCTAAAGACGATTTTGGCGCCCCCTACTTTTGGTGCCAGTTGCTCTTTGCCCCATTCTCATGGCCTTGCTCGTGGGCAACGAGCGCACGGGGCGATTCAGCTTATATTCTGGGAACCACTGGGCGCGCCGAACAGCCAGCGGTGAAAACCCGTGTCACATTTTGTTTAGTAATGTAACATTATAGTTATATATAAATAATTTAATAATGTTAAGTGTTGGGGGGGGGGCAATAGCTCATTGTACGTACATAAGGGGGGTCATCAAAAAAGTATGCATGCAACAGGGGAGTGGGGGTAGATCATTTGACTTGTTGTGTACGTACTATATAGATGGCCGCTCCTCGCGTTTGTTTGGTTTGGTGCTGTATGACGTAATTTTGTGACGTAATTATTTCTTACGGCGAACCGCGGCGAAAACACAGAGAAAACTAGATAACGCATTCTTAAACATTCCACTTCCTCGCAGCAATATTAGATTTTGACATATTTTATTGGATCTGGGGAGGGGCTTTGAAATCTTTTTTTGTGCAAGCCAGTTTTTTCACCAGATAGTATTAAGATGCTGATTTGGTACGATTTTAGGAGTTTGAGGAGAAAATTCTAGATCGGCCCTGAATGGATTGGATATTATTAATTTTAAATCCACCGATATTTCCATACGGACTATAATGGATATTGCTACCAAGCTGGACCTATATCCATCAATTCACATAGAACCTATAGCGTTGTCTAAGTCTATTGATATGTATATAGCTAATATAAGGAAAAGTAGAATGGGGCCCATGGCCCAAAATGAGTGGATATTATGAGTTCAGTACCCTTCGGTATTTGGATATGGATAATCAAGTGTTTGTGTGTACTAAGTTTGGTCAAGATCCATCAATCAATGTAAAAGCCTTTGTGAAACAAACAAACAAACCCATTTTGAACTAAGAGATCCCACTTCCAGTAATCCCGCAAAATGAGTCCGACTTATTATAATATGTAATCACCAGCCCTCACCCTCAAATTGGAACTGACCAATCACTAGCCACGTATTTGCTCACGCTATCGTGGCCGATTTCCCCCACCCACCCCCATTTCTGCATCATCAAAAATGTTTCAAACAAATTGGACACATGATCACCAAGGCACAAATTAAGTGGACCACACCCCCCCCCCCCCCCATTTTCCAGTAGCTCAATGATGATGTGTGTCCCCGCTGCCTTGGTCGGTAATATACTTCTAATTCCCCCCCCTCCCCAAACCAACCAACCAAGGCTTCAAAGGACTATCGGTATGTTCCTAGCGCTCTGAACGGAAAATAGGGTCGGGGTAGGGGGTGGGGGTGGAGCATGCGTAATGCAGATCATTAGTGTTATAAAGACACAACGTTGGAAATCCATTAGAAGAGAGAAGAAACACTGGAGGTTTATCATGATCATTGTCAAACATTATTTTAAAAAATAAATTTACCTTGTTCCTTGTACAACTATTTGGTGGGAAGGTCAGAGGTCACACCATTAGTTAATACTTCATTGTATGAAGGTCTGAGGTTACACCATTAGTTAATACTTCATTGCACGAAGGTCTGAGGTTACACCATTAGTTAATACTTCATTGTATTAAATAGTTTCAACTCCACCACTTAGCCAAGCTTACCCCCACGCTCTTATCGGGATAGGCATCCCCAAGGTCAGGACCCAAATGGGGTTGGGATTCCCATCGGGAACGATATCCCATCAGGATCCCAAATGAGTTTGGATGCCACCGGGATAGGGATCCCCAAGGTTGGGACCTCAATGAGGTTTGGATGCCACCGGGAACGGGATTTTATTGTATCAGGATCTCACTGAGTTCAGGATCCCTTCGAGAACAGGTTCCCGTACTGGGGACTGGGAAGACATCCCACTGGGGATCGGAATACCTTTCGGATTTAATTTTTTTTTTTTTTTTTAAGGAGAGAATTAAAAAAAAAATATTCATGTGTTTTTTTCAGGCCCCTTAATTTAAATGTTAGCTAAAGGGCTAAAAAAAACGTTTATTTCTGAATGCCATCACGGTTTATAGTGTCTAGTTTTAGGAAAAAATTAAAATTATGAGTTCGTTACACTTCAGTACTGGTATTTGAATATGGATAATCAAGTGTATGTCTACTAAGTTTGATCTAGATCCATTCACCCATGCAGGAACCTTTGTTTGGAATTATAATTATACATCTCATACAAGAAAAAAAACATGCCCTTATCCCAGAACGGAACATCTAATTAGGTTCAACCCCCACCCCTTTATTTTCCCCCCAACAATTCCCCCCCCCCCCCCCATTTTTCCACCAATATTTCATTCTTTTTGTGAACATGTGTATAGTTTGAAAATTTCATTTAGCATACTAACTTACAGGTGGTTAAAAATCTGGCAACAGTGCGACGAAAAAAACAAAAACAAATGGGGCTATGTAACATTGGTTGGGGGATGTTCAAAGACACTTTAGAAATCAAATGAAAAGGGAAAAAACGCTTTATAATAATTCATTATTAGTAAATATTAGTTAACTATTGCTGCCTGGATTTAATTAATAAAGAATACATGTAAGTTTACATGCGAAAAAAAAGAAATGCGTTAAGAAATAATATACCCACCTGAACTGCACTTTTACCCTATTGAATATATGAATTTTTAATTCTAAAAAAATTGTTTAGCCTAAACTAATATACAAATATGGCTAGTCTTGAGTCTTCATCATCATGTCCGAACAAGTTCTACTCTCTAGGCCTAGGCATGACTATTCTATACTATGAATGATCCACAATGACAGCTTATTTTCCAGCCACTAGTGTATTTCTTTAGAAGAAGAGCTTATTTAATGGTGAATAACTTAAAGCTTGATTTGATTTCAATCGGAAATGATTTGTTTAACCAAATGGATACATACCGTGCAAAATAGTTGCAAGATGTATCTAATGAAAACAAAAATAGATCATAAAGAAATCCTTCCGGTAATCAAAATAGCTTGCTATCTTCACGGCTTTGTGAAAACAAACTGACTTCGTAGGCCTCAGTATTTGTGTTTCAAAATTAAATTAAGACATGTTCCAAGTTTTGAAAAATCATAGCTAGTATTTAATGTTTTATATATAATGAATTTTTAAAACTAAATTCACAGTGACAATGAAAATAAATAGAAGCAGTACACTTTACAAACTATAATTTAATCGTAAAGTCAAATTTAAAAATTAAATTTTTATTAATACTTAGATAAGCCTAGACCTACATTGACAATCATTGAATCAAATAACTTGCAATCTAAGGAAATGTTACAATATTCCAATGAAATAATAAAGTAGCCAATACATTTATTTAAACAAGATATAACTCTATAATAAAGTTCAAAATTTCTAGAAATAGTGATAGAAACTTTTTTATTGCATTAGATGTGGCATGAAAGTGCTCCAATCAACCATTTTCAATTGAAAATTTATGTAAGGGCAACATACACTTATCGATATGGCTGCCTAAAAAGATTTGGAGGTATTTTTCATATGACCACACTACAGTGATGGTAGCTATGCGTTCTTTGAGGTTAACCATGTAGATAGCTTTCTTTATAAAGAAATATATAAGAATAGTCTCCCTTTCTGTTATTTACATTTTTTTATGAATGCCCTCCTGTCTTGGTGTCGGTATTTGACTGGTACAAAATCTAAGTCAAGTTTATGTGCTTTTGAACGTATTCCAATTTTTATTTTTTGGTAAAAATTAAATTTATAAAAACTGTTGGTAAATATGTAGCTGTAGGACCACATAACTCATGTTTTTGATATAGTGACGAATAAAAATTTTTTAAAAATGAAAAAATGATCTAAATCTATCCTGAACCCTAAATTCCTCCCTAACCCGGTTTTGACCCTCTCCCTAACAGGGTTTTGACCCTCTCCTTAACAGGGTTTTGACCCAAATGACGCCATGACCACACAACTACATATCAGCCAAACTGTTAATTTTAAACGAAGAATAAAATCATGTTACCAACCCAATATATCAATATTATTACTAGACACTAGGTAGGCGGTAGGTTTAGTCACGCACCATCCCTAACTAAGTGAAATTTTGACACCCCCATGCCATAAATTATAACATAGAGTAGTGTAAAAATGAATCCATTCCACGGTATTGCAAGTTCTGCATGAACATAATAAACAAAAGAAGGTAATTGCAAAGAGAATGCGCCATGACGGATCACATGTCCGCCATCTTGGTTGCCCCTACCCATGAACTTTTACGGGGTCGTGGCAGCCAAGAAGGCATCCGTGGAAAAATAAAATAACTCACATTTGCTAAATTAGGAATAAAACGTTAAAAATTAAGAACCCTAAATATATTCCTAAACCTAACCTAAACCCTTAATCTATCCCTAAGTTAGCCCTAAGCTTAAACCTAACCTGAACCCTAAATCTATCCCTAAAAGTAAACCTAACCTGGGTTTTGACCCTAACCTAAATTTATCCCTAAACCTAACCTGAACCCTAAAACTAGCCCTAAAGCCGCAATTACAAAATACATGGCATTTATACGCTGTGCTAAGAAAACTATGAAAATGAACAAAAAACACTTTAAAAAATGGCAGAAAATAATTACAGTAGAAGTCCGATAATCCGGCAGTGTAGGCTTTGCCGTAAAACAAATGTACTTTGTTTTTTTAACTACATACATACATAAATCGTAATTATAAGAACAATTAGGTTAATAATTAAACTACAAATACAGTATGCCAATACAACAAAGTTTATTTTACATTTCATATAATGTATGTACACGTACTGTAAACCATATTTCACTTAGATTTTAAAAAGTCACGAATGTCTTTTTGCTTTCTTAACTTTTGGCGTATAGTATAAAATTTATTTCTAATGATATGGAAATCAATAATTTCTGAAGCACTGTAGCTAGTACTAGCCTCAGCAAAAGAGATAAACTTATTTAGTGATTCTGCAGCTTCTGCCCAGCTGATTTTTTCCTTTTCTTCCGTTTTGGCATCTGAGTCACTTTCTTCAAGATTTTGAGTAGGCTGAGGGTTTACTACACTGTTGATAATGTCCTCATCGGTTAGTTCTTGTTCAACAGGTTCATTCTCGTCAATTATTTGCTTTAAAGACACACTTTTGGAGAAAACCAAAATTTTACAATTTTCCGGAGCGATGCCGGACTATCGGGCACTCTGGACTGCTGGATGCCGGACTAATGGACTTCTACTGTATAAAATAAAAAAATAATGAAAACCCAACTTATAGTTTCATGAAATACACTTTTACACACATTATTTCAGGTTCCACCGAAAAGAATATCCAGAGAATGAATAAAATACAATGCCTGCCATAAAGCATCAAATATGGCAGAAAAAAAATATTATAATGACCCAACCAATGAAATTGTAAAATTATAATTAATCAACCAATAAAAATTTTATTAAAAACATGCCATGGTCACATGAAGGAAAATTTAACTCTAGTAACAAAAAACAAAGGGAGTGAATCCAAAACAGAAACTTATGGTGCATTCTCTTTGCTTTAGCACAAAGAATACTTTATACATTGATTACGTTTTATCTATTAAATTAGGCAAGAGCCTACTAACTTAGTGCACGCGCAACAGTAATAAATACTGGTACCACTTTCAATTATTATAATATAGCATATATAGCTGCTAGCCTGACCATGACTATAACTATAATTGAAAAAAAAACAACTAACTTTTAAAAAGCAAAGGATATCCTGAAACAAAACCAAACTAAAATAAGGCAAGAAACCTACAGACTACAGAGTAAGTCTAAGTAAACTCAATCAATGTTTTCAATAGAGCCATGCCTTTCATGCCCCCGCTCATGCCTTTCATGCCCCCGCTCATGCCATAGTAGAAGCAGGGGAGGAAGTTCTGAGGTACCATAGAATAGAATAAATAGGAAGATCAAAAATAGCAGATCAAAGCAAAAGGAAAATTGAAAATAGTAGATTTCTAAATAAGAGACGCCTTGACCCTAATCTCAATGTACAAGACTAAAAAAAGAACAACTTCATATAAAAAGAAAGGGAATTAAAGAAGTCAGCTCAAAGAGATGAGAGAAACTATTTGTTTAAAGTCAAAGGGTGGCAGAGGCAATAGCTGATTGCTGAATAAGGAAAGAGGCCATGAGGACACTCTACCAGAATATTCATCAGCTGAAGGGATGTCATTGATAATGCCAAGACCTTTCACTGAAATCAGATTAAGGTACCCTTACTACCATCACTAAGAGGGGAGAAAATTAAAGAGGTTTGAGATGCTTACGAGACCCATCCATAAATGAAGTCACATTATTTTGGCAGATTTTTTCCCTCACCCAATCATCACAAAATTTAGACACCGACATCACACAAATGAGTGAAATCATTTATGGATGGCCCCTAAGGGAGATGACCAATGTTCCCTTTAAACTGCTACCTGACAGATGCCGCGCAGCAGTTTTGAACATCCACGCAGCAAATTTTTATACAAATACATTCGAACAGATACGCTGCACTCTGCAAAGTAAAACTCTGCACACAACTTTATGATTTTGCACACGAACCAGCATACCTTAGAGGGAACATTGGAGATGACCTGAAATTTCCAAACACCCTGCAACACATTCTGTAAGACGTTTGGAGCACAGAAAACATCCAAACTACTTGGAAGACCAGAGCTATCATCAAACTGCCTTAACTAAAGAGGAACACTTTCTGATCGCAACAACTGGTGAGACATCACCAGCCAGTCAATCACCACAAAAGTATTCTCCAACAAGTACTTCTACAATTTGCAATGAATAACAAACATCGGATAACATATTGGGACAGGAACAGGCCATCTGTTTGGAAAAGGAGGTCTTGCACTGATCATATTTTAGTCTCAAGACAAATCTAAGAGCAAGTTCATAATGAGATGCAGTTCTTTCTTTGTCTCTGTCCACTTCTAGAAAGCTTTTCTCAGCCTACACTGAGAGTCACTTTGAAAGATTTTTCAATGTTATGGTATCCTTTATAAACTGGTCAGTATTATCAAATCACTCCATGATAACTGCATGCAGAGCTCTCCACAATGGCCACCTGAATGAACCTTTCAAAGTTTAGTTTGGGGTGAAGCAGAGGTGCATTCTTCTATTCTCACTAGCTATTGATTAACTAATGCCACATGCAATTCAAGGGAAGGACAAGGAATACATTGGATGCTGACAACAGTGCTTTAAGATTTGTACTAAGCAATTAAATAGTTTTGTAGCCCATCAAGTAGCCAGGTGTCCCGAACAGAGAGACTTGCTGAAACCACCAGAATAGCCTAGGAAAATGGCACCTGAATAACAAACGCACATTTACCAGAACAAAAGATAAGGATCTGTGAATAGAAACTTTACACAGAAGTCAGCTCCCCCAGAGCCAATCAGAAGACAGAAATGGGATTCCATTATCAGTTGCCTCAAGCACCAGTCAGCACATATGACTGAATCTTTACATCAGTATAGCTGTGAGCACAAGTGCTGGTTATTTCTCAATAATAGATATTTTCAAAAGATTGATAAAATAAAAGCATGCAAAATGATAATTTTCATTGAGAGGTTTCCTCCCAAATTTTAATATTTTGTTATAAATAAAAACATTCATCATAAAACGCAAGAAATCACATTCTCTACACAACAACACAGAAAGACCTTACTTTCACAGATTAATAATAAAACATAACCTGCTATTTATTAATCCACAAAAATGTTCACACTGCTTTAGTTCAAAGTGTTTACTATTTCACAATTATTTCACTAAAAATAAGAAAATGTGATAAGCTAGTGTCCGCTATCTATGACAATATTCCATATATATATATATATATATATATATATATATATAAAACTAAAACTAATATGTACCGGGGTATCTTAATATTATTCTAATTTGAAGTTGCAAAGTATTCAGAACCCTTTATATTACAGAAAGGAGCAGTCCTTAATAAAAATAGAACAACACTCAGCCTAATGAGATTTTTAAAAAAATTAATTATATACATCAATTTTTTAGTCTTTTAATTTTTAAAATTAACCTATTTCAGACTTTTCTTACAAAACAGCTGATTGTTTGAAATATGGCAGATGATGTTCCTTCAAATAATACAGACATTCCTCGAGGTCTCATCAACAGAACTGGAAATCCTATCGGGAGAGGATCAAGGTGAACCTGGCTTTAGATTTGTGTTGCCCCCATTTAAATTTGTAAACTTTGATTCCTCCTCTTTACGTCAGCGTTGTAGAATTGGAATGCTTATTGTATTCTTTATTTATTGTATTATGTGTTTTAAAGCATAATGTTTGAAAAATATTAAGCTTGACTTACTTAACGCACCTTATCACCAATGTCACTTGTGTTAAAAATGAAACCCGTAAAAGTTAAATTTCAAAACTTGCCTCACCTACATGTTTATACACTTTCATTTTAGTATTGCAACGGGGAATGCATGTCTTGTAATATATACTGTCAGTCAGTGCTAAAAATAAAATCTTGCAATTAAGAATGATCGGGGAAAACAATAATTTGTTAACTCCTTTACATGATAGAGCCTGGTCTCAGTTTATAGTAATCAATTCACATCACTTTACTTAAGTAAAGAAGCCAAATAAGGTTAAATTTGTACATTTTTGTGAACATTCTGGACATGCAAATCTGGCCCTATTTAACATTTTTTATTTTAAAATAAGTTAATGTTTTTTGTTTATTTTGATTTAAAAGTAAAAGTATTGTCCCTTTCCTAACAAACATAGCAGTTTAGTGGATCTAAATTTTCCTCAGAAATTGAGATTGTTTTACTGCTAATTGAACTGAAGGAAAAGACGAATTCACATCAGCATTAATAGCAAGTCAGCCATAAAGCTTTCATTATTAATCATTCTTTCTTTTTTTTCAGGCTGCCTTCTGTAAGAGGGCATCGAGATCTGACCCTTGGAGGCATTCAGAGAAAGGTTTTTGTCCCCAATTTAGCAGCAGTTAAAAAATCAATAGGCAAAGATGAGTGAGTTGGCAATAGTTTTTCCTTTTTTAAAAAAAAATCATAAAGATATTGGTGTCTTCAGTAAAATATTCTTGGGATAAGGACCTCTAACCTTTTTTTTACTTGACTTTTTCATTAGATTAAAGTGTCTTAAATCTGTTACAGATATATGTTATAGTATTTATTTGCCACACTCCCTGGTGTCTTCAGTAAAATATTCTGGGGATAAGGACCTCTAACCTTTTTTTTACTTGACTTTTTCATTAGATTAAAGTGTCTTGAATGTGTTACAGATATATGTTATGTTTATTTGCCACACTCCCTTTTTTAGAGACATATTTTTATAGTTATTTCGCAATAACCTCATACCATTTCTGCAGTCAAAAGCCTTCATCATCATCTTCCTCTCAAATGGTGGATAAGCAAGAAGGAAATAACAATCGAGGTAGAGGAAAATCAGACAGAGGCAGAGGACGTGGAAGAGGTCGCGGTGAAGATCGAACAATTCAACTACAATCTGAATTTGCTTATGGACCAATGGGTGGATCATCGTCAGGTTGTGCAAAGTTCTGTCCTAACCAACTATATCATATACAAATACAAGACATTTCATACAAATTTTTAAAATTTTTGTTCACAAATAATTATCATATTAATTTAACAAATTTTCATAAAGGGAAATACTATATGATGTGTATGATTCATAAAAACAAAATAAATTAATGTAGAGTAACCAATTTTTAGACAAATAAAATATGTGATTTAAGACGTTTATGTATTATATTTATCCATAGGCTGGAGCCGAAGTAGAGGAGGCGATGGTGGAGGAGGAGGAGGTGGTGGTGGTGGTGGTGGTGGTGGTGGAGGAGGAGGAGGTAAAGGTGGTGAGACTGATTCTACAGCAATCAAAGCTGCCATGAGACATTCTAAAGGCACAGAGGAGGACAAGAAACTACTGGAATCTCTAATGAAGGATAATGTAAGTCAGAGGAAAAGTACTATGAAGAAAGGCTATAGCAGAACAAGATATGTAAAAGCTTGAAAGGAAAAAACCTGGAAAATCAAATGAACGTTTCGGCCAGAAGCCTTCATCAGCAGGCAAGCTAGAAAAACACATAGACTGAGAAAATTTAAAATTAGCTTGTTAACAGCTGTAATAACATGATAGAAATGGGAAGTTGTCTAAAACAAAACACATGTGCTACAGGAAGTAAAAGCATTTAGGCATTGTTTATATGAAATGCTAAATTTTCAAAATTAAAAAAAATATTTAAAAATGGGATTAGCAACTGAAGACAATACAGGACTAGAGCAGTGGTCGGCAAACTCATTAGTCAAAAAAGTAAACAAATCAGCATCAGGACTATAAAAAAATTTTGACAGCCAAATTTCTTTTCAAGAACCATATTCGGAGTCAAAACAGATTTGTGGCCGAATGGCAGAGCCGCACTCAGGTCGCTAAAGAGTGGCGATTTACCGACCGTTGGACTAGAGTATATGGCAATATGGTACAGAATATCTGAATTAATTTGTTTTAATTCTTCACTCGGTGCCATGATGGATACATAATACATCTGATGTGCATTTGTTTATCTCCATTAGAATGGGATGAAATAGAATAAAGGCTAAAACAGAATTATTTTTTTTTAACATACATTTTTTAGCACTGCATTAACAGGAACAATTTTTTTTTAATATGAAATATAATTATTTTAGGCACAAATTTTCTTTAACACTTATCATGAGGCTCTTCTTTTTTGGAATGTTGAATAAGTACTGCTTAATTACCATTGATACTTGCTCTAAAGATGAATAAGTACTGCTTAATTACCATCGATTCTTGCTCTAAAGATGAATAAGTACTGCTTAATTACCATTGATACTTACTCTAAAGATGAATAAGAACTGCTTAATTACCATTGATACTTGCTCTAAAGATGAATAAGAACTGCTTAATTACCATCGATTCTTGCTCTAAAGATGAATAAGTACTGCTTAATTACCATTGACACTTACTCTAAAGATGAATAAGAACTGCTTAATTACCATTGATATTTGCTCTAAAGATGAATAAGAACTGCTTAATTACCATTGATACTTGCTCTAAAGATGAATAAGAACTGCTTAATTACCATCGATTCTTGCTCTAAAGATGAATAAGTACTGCTTAATTACCATTGATACTTACTCTAAAGATGAATAAGAACTGCTTAATTACCATCGATTCTTGCTCTAAAGATGAATAAGAACTGCTTAATTACCATTGACACTTACTCTAAAGATGAATAAGAACTGCTTAATTACCATCGATTCTTGCTCTAAAGATGAATAAGAACTGCTTAATTACCATTGACACTTACTCTACAGCCTATTTATTCATTTTTAATATTAAAACCCACAGCTATCTATTAAGTATTTAAATATAATTAATTATGCCTTGTGGTATTCCAGGATCTTGGGAAGAGATTCACTTTACGTTCGTTATCCCAGGATGAGGGGTGGAGGTAGGGAGAAACCCTATTGTCTTCTAACAAATTAGCGACAGCCTGTACTAATCTATTGTTTCATACAAAAAAAAAATTTGCAGTTCATCTCAGACATGGGATCTGGAGATCCTCGAATGACCCCGATAAGGTTACCTCTTAATATCAACACAGGTGTTACAAGTGAAGGCGTCAAGTCAGAACTTAAAGGTGCGATCCTGTTTTCATGTTTTAATTCATTCTTAATAATAATAATATTTGTACTTATTTTGAGTTTTTAATGCAATCACCAAACTGGTAAAATGTATATGCATATAATTCATACATTAAAGAATTATATGGTCTTACAATTTTAAATTATTAGTACGGTAGTGTTATATTCCACTAGGAATCTTGGTTATATTCTGTCTAACATGTCTCTCGATAATCATATATCCCACATTTGTCGCTCTGCATACATGGCCATCCGTCAGATCAGTTCCATTCGCCACTACCTCACAGTTAGTGCAACAAAAAACCTAGTCTATGCTCTTGTTCTCTCTCGTCTTGACAATTGCAACTCTCTTCTGTCAGGTTCACCAAAACACTTCTTAGAAAAATTACAAAAGGTTCAAAACTCAGCTGCTAGGCTAGTTTTAAAAGCAAAAAACGTGCTCACATCACACCACTACTTCATTCACTTCATTGGCTCCCTGTACAAGCACGGATTGACTATAAACTCTCTGTTCTCTGCCAAACTTTTTCTCGAATTCCTACACTTCCTATCTAACGGAACTTCTCTCTGTCTATTCACCCCTTCCACAGCTTTGCTCCTCCGCAGACGGGCATATTATTTCTGTCCCCAAGACTCGCACAAAAACATACGGTGAAAGATCTTTCTCTTACTGTGCCCCCAAACAATGGAATTCTCTTCCACTACACATCCGCAATATATCAACAATCACAGCCTTCAAAACTGCACTCAAAACACATCTCTTTAAACTCTACTTTCCCGACTGATTCCCCCTCTGACCGTTAAATGATGCTGCTGAGTGCCGTCCATGGCTTCACGTGTAAATAGTTATGGAATGGTTGAAGCAAATACACATTTTTTAATTTTTTTTTAATTAATGTAAATTAATTTTTAAGTTCATGATTATGTTTGTTAAATTGTATGTACAGCGTGGAAAACTACCATTAAAATAATAATATTTGTGTCCGTGCCCAGCTATCAGCATTCAAAGGGAACAGTTAATCTTCAAAATTTTTTATTATCCCTTTAAAAAGAAGAAACCATGAAAACAGGAGAACCCGAGACAAAAGTAGAGATCAAGCCGATGTTGGGAGTGAGCTTCAGTCACAGTCGTCCTCATGAGCGGGCAACTTCAATACATGATATACTGAGTCAAGCTGCTAAGTCAGGTATTTAAAAAGTTTACCCGCATTAACCTTTACTCTTGAATAATTAAATGAATTGAAAACTTCTTCTATCAAGTTGTCTACAGCTATGGAGTTCTGAAAATTTTTGAGTACAATTTCTCCCTCTGTAAACAGCAAAAATAATAAATCATATAATTTGAGTTATTAATAATAATCTACTGAGTATTTTGAAACAAAATTTCTTGGCAGCCTGCTTCTTCACGCTAAGAGTCGTTTAATTTTCTTGAGCTTTACCGCAGACCATCCCTTGCCTATCTCTCTCTGCGCTTGTTAAAGTTGCTGTGTAATTTTAATTGACAGAAAGGGGAGAGCTCCTATTTCTTCAATTTCCTGATACACTTCCTGGCTTACCAGCTTCGGCAGTCGCGGATGATCGCACCAAGGCTTCTACCAGCAATAGTTCAGTAAACAAAGAAGATGAGGTAGGGTTATTATGCTCCTTGAAATTGAATGGCTTAAAACGTTACCTGCATGTAAGTCTTTGGCAGTGGTTCTTAAATTGGCATCTGCTGTCGCAACACTAAAATTTCATGCTGTAAATCAGCTGTTCTCAACCTGTGTGTCAAGACCCCTTTGGGGGTCGAACAACCCTATCCCAGGGGTCGCCTAAGATCATCAGAAAATACATATACTTTACAGTTATGAATTAGAATCGAAAATAATTTTGTAGTTGGGGGTCGCCACAATATGAGGAACTGTAAGTAAGGGTCGCAGCATTATTTATTGTAATGACTTTCCTTGTCAACGATGAAAATACATGTCTATCACATGTATGATTCTCGGAAAGAAGAAACTCAAAATAATTTCTAATGAAAAGGCAGTTATAGTACATATAATTTTAAAAGACAATATAACTTTACAAAAGTTGTTTTATTTAAAAAAGGATTTTTTAAATTATAAGCAGATTTTGTATTCATGCCTTTCTTTCAAAATCCTTAGTTGGCCAAGAGATTGGACTCCTGCCAGCTGAAAGACTGCAGCGAAGGTTACATGGGAAAACTTAGAATAAGAAAGTCAGGAAAAGCTGAGCTGGTGCTAGGTGACAATGTAATGGAGGTGCTGCCAGGAATTCCTATCAATTTTCACCAGGCAGGTTTTTAATAAAAATTATTACTTTTGTAGTTGTAAATTAATTTAAAACTGCCTGGGAGATCTTGAAAGAGAGAGAAAAAAATCTACTGTACAAACATTTTACTTTGAAAATATGAGATGCTGACAAACTTCCCCCATTGACAAAATTCAATCAGCAAAAAAATAAGGGCTCAGTATAAGATGACCTGATACTTCAGAAAGTTTATTTTTCATAAATTGATTGATTTGATTTCTAGATGGCTATCATTATCTTAATTTTTCATTGTTTTGTTTTTAACATGGCTGATCAACTTTTCTTCCTATTCTTACTATAGGAACTTGTGTCTGTGAGAACTGACCATAATCCTGGTCAGATGGTCGTCTTGGGCCCGGTGAAGCATAAACTCATGGTAGCGCCTGACTATAATCACCTGCTTGGACACGACAATGAATTCTTGTGATAATGTTTGCAACGAAATGTGGGGAGCTTTACTGGCTAATCATAGAACTGGTCAGGGTCTAACATTTTCATTTTAGGACTGTCACTCCGGACAGTGAAGACACATTCACAGTAGTGACTGAATCAAATAGTAGGATCCTACTGCGCAGTTTGTTTTTTTAAGCTAAAGCTTAGTAATGGTATTATATTATACATGTATGTATATATGATTGCTACAGGTCACATTTGAAATGTAATAGTAATAACTAGATAAACTATAACCTGCCAAACATTGGCGGCAGCAATGCATGAGCTTCCCATCTACCAAAGTTACTTGACAAAACATGAACTCACGTAACGCACATTTAAGAATCCCAATTTTCGCTACACCCCTTTCCCCCATGATACGTCACTGCACACTTTTTATTTCACGGCCATGAATTATATTAAATATTCTGATGTCCCAACCACTTTTAAACCGAATATTTTTACAACATACTTAAATTGAGACGATTTCATTTTCTGAAAAGAAAATATTACGCGCCAAACGCAGTTGCGTTATATCCAAATATATATCATTTAGCGTAGTTATCGGGAATTATATTTTGCACACAATTGAACTTATTATTGAAGCATACTTTCTTTCAAACATTCAGAATTAATTGTATTAGTATACTCTCAATACCAAATGCGCTGATAAGGAAGTAGTCCATGAGGAAGCAGTCACACCAGAAGGGTAATGTATATATATAAGAGATAAGTGAAAATGCTGTCACATTCTGCCACAGAAATGGAATCTGAAGGTATTAGTTTAGAAATGTGTATGGAATATTTCATTAGAAAGAAGAGGGAAAGAAATATTTAGAGCAATGCGTGTTGAAGGTTGAAATGCAAAACAAAACAATAGAACTGATGTTTTGACTGAATGCCTTTCTCTCTGAACACATACAATTAAAACAAAGACAGAAAAACACAAGAAAATTACAAAAGAGAGAGGACTTGGCACGAGTCACTGGACAGGAAATATTTTAATAACTCCAAATGATTTATGTCTCAATGAGCAGTTAGTTATTCTATGAATTTTGCTGGATTGTGTGAGATTCCATTTGGTGCCCCTGGAATTACTGGATCGGTGGGAAGGGGGGGGATTTGTTGAATTATGCATTTGGAGCTGCATCCATGATGGCGCCGGTCTCACCACCCCAAGACCACGCGTGAGTATGGGATTAGTGTCTCTGGTCAAAAATGATTCCATTTGAACTTTTAAAAAGTTTTTGGTAAGGTTTTTGATCATTGTGAAACAGCCGATTTGTTAATTGCTGAATTTAACCCAGAGTTTGAATGTAAATTTGAATCTGAAATTAAAGAAAATGTTTGTTAACCATGCATAAAAGTTATTTTTTGGTTGCCTTGATCAATGAAAGACGTTAAGAACTCATTTCATACCTTGAGACTGTGATCTCATAAGGTTTATAACAACCTGCTGAATCACACTGGACATCTGAATGGGATTTCTATCATTGTGATCTCATAAGGTTTATAACAACCCACTGAATCACACTGGACATCTGAATGGGATTTCTATCATTGTGATCTCATAAGGTTTATAACAACCCACTGAATCACACTGGACATCTGAATGGGATTTCTATCATTGTGATCTCATAAGCTTTATAACAACCTGCTGAATCACACTGGACATCTGAATGGGATTTCTATCTCAACCTGTCTTTTTTTCTAGTACACTTCCATAATTTTTTTACAACATGGATGCATCGAATCCACCCCCACACTATGCTTTTTTTCTAAATTCTAAGGCATGATTTGAAAACTCCCTGTAGTTTCTTAACGTTTGTTGCACTGGAGCTTCATTCCATTTAGTAAAAAATGTTTTAGTATGTCTTTAAATTATCGGGTATGGCATTTTTCGCTTCAAACGTTTGCTCTTAGACCAGGGGTCTCAAACTCAAAATATCCGGGGGCCACATGAGGTAGAGTCTGAGTGAGACTGGGCCGCATCAAATGTTCCACACATAAAAGCGATTACAAGTTCAATAAATTCTAACTGTTACAGTCTGCTCAACCTTTATTATTAACAAATAAAAACACTAAGGGTTCTCAAGAACTAGGCTTCACTTTCTTCCTCCTACTCATTTTTACCAGAGACCTGGCAGCGCTTCTTCTTACACAGCTGAGGAACATTTGGCTTAAATGAGGAAGCAACTGAGACCCTCAGTATAGCTTGAAGATGCTCATCAGTAAGTTTGGCCTTGTTAAAGTTCATAGTGGAAAAGAGCTTTTCATACAGATAGGTACTGCCAAAAAAAAGGCACATGATCCCCTTGAAATCTCAGGGAAGGTGGAGAGCGATTCTCTTATAAGTTGTCCAAGCTTGTCTGTTTTCCCATTCACCTCCGTGAACTATTACACCGAAGATCAATCGTTTCCATTTGAAGTGTTAATAAAGTGAAAGGGGGGGGGGGGGAATCTTCCACATTGAATGAGAAAATCTCAGCAAAAATTGGAAGTGTCTCTGTGTGTGTTTGAAGTCTGTAAACCAGTGATCAAATTCTTCAAATTAGCTTTGCAATGGCACCAGTACACTTACTACTGAGTGGTATGCCCGAGTCCATGAGTACTTTGCATGTTGGGTAATGGCAGAGGTTTCGTCTGAGAAAGCTGCATAGGCTTTCCATAACCTAAGTTTTGTGCAGAATGCCCTGACATTGTCATAGGCAACACTGAAAAGCTTCCCCTGGCCGTATACTTCTTGTTGAGTACATTCAGCTCCTGTGTAATGTCAACAAGAAAAGCCAAGTCCATCAGCCATTTTGGATCACTTAGTCCATCAGCCATTTGGGATCACTGAGTCCATCAGCCATTTGGGATCACTGAGTCCATCAGCCATTTGGGATCACTTAGTCCATCAGCCATTTGGGATCACTGAGTCCATCAGCCATTTGGGATCACTGAGTCCATCAGCCATTTGGGATCACTGAGTCCATCAGCCATTTGGGATCACTTAGTCCACCAGCCATTTGGGATCACTTAGTCCATCAGCCATTTGGGATCACTGAGTCCATCAGCCATTTGGGATCACTTAGTCCATCAGCCATTTGGGATCACTGAGTCCATCAGCCATTTGGGATCACTTTGTCCATCAGCCATTTGGGATCACTTAGTACAGAAACAACCACCCCCATCCTTCCCCATGATGGCTTTGATTTCTGCTCTCAACTAAAAAAAAAAAAAAACTTTTCAAAACGTTTCCCCTATTAAGCCAGCGTACCTCGGTGAAGTAGATAACGTTCCCTTATGCTGACTCTATCTCAGCGGTTCTCAACCTGTGGGTCGTAACCCTTTTGGGGGTCGAACGACCCTTCCAGGGGGGTCGCCTAAGACCGTTGGAAAACACATATACTCGACAGTTATGAAGCACCAACGATAGTACTTTTTTGGTTAGAAGGTCGCCACAACAATAGGAACCGTGTTAAAGGGTCGCGGCATTAAGAAGGTTGAGAACCACTGCTCTATCTCCTCTAAAAAGTCGCGTAACTGCCGGTGCTTCAAGCCCCTGGAGCATTTCACAACGTCAGACATCACATTGTCACACTTCATGCATTTGCTGCTGGTCGATAATGCAGTGTAGAGCAAAGGCATCTTCCACGCCCTCCTCTTCTAGTGTTCTTTGAACACGTGCCACGAGTCCATTTAGTGTCCCTGTTATTGGTGGCACTCCATTTCTTCCACGGTTAACCAGCATCCAAAATGACATCCCACAGTGGCATCACACAATGGCATCACACAAGGACATCACACAGTGGCATCACACAATGACATCACACAATGGCATCACACAATGGCATCACACAGTGGCATCACACAATGGCATCACACAGTGGCATCACACAATGGCATCACACAGTGGCATCACACAATGACATCACACAATGGCATCACAAAATGACATCACACAATGACATCACACAATGACATCACACAGTGGCATCACACAATGACATCACACAATGACATCACACAATGGCATCACACAGTGGCATCACACAGTGACATCACACAATGACATCACACAATGGCATCACACAGTGACATCACACAATGACATCACACAGTGGCATCACACAAGTGGCATCACACAATGACATCACACAATGACATCACACAATGACATCACACAATGGCATCACACAGTGACATCACGCAATGACATCACACAATGGCATCACACAATGACATCACACAATGGCATCACACAGTGGCATCACACAATGACATCACACAATGGCATCACACAATGACATCACACAATGGCATCACACAATGACATCACACAATGACATCACACAGTGACATCACACAATGGCATCACACAGTGGCATCACACAATGGCATCACACAGTGGCATCACACAATGACATCACACAATGACATCACACAATGACATCACACAGTGGCATCACACAATGACATCACACAGTGGCATCACACAATGACATCACACAATGGCATCGCACAATGACATCGCACAGTGGCATCGCACAATGGCATCACACAATGGCATCACACAATGACATCACACAATGGCATCACACAGTGGCATCACACAATGACATCACACAGTGACATCACACAGTGACATCACACAATGACATCACACAGTGGCATCACACAATGACATCACACAGTGACATCACACAGTGGCATCACACAATGACATCACACAATGGCATCACACAATGGCATCACACAGTGACATCACACAGTGGCATCACACAATGACATCACACAATGACATCACACAATGACATCACACAATGACATCACACAATGGCATCACACAATGGCATCACACAATGACATCACACAGCTTGCGGAACATCTCTTGAGCACCCCCCCCCCCCAAATCGCTTCAAAAGTATCATCAACATCGCGGACATATATTGCCAGATGTGCAGAGTCAGTAACGTCTGCGTCCTCATCAAGAGCGACTGATTATACATGGAAATGTTTACCTTGCTCACACAGTTGATCATAAATGTTACACGAAAGCTCAGAGCTGCGCTAAGACGCTGTGTTGGCTGAAAGGTTGATGCTGGTAAACCGACCCTTATTTTCCATACTTGCAGCTTGTAACATGCTGTAACATGATGAAGTCGCCTTCTTTGGATGACTTTCCTGCCTTAGCAATCATCTCACTCACCACGTAACTACTACTAGCTTCAACTGCTGCATCATTTTAAATTTCTTGAAAAAAAATATTTCTGCCTCAGTACACTGCGTAGACATGTTTTAAATATAGCGACCCGGGCCTCCCTCCTATTTTGCATACTCCTCAGCATGTCTGGTTAAATAATGACGTCTGATGTTGTACTCCTTGTGCACTGCAACTTTCTCGGTGCATATAAGGCACGCCGGGATGCCCTTGTGCTCAACAAAACAGTAGTCCGTCACCCACTCATCGTCAACTTAGTTTTGCGCTAGCGTTGAAAAAAAGAAAAGACGGTTGGAAACAGTTACATTTTGGTGGATATTGAATCAACAAGCATTTTTCTACAGTTTTAAGTAACATCCAATAAACCTACATTAATTTTGGCTAAAACGATAACAAATCACTGCACATACTTAATGCTTGTTTGTTCCAAAAATTAGGCCAACAAGACATTAAAACTCGAATATTGAACATCGCGTCACCCCTAAGTCCACATGTAGACCCGGCCGTCACATCGCATCACCCCTAAGTCCACATGTAGACCCGGCCGTCACATCGCATCACCCCTAAGTCCACATGTAGACCCGGCCGTCACATCGCATCACCCCTAAGTCCACATGTAGACCCGGCCGTCACATCGCATCACCCCTAAGTCCACATGTAGACCCGGCCGTCACATCGCATCACCCCTAAGTCCACATGTAGACCCGGCCGTCACATTGCGTATCATTGTTGACGGCGTTATATCCTTTGTACGAAAATAAAATTCCCGGTGATCTAAATCTAAAGTAAAAAATATTCAGCTAATATATTGGAAAAATAATTAGCGTCTGGTAAACAAAGACGAAAAAACATAAAATAATAATATGTCGATTTAAAAAATAAAACGTGTTCAAATAGACAGCAGGAGCAGGCAATATCTATGAATTATTGATGTGAAGGAAGATGATGTTGTGGGAGCATGAATTTTGAAATTTTTTTTATCGTAGAAAATGCCTTTTTGACTAACCCTAAGTTTGACCAAGCTGACAGGCACGGAATTTCCCTCACTCGTCACTCGTACACACTAGCGGCAATTTTAATAGGGATTCTTTAATATTGTGTCAGATGGCTACGATTTACACAATTTTGGTTGAGAAATTATCCACTAACTGACGTTTTAAACTTTTGATATGTATAGAAAATATTGGAAGAGTGTCTTCTCAAAACCGCATTTTGGCCATGTTTGTCTCATAAAATGCTATAAAATAAAAAAACTTTTAGTCCGATTTTAAACGGGTTTTTACCATTATAATGAACGTCCAACCCAATACAAACAAAATAAAAGTCAGACTTATACTCTAGTCGGTGAGATTCGACTGAACCCGTCGCGGAGTGTCACATTATAGATTTGAGAATGGGGAAAAACGCGCGGGCCTCATTAGCACTAAACTTTGCTGTCAGGTATCGGGCCGCAAAATATCGTCCCGCGAATTTGAGACCCCAGCTGTAGGAGATGATATCAATACAGTGGTACCTCGAGATACGAATTTAATTCGTTCCGTAACATTGCTCGTACGTCAATTTGCTCGTATCTCAAAGCAATTTCCCCCCATTGAAATTAATAGAAATAGAAATGCTATTAATCCGTTCCACCCCCCCCCCCCCCCCCAAATGCCACCGTTGTTTTTGTTACGTGTTTTTGAATAAGAAAATGTATTTATAGCGGACAAATATTGCATAAAAACAAAATAAAAGAATGTAAAGAAATTAACTGGTTTTATAAAGTGTATTTACCTTGGTAATAAGCCGACTTGAGCTTACGGAAGATGCTGGCGGAGGTGTAGGGTGGAGGAGATAGGCGGAGGAGCTTCACTTCGTTCACTTACTCGCTACACTTTTAATGCTAAACTCTTTCGGTCACTTTAATCCACTTACTCGTTACACTCTTAATGCTACACTTTCCTAAACTTAATGGAACTTAACTAAATCTCACTGAATTTAATTGAACTTAAATGCTACTGAACAATTTTTGGTTTCTTTCGCTTCGTTCACTTAATACAATATTAATGCTAAACTATTTCGGGCACTTTAATTCACTTACTCGTTACACTCTTACTGCTACACTTTATCCCTAAACTTAATGGAGCTTAACTAAAACCCACTGCACTTAATTGAACTTAAATGCTAATGTACAATTTTTTGTTACTTTCGCTTAATTTTCGTCACTGCAGCTGGCCGACCCGCTGATCCGGTTTCTCGTATCTCAAATATTTCTCGTATCTCACAGCAAAACATCGCCCGCTCGGCGGCTCGTATCTAAAAAATCTCTTATGTTAGGGCACTCGTATGTCGAGGTACCACTGTATTATTGAAACCAAATGAATTAACCTTACTTTAATATTTAAATTAACTCTTTCTTATCTAAATCAACTCTTTGCCTATTTAAATTAACTCACTCTAAATTAAATCTACTTTCCTGTCTAAATCAACTCTACCGATTACGGATAATGTACAAAATTCAAGTCTGTCATCGGACCTAAAAGAGAAAGGAGGGGAGAGGGAGAAGGTATGTTACGATTATAAACTAAGTGGCGTTAATAAAGTTATAAGGTTTATGTTACCCAGAGCGGTAAAGGCATGGGTTCGACCTCGCCCTTTTCAGACCTCCCCATGGACCTCGCTGAGTCCGCCTGCTCTGTGATGGGACCCTTCTCTGCCTCGAGACACCCTGTTCTGTGATGGGACCCTTCTCTGCCTCGTGACACCCTGTTCTGTGATGGGACCCTTCTCTGCCTCGTGACACCCTGTTCTGTAATGGGACCCTTCTCTACCTCGTGACACCCTGCTCTGTGATGGGACCCTCCTCTGCCTCGTGACACCCTGTTCTGTGATGGGACCCTTCTCTGCCTCGTGACACCCTGTTCTGTGATGGGACCCTTCTCTGCCTCGTGACACCCTGTTCTGTGATGGGACCCTTCTCTGCCTCGTGACACCCTGTTCTGTAATGGGACCCTTCTCTACCTCGTGACACCCTGCTCTGTGATGGGACCCTCCTCTGCCTCGTGACACCCTGTTCTGTGATGGGACCCTTCTCTGCCTCGTGACACCCTGTTCTGTGATGGGACCCTTCTCTGCCTCGTGACACCCTGTTCTGTGATGGGACCCTTCTCTGCCTCGTGACACCCTGTTCTGTGATGGGACCCTTCTCTGCCTCGAGACACCCTGTTCTGTGATGGGACCCTTCTCTGCCTCGTGACACCCTGTTCTGTGATGGGACCCTTCTCTGCCTCGTGACACCCTGCTCTGTGATGGGACCCTTCTCTGCCTCGTGACACCCTGCTCTGTGATGGGACCCTTCTCTGCCTCGTGACACCCTGTTCTGGTGACAGGCTCTGACACCGTTTTCGTGTGGCAACCTGCTATGGTGAGACACTGTTCTGGTGGCAACCTGCTATGGTGAGACACTGCTCTGATGGGAACCTGCTATGGTGAGACACTGTTCTGGTGGCTACCTGCTATGGTGAGACACTCTTCTAGTGGGAACCTGCGATGGTGAGACACTGTTCTTGTGGCAACCTGCTTTATTGAGACACTGTTCTGGTGGCAACTTGCTTTATTGAGACACTGTTCTGATGGGAACCTGCTATATGGTGAGACACTGTTCTGGTGGCAACCTGCTATTGTGGTACCCTGATCTAGTGACACCCTGCTGAAACTAAAACGAACAGTACAAATGAAAGTGATATAATTTAACGAATGAAGTCCTCTGATAAACATTGCACGTCTGAAGCAGTCACTGGAAGTAATAGGCGCGGTGAGCCCAGCCCTTGGCTGGGGTAGCGAGCTATAGAAGACCACTGTAATTTAATACTACTACTAATACTAATGCTACTAATAATTATACAGCCGGAGAAGGCGGGAATACCCGATTATTCGACAGCGATGTGCATGAATGTAAATCATTCAGTGTTCTTTTCCGTGAACTATTTGCGTAACCAAAATGAATCTTTCTTTTTTAATTGTGTTCCTGAGAGCAGTCTGTCCAACATGGCAGCCTGCCACTCGGGCGGAATGGATCCCTGGTGTTGGAAGGGATCTAGGAAACATGCAGGGGTACACACCTGCTCAACTCGGGCTTGCCACACGGATCATGTGGTGAGATAAGTTGGGATTGGGAAAAGATGTTAGGAGCTAGGGTTAAGGGGCCACGTGTTAGGAGCTAGGGTTTAGGGCACATGTTAGGAGCTAAAGTTTAGGGCACATGTTAGGAGCTAAAGTTTAGGGCACATGTTAGGAGCTAGGGTTTAGGGGCCACATGTTAGGAGCTAGGGTTTAGGGGCCACATGTTTGGAGCTAGGGTTTAGGGGCCACATGTTAGGAGCTAGGGTTTAGAAGCCACATGTTAAGAGCTAGGGTTTAGGGGCCACATGTTAGGAGCTAGGGTTTAGGGGCCACATGTTAGGAGCTAGGGTTTAGGGGCCACATTTTAAGAGCTAGGGTTTAAAACACATGTTAGGAGCTAGGGTTTAGGGGCCACATGTTAGGAGCTAGGGTTTAGGGGCCACATGTTAGGAGCTAGGGTTTGGGGCCACATGTTACTAGCTAGGGTTTAGGGGCCACATGTTAAGAGCTAGGGTTTAGGGCCACATGTTAAGAGCTAGGGTTTAGGGGCCACATGTTAGGAGCTAAGGTTTTCGGGGCGCATGGTTACATTTGCCACTAAACGGTCCTAGATACCGACAAGTGCCCCCCCCCCCCTTTTGTGAGCGGGTGTCCTGGGCAGCCGTTTCGTCACCGTCACAAGTTAGATTGTGTGATGTTCAAAACACTTTTTTTGCCGTTTACTATCAGTATAATTTGTACGTACCCCCAGCGGCCCCACAGGAGTGCGTTTAGCAGAGATTGGGAACCGCTGCCTTGGGGTATGCTTTTAAACTCAGCAAAATTATCATTGATATTTTATTATATATAAAATTGTTCAATTAAGTTCAGTGAGTTTTAGTTAAGTTCCATTAAGTTTAGGGATATAGTGTAGCATTAAGAGTGTAACGAGTAAGTGAATTAAAGTGACCGAAAGGGTTTTTAGTTAAAAATTTGTCGAGACTGTCATTTTGATTTCGGGGGTGGGGGGGGGGGGGGCGACGAAAGTGGAGAGTTGTTAATTTTGTATTAATTCAATATCGTGAAGTGAATTTTGGCGTATATCTGAATTAATTCATTCTTTCAGGAAATTTAATCTTGATAAGGACATTTAAGACGTTGCGAGCTGGGCATCTATCAGCACGCAAATTAGGTATTATAGCACCCAGTGCCGTACATAACCGAAATTCATTTAGGTTGTGGCACTTGTCAACTCCTCATGTCCTTCTAGATTGAGTAATTCGTAAAGTTCCCGCACAACACGTTATAAAAGGTCGTGCTATTCCTAATATTACTGAATACACTCAAGTCCTTTTTCCATAATAACTATAACTTTAATAACCAATGAGGAATACCGGCTGGAAATTCAATAGACACGTGAATATATTGTGATATAGCGCAGCTCGCCCTCAGACCTACAAGAAACACATCCTACTTCCACAACGTTCCACTCAATACGTCATTCAGTCAAGGGCGGGAAGAGCGTTCATTAACTAATTAAAACTCTCTAACACACGCCGCGCGTAATGAACATGACATTCACTCGCAGCAATAACTAATGAACTCCCATACTCGACAGCACTCCACATGATATTCTTGTGGTTCCATCTTAGTCCTCACCGTGTGTCACATAAATAGGCGTGGGCGAGGGGGGGGCAGAAATTGAGGGCGTCTGAGGCTCCCAAGCGATGGCGCGGGGAGGGGGGGGGGCAGGGGCTCATTGAGCTCTACCCCAGAAATATTTTTGATTTTTTTGTATACATTCAAATGCATGAATGCATTTTGGCGCACAAATCTATTTATTTTTGCATCATTCTACAATTAATCGGAGAGCAACCGAATTTAGGTGTCACTTGACTTTGTTGTATTTATACAAATACTACATTTTAATTTGTTACTAAACAGTAAGTTGTTGTTTGTTTTAATGTTTAATTCAACTATTTATATCTTTAAACTTTTACATTAATAATTAATTTTTAAAAAATCTCCATACCAAAAAGCTGGCCATCACAAAAAGCAAATATAATTACCTTTCCCCTACAGGGTGGGCCAATAAAAGTGAGAACATCTCGTAGCATATGAGTTATTTCAAAATATAATTGAATTAATTATAATTCTTCATACATTTTTTTGCGAAATATTTAGCTAATCAGAAATCATGTTCAATATGTAAACAAGGAAATCAGTAAACTATTTAATCTAGTATGGATATAGTTAAACTACTTTTATGTGAATAAATCACATTTTACGAGATGTTCTCACTTTTATTGGCCCACCCTGTATATTTTCAGCTCTTACCAGATGCAAAAAAAAAAAAAAGAAAAAGACTAAGTACTGCTTTGTAGAAAAGATCTGCAATATCAATTTTTATAAATTATATGTCACAAAATTATACCAGAAACTATATTTTTAAACGAAGTGGCTATAGGTACACGGGTAACAGAATTGAGAGGTTGGGATTAAAAAACGATTTAAAATATTATTGTTGGGTTTGTAAGACCAAATGATGTATCAAATGAAAGATAATTGAATGTACTATACGTTTGTAAACTTAATTCTTCATTTTAACTAAAATAAACTACTACAATTGACATCCGAATAGCATTAGTCAAATTGGACCGGGACACGCAGCGCCGCCATTCGCACCTGGGTACCATTAGGCTCAATGCTATTCGGGTGTCATTTGTGGTAGTTTATTTTATTTAAAATGAAGAAGTAAGTTTTCAATCGTATACTCCATTCAATTATCTTTCATTTGATACCTCAGTCACTGTAAGTTTAAATTGGGGGTTCAGTCTACAAAAAACAATAATAATATAGTCCTAATGTGAACGACATCAAATATATTGGGCGTATCGAATTTTTTTTACCTGACGATGGGGGATTTTATCTCTCCCACTGTGTGGACGCCCCTATGTAAAAGTGTGCCAGTCAGATCGATGAGCACATTGTTAATTTCAGATTTACTTACAAGTTTATGTAACAAGGTAAAAAAAAAAGAAAGATTTGTGCAGATAGGGAAGGATTTAGCTTATACAACGCAACGTTTACTGGTGAACAAATCCACAGCCTTGGGTAAATTTGAGGCAGCTTTAAATACGAGAACTGTTCCCTAGCAGCCTGTGATCACCATCCCTTCCAATGAGACGTTAGTAGTTCTTTGCTAGAATTTTAGTCAGTTATCTTCCCGTGACTAATAAATTTCCAATTACTTAGCTGTTCAGAGATTTTGGACTAAAAGAATAAAGACATTTCTTTGAAACAGAGTTTACCAAAAGACAAATGAGGCAAACGCCTTGACAAGAGATCCAATTTTAGGGGAAAAAAAGGGGGGGGGGGGGCTTCGGTTGATATTGAACTTACCTGTAAATACGTAATAAAATGGACATCTCCATACAAAAACTTTCTAGAATTTGGGGACATCCTCCCGCACGCTGTAAACGTTGCCTAACTAATCATGAAAGGGAGGATTTTTAAGAGACTATCATCTTATGAAGACATCCGGGATTAATAGCATAAAAAGTACTGTCAGCTAATTGGGTCAGTAAACACGCTTTGTATTAAGTCACTTTTATTCATTACGGAACGACGGCATTCGGTAAACAACTTAGACATTTTAGTCTAATAAATGTATAAGAATCTTCTTCTACCTGTTCACGAATATACCTAGTTAAAGTTTCGTAGTTCTATGTCAACATTTGAAAAGGGGCAAGATGTAAGTTAATGATGATAATGATGTCATCAGATCTTTATGGTTACCCTTAGAATTTTCTAATACTAATATATTTTTTTAAGTCTCTAGAATAGATACTTGTGACTTTCTCATTAAAGTTTGCAATTACTGAGGATTTTCACAACTTAAAATACAGATGTGATCCTGTCAGTTGTAAATAAAAGCATGTAGTGTGTCGTAGGTTCACTCAAAAATGAAGAAAAAAAAAAGATTTTCTTCTTTCAGCCTCCATTGGCGAGTTTATTGCTAAATATTCACGGGGGTGGAAGGATAGGTCACGAATAACCGGAACTTAAAGTTAGCGCCTGCGTAGATATCGTCTCGAGCAACCAAAGTAAATAATGGCGTCCGAAGTAGGAAAATTCAGCTGATTTAATCATCGACATCCGTCCGTTTCGTTTGACATTCTACACAATTGATGATATTTTAAAATATATTGTTCATCTTCCGACCCAAGGAGGGGGTTATTGGAAGGGGAATAAATTAGAGGGTAAGCGTTTTGAAAATCTAGCTATTCCTATCAGCAGTTACAAAGAACTTGTTTTTAATGTTTGTGTTCCGTTGAGTCGTTCGATTCGACAAAGAATGAGGAAATAACTTGTTTTATATTTAATATCAGGAAGATGGAGTTGAGAGTCGGAAACAAGTACAGACTGGGCAGAAAGATAGGGAGTGGTTCATTTGGTGATATTTATCTAGGTATGTATAATTAAAAACGTTTGTTTAGGACCTAGTGTAAATTAATAAACTTGACCTGTTTTTCATTTTGGTGTGTTACACTATTTTAATGTAGGATGACAATAAGCAAACCGCAAGATGTGTTGTCGTGTAACTTTGAAACTTGAGTTCACATGTTATATGATATGAGATTTATATATTTGGCAATGTCATCATTGTTTCTCACTTACTTTTTATCTGTTGGGATATTTCATTACCTGACAACTATTACTTGTTATCCTCAAGTTCTGTTTTATGTGATCTTTTGTGTGTGTAAAATTTGGTAACCAAGGCTATCCTATACTTTGTTATATGATGCTATATTTAGTAGGCTATTATTATTTGTAGTATAAAGACTACTGCTCTAACTCAATTAGAACTTGGTACAAAGACGACAAAGTGTATCACATTCACATACCTTTTTGACAGTTTTGACTGATACTGATGTAATTGGGATGATTCAAATGTTTACTTAGTGGCTTTTAGAACACACCTTAATTTTTTGACTCATCAGTAGCCTAACAATATTGTAAAAAAAACTAATAGTGACAATAGCAATACAAACAAATATGTAGTATGGGATTGATTGATTGATGTGGCACAAGTATTATTAATAATTTATTGGCAGGTCCTGGCCTTTGTAAGATAACTATAAGTAGTCTAATAAAAATAATCCTGTGCATTGCTTGTGCTTGGAGTGCTTCTGTATTCATCCTTTCTTATTGGAGATTAATAAATTGGACCTTTGGCTAAAATAGTTGTTAATGAACTGAATGGTAGCTATTTTTGTAATACATCTATACTATGTTGATGTAGGAGTTTAGGTCTTCTCATACTCAACTTATTCCCTTTTTTCTATACACCTTGACATGGGTGAAATTGTAGGCAATTCAACCAGGTCGACCTATCAAAACATGATGCACGTGATACAATAAAGTGCAAAGGCAAAGGAGAGTGAAAAACTTAATTATTTTTGTTTATATTTGATCTGTTGCAATGACTGAATTGTTTTGTAATCGCCATTGTTAGCATTATTTTAATTTTGTCAGATGTAGGCTGAAAATTAAATGTAATAGGCTTTACTGATAATTCTGTGACTGTCTCAGACCTGTTTACCCTCAAACTCTTAAAATCGTACAATATCACAAAATCATTCAGTATATTATCTTAATACTAAAAAACTTAACATACACTATATATAATGTAAACACCTCAAAATCGTACTTTGTATGCCAAAATCGTAAGAGTAAACAGGTCTGCTGTCTGTCTTAGCTTCTCATCATGCACTGTGTAATGCATAGCTTGATACACAGATGTGAAAATTCAAGGTCTTTTTGAAATGTCTTCCAATTCTTATGTCGTGGCTTTTCTTGCCTCCTTTTTGCCCTTGGGGTGGGCATTAAATATATAGGCCAAATAGCTTTTAATATGTGTTGCTCTGCACAGCTCATTGTACAAAAAGCTACTGTTGTTTCCAGTCAGTATTTTACAGTATTTAGGAATCCTTCATTTAGTAGGCTGAGTAGGTTATGTTTTCAGATATTTTTGGACTGCTTTAGAAACATTCATAAGTTTTTTGGTTTATTTGAGTACAGAGTAATAAAGCTTTGCAAACATTTCTTTACTTTCATGTATTTATCTATTTGAAAACTTTCTTTGAAAATATCTTTTAGGCACAGATATATCAAATGGAGAAGAGGTGGCCATTAAGCTGGAATGTGTTAAGACTAAGCACCCACAGCTTCACATCGAAAGCAAAATTTATAGGATGATGCAAGGAGGGGGTAAACATAAACTTTTTGTCAGATCCATATTTTAGAGCTTATTATTTATTAGAGCTATTTTAATAACTTAAATGTATGGCGTGAAACATATTGCAATCTTTCAGCTAATTATTAACAGGGTTCCCACGCCAGTCTTGAAATAGTCTGGAATGCCTTTATTTTCCTAAGATGTTCCCCTCTTAAAGGCAAAGCTGCACTTCTTCATAGTGGTTGCTTGAGAATTAAACTTTAAACTGTTTCTTAAGTTGTACTAAACAGACAACCCCTATCTTGTGATTTATGGCAACAGACCTGGGATGCTTGGTTCAGTCTCGTATGTCAAGGTTTATCACACCAGAGTTAATATCGGCATCCAAAACTGTAAAAGCTATATCAAGCTTAGAGAAAATAATGACATGGAGAACAGTAAAATAAATGTTGGATTAATTGCTTTCAAAGTTTTGCTGAGCAAAGACCTTTCAGGTACACAAAAATTTAGTTTTAGATCAGAATTCAAGGCTTTAATTGCCACTTATCATTTATCTCTACTAAGAAATATGTCCTGGCTAGACCCAAAGACAGTGGAACGGAAAAGCTAAATTGACCCGAGTCCTCAGAGTGATGTGTGAGGCAAAAGGAGTTGTAGAGCTTAAGCCCAAGAATAATGTCCAACAGTTCCTTTAAAGAAAGGTGGTTAGGACTTCTAACGTGCTTGAACAAGTTGTTACTGTTACACTATAATGGATTGATTGATATAAAGTATATTTATATGCCAGTTCTCACATGTCATTTGGAGGGGAAAATAATTAATACACATCTTTTGAAAATTCATATAGTTCAGCTTTATCAAATACCTTAGGTGTCCACTTCTCCAACTTCTTAGTTAAACTCCCAAGTTATGTGTCCGTGTATGAAACCCTGATTGGGGAGATATTATAAACACTAAAGTGTGTTTACTCAAACTATTCATTTTCATCACAAGAAGAAATCATTGACTCTGTATATGAAAAGATGTTTTCCACTTGTGGTAGCAATATGTGTGTTCTAAAATCCTCCCAGAAGACATGTAGCAAATGTTTCCCTTGCACTTAAAAAGTTAACAACTTTTCAAGTCTAAGTAAATTAAAATATTGCAATTGCTAGGAAATTTAATGCATATTTAAATGTTAACATCTTTATTGATTAATTTTTTGTCTGTGTTGTATTTCAATATTGTTTTTTACAAACAATTATTTAATTAAGCTACTTGTTTATATATTATCAACAAAACCGCTGAGTTACAATAGTCAGGAATTTTTATTTTATTTTAGAAAAATGGGAACCATGTATTATAGAAGTTAATTATATGCAATCTAAATTTGTGTTTTTTAGTGGACAATTAGTTTAATTTAAATATCAACGATTTGCATGTGCTGTAGCGCCACAAGGATGGATGGAGAATATATAGGAAGTTCAAGGAGAATTTTTAAAGCAAAGTATCACTGATAGAAGTCGCTTGAAGCAATAGGTGGTGTAGGATTTAAGTACAGACTGGATGAAAAGTATTTGGTAGATCACCTAGTTACCAGTGATCAAAATTATTTAAATTGGCTCAAGCAAGTAGCACTATTAACATGCACAATTTTGAGTGGTTATGACTCATGACACTTAAACTTGGTAATTCTGAAACCAATCTGCTTTATTCTGTCAAAATTGCTAAAAAAAAGAAGCAGTTCAGGTTGTATCTGTATTTGCTTTTGCCATTATTCATTCATTTTCCTATACCTGATATTTTTTTTTATATTATCAGTGGGTATTCCAACAATCAAATGGTGCGGAGCAGAGGGTGACTACAATGTTATGGTCATGGAGCTTCTTGGCCCTAGCCTTGAGGATCTGTTCAACTTCTGTTCACGGAAATTTAGCCTTAAAACAGTCTTGCTTTTAGCAGATCAGCTGGTAACTAAATTTTGAAAGTTTTTTAATTTTTTGCTAGCCTAAATATTGAATAACTAGAAGTTATGACCCAATGTTACTGGAATAATTATGGAATGCATTTTGGGATACTTGCTATTAGGAAGTCAGATTTTTACTTATGTAACTGTATAGGGTTTTGATGTTTTGTATCCTCAAAAAATGAAAGAACCAAGTTGAACAATATTCCGAGCCTTTGAAATGTATATTTGGTAAATAGTTAATCAGACTTTCCTTATTGTTAAAAGGAATTATCTATGTGTTGATATTAACATTCAGTTTTGAAAAAAATGTATCTACTATATAATATAATTTTACCCTTCTACAAAAAAAACAACAAACAAATTTGTTGCAAAAATTCTAAAAACATGTCCTTAAATTTACCAAATAAATCTATATACATTTTAAATACCTTCAACGTTAATTGTTATACTGGTATCTTCATAGAAAATTTAACCAAACTTTTGCCTCCTTTCTCCATTATGTTATCGGAAGATTGTAAAAAAAACAACAGAATTGTTCTATCTAAAAAGAAAAATCTCGCAACCAATTTTATTAAAGAAATATTAATCTTTTAAAAATTGACACCCACTTTTCCCATGAACTTTATTTTTAGCAAAATGGAAACAAAAATATTTTCATATTTTGAAAGAAAATCTCAACCTGTCTTTGTTCACACCACTGGATTATGAATGAAAACAAAATAGGGCTTGATTTTAAGCTTAAATTTTCACATGTGTAAAATTATAGGGTTTTGAGATATTTTTAGTCATATAAAAATGTTCCCACTCTCTATGCAATGTATATCATGAAAAATTTAGAATATATTTTTAATATAAACATATTGTTTATCATCATAAATGTGTGCCTGCCCTTAATTCTTGAACTGCATCGTTGGGAAAAGTAGTAAAATCTTGATGTCCTTAGTTACAAAGTAAAATCGAATCTTCTAAGTTACCCTTTCCAAATCCTCTTATTTACCTTTTCCAACTTTTTGGAGTATGGATATACTTAAGTAAATGTACCTACTCTCTGTCAATGCCCTTGAACAGTTTTTTTCTTAAATAAAATGAAAAATGTTTATTTATTAAAAAAATATTTTCACACTTCTTTTTGACATCAATATTATCAGATTTATAGATAGCCATCAACATTAAAATGTACGCATTGTCTTCCTCTGCTAGAAATGTGTTTTTAGAAGAAAGTGAAATATATTATTTCATTATTTTTAAAGCTATCTTTATACAAATTACCAGTTTGTAGCATATTTTTACTTTGAGATATTACTATACTTATGGTGGCGTCATTTGTGCTGGCTGGGGGTAAAACTATAAATTGCATCCCCATTCCCTACACACAAATATTTTAAAGATTTTGATAAATAATAAAAGCAGCCCAGGGATAACACTCATAGGGGCCAACGCACAATTTTTTGCTGGCCTCTAAGCTAAGTGAACATAATGTCACACTCCAGTTTTACCACGCAAAACTACATTTTCAAAATAATAGTTATATTTAAATGCTTATTTTCTTAGATTTACAAAAATGTTTATTATTTTCAAATTGGGGAGGATTTTAAATGTGGACCCCAAAGATTATTTTTAATTACAGGGTAACATTCGAAATGCATAAACAGAATATGGTAAAAATGCATAGTTCACAAATTTATTTTAAATTATCTCTATATCAATATTCAAGTCTGCATTGTTTTTGCGTTTCGGGATATTGCTGTGATAGAAACATTGTAACTCAAAAACATAAGTCATTTTAAAATATAAAAATCACTAACAATTTCATCTCATTTTTATTACAGATCAGCAGAATAGAATATATTCATTCAAAAAATTTTATCCACCGTGATGTCAAACCTGATAATTTCCTCATGGGCCTTGGAAAGAAAGGCAATCTAGTGTACATTATAGACTTTGGCTTGGCCAAGAAGTATCGTGATGCAAGGACACATCAACATATACCCTACAGAGAGAACAAAAATTTAACAGGAACTGCCAGATATGCCAGCATCAATACTCACTTAGGGATTGGTAAGTGCTTTGAATTTGTTCTTATTCGTTCTATGGTTATTGTTAGGATAAACAAAAGTTTCCTTTTCTTTAAAGTGCATTCATAAACTTTCTTAGATAGTTCACCTTTATTTACTTTTTCTCTTTCAGAGCAAAGTCGGAGGGATGATATGGAATCATTAGGCTATGTGTTCATGTACTTTTTGAGAGGAAGTTTACCATGGCAGGGCCTAAAGGCAGCAACTAAACGTCAGAAATATGAACGTATTAGTGAGAAGAAAATGTCAACACCTATTGAGGAATTGTGTAAAACTTTTCCATGTGAGTCTTTTTTTTCACTTTCTTAATTCATACTTTCATTATTTTTAGATGTAAATTATACATTTTAAAAATAATAATTAAAAAGTATATAATTTGTAGCTTAATATGCAATTTTAAAAAAAAAATCTAAGTATTTTATTTAACCTTCCATCATGAATTTTAATGCTTATTTATCCTCAGCTGAATTTGCCACTTACCTTAATTTTTGTCGATCGTTAAGGTTTGATGATAAACCTGACTATTCCTACCTTCGACAACTATTCAGAAATTTATTCCACCGGCAAGGTTTCACATATGATTATGTTTTTGACTGGAATATGCTCAAGTTTGTAAGTATTCTTTCAGTTAATATATTTTTGCATTTGGTCTTTATTTGTCTGATCAACTGATTAATAATACACTAAAACTATGAAAATAATGGAAGTGTGATTATTGAACAGCCTATGTAAGAAAGTGTATTTTCAGTTAATTTTTGCTGCCACCATAGCTGACTCACACTGATTACATATTGTAAATTAAAGACAAACTCATGTTAAGATATGTTCTCTTCAACTGAGAGAAGTCTTTACCCTTTTCTCGAAGTAAACTAAAATAAAACTTAATATTAGCTTCTAATCTTAAATTGTATTGCTCTTAATGTTACTTCATGTTTGCATGCATTTTTAACTAAAAAGATGGACTTAATATTAATAATGTTAATACATATTGTAGGGTGGAAGAGGCACAGAAGAATTAGAGCGAGAGCGTAAAATGCACAGTTCCACCGCTCGGGCACCTGTTACTGCCGTGCCAAGACGCACTGACCAAATGGTAGTACAACCAGGGCCTAACTCAGGGGACTTCAACAGTAAGTTCCATTTTTTTAAAAATCAAAAAAAAATCAGTAAAAACTGATAATTTGTTTGGCCACTTTATTTCTTAAAATAGATTGCTTTTTTGTGGGATCGCTGACAAAGACACAGATTGGCAGTGTTGAACCCTCGGTTTTATAAAAAAAAATTATCTCACCTGTGTGATGCATCTTGCTGCTATTTTGTGTGTGTTGGGATTTGAGAAAAAAAAGGTTATGCTTAGTGATCATGTTTTGTCCTATCTTATGTTTTGCCCCATCGTATAGTCAATCTTTTGTTTCCCTCTTTCTATCCTAGCCAATGTCCTGTAAAGTAAAGAAAAACCCAGTTAGCACATGATTTGTATGTAAATATTTGTCTATATAAATATCTACCACTTATACATTCTTGGGAGCTATTTAACCTGCATAAATTAATGCTTTAAATAACTACTGCTTAGAATCTTACAAGTGCTTATATAGCAATATTGTCTCATAATTATCAGGTAGCATATTTCTCCTGTTATCCAACCAACAATTTTTATCTGCAATTCTCACTTTCATCTACCTATTTTGTTACTGATGGAAAAAAAAAAAAAACAATTTCTCTTTTATGTTATGTATTTTTATCTTATACAAACCAAATTTTACAGTAATTTATCCAAACCAAATTTTACAGCTGTCAGATCTTTTGTGTACCAGTAGCTGACATCATACCTTGGTAGAGGCAATGTAGATTCTCATTATATGAAATGAATATGAAAACAATTTGTCACCAGTTTAATCTTTTACTCTCAGTATAGCTTATCTATGCATAACCATTTTGTGTGTTATAGTACTCTCCAATATGATAGTTTTGTACAAGCAACAATTTTAAATTTTAATAAATAATTTTCTAAATAGTAATATAGCATGAGTACATTTATCCTAAGTTTGGAATCGATTATGCTCCACATTGTTCGTATGCTTAGCTTTGTCTTTAAGCTTTAGTCTTTCTGTAAATATTTCTTAAGAAAATAAAATGTAACTCAGGTATATAGTTCAATTATAAGGCCAAAAGAAATTCCATTGTGCGTAAATCCTACTGTATTTTTCTCTCTTAGGTTTAGAGGGTCACATTGGTACATTTTTTAAAATGCTTATATAATTTATCAGAGCACGCACAGTATTTAGAGTGGCTTTAGAGAGCTGTTAATTTTAGTTTAAAATGTTTTCTGACAATAGTACCTTGTGCTTCATGTTATGTGATTGTTTCAACTTTTATTTGTAATTATAGAATTGTTTGTGGCATTTTGAGAGATACATCTACTAAACTTTTATGTATGTAACTATGCTTTTTAATGCTGGTATTTTGGTATAGATGATTTACATCTCTTTCATTTTTAAGTAAAGATCTCCAGATGATCATAGGCGTTTAAGACATCCTTATTTTGCCTTGTGTATATTGTCTTTTCCACATATTCATATAAAAATAGAAGTCACGGGTGGTTAAAAAGATTTTGGGGACATTTTTCCAAAATGTTGTAATTTGCACTTATATAATAGTGATGTATGTTCCTTATTTCTAAACAGTCAGCTACTATGAAATTCAAATGTTTACTTTTAGTAAAAAGCATTTTAACATATTCAAAATTCCATACATCAGGATAGCGCTTCTTATTCTCCAACGTAACTTTAAGATAATGGTCAGGATTGACACACAATGCTTAATAATTTAAGTTGAATATTTTGTTTTCAGATAAAATCTTATAAAATGGGTGCTTTTTTAGTTTTAAATTCAAACTTCATGTACGTTCATATATTTTAATTTTATAGCTAAAATATATTTTTATGATAGTCTGCTTCCATTTAAATTGTATTTTCATTTAACTTAAAATACTAATTTTATTTCGTATTTTATTGGAAAAGGGGCTGAACAGTTTTATGATTTATTAAAAAGAAACACTTGTCTTGTAAAGTGCATGCCATCTTAATCCTGTTAGAAAGTCTTTGATTTCTGTGAATTTTAAACCTTATATTTTTAAAAATTGTTTTGAGTCCCCAACTGTTAATTTATCCATTAAAGACAAAGATGTGTGTTATATAAAAATCATTTATCATATAATATACTTGATGATTTTATTCATATGTAGATGTGACACCAAATCAAAATGTCTACAAGTAGTGCCCTCTTTGCCATTAAAAAAACCTGCACATGCATGGCATATTTAATCTTTTGGTTTAAAAAAGAAATAAAATATTAAACAGATTGTGTACTTTTGCATCTTTATAGGTTGTAATTTTATCATTGAACTGTTTGCAAATTTCATCCCTCCCTATGCTTTGCATGCTGTAATTGTTGAAGCATTTTCATAAGTGGCTTTACTCAGTGAGAAAAGGTTATGATTTTTAAAAATGCAAGTTCCATTTCTGTATCATGGTCTATGATTATAGAGTTCCTTATCTTCAAAGCACACTAGTTTCATTCACGACAGGTTGCTAGTTATGATTTATCAAATTGTGTCAATATCACTATTTTTCAAACATTTTATACAAAAGTACCAAAATGTTACTTTTAAAACTAGAAATAACTTGCCAAACAATGGCAGTGGCATTGCATGAACCTCCTATCTGCTCAAGTTACTTGACAAAACATGCATCCAAGTAACCCACTTTATGAGAATCTCAATTAGTGCTAACTTCTGGAAATTTTATATTGCACACCCGTTGAACAGTCTTACAGCCATACATGCATACCTTGAGAATTATTTTTAAAATATTTTATTTTTTCCTCTCTGTAAACTTTCGATGTTTCTTTAGAGGGTCTTAATTATTGGCACACATAATTCTATTAAATGTGAATAAAGTTAATCGAACTTGGTGCATTTTACATATGGTTTCTACTATTGTTTCTAGTTCTAATAAAATATTTGATTTGTAGTGGAAATTGTGCATTTATAAATTACCAACGAGCTTATTGTGGTATACAATATATTTTTCAGCAGCATGTGATATTAGTCAAATAAACTCATCTTATCTTTAATACATTAATTATTTATAATCCTTCCTAAAAGACAATTCATTACTGATTTTATGAGTATTGATTCTTAATTAGTGTCCTTATTAGTTTGTATTGTAAAAGATATTTACAAGTCATATGTCATATTGAAGAGGGAATTGGTAAAAAAAAAATTTTAATAGATAGAATAGGCCTGTGCAGTTAACTTTTATGGAAATATTCTGGGTTGATTTTACTTTTTTAATCCTGTCCAATTGCTTCAATCCAGTTGTGTGTACAAAATGTCTTAAGCAAAAAATAATTCTGCAGATATAACTCAAACTTATCAGATAGTTTGTTTTTTTTGTAGTTATTCGTCTGATAACTTAATTTATTCTTGATTGCATTAAGCGTTGATAAATTTTTGTATCACATTACAAGAGTAAAAAAAATCCTATAATCTTACCCTAATAGTATTTTCTTTTAATGCATGAAGATATTTTTTACCCCTATTAAATTTCTACTGGTTCTTACTTTAAATATAGGTAATTTAAAAAGGGGACAGTCAATTATGTCACTCTGATGCATTGTTTTTCTTCCATAACCTCTCGTCTAGATGTAAGAGGTCATTCAGGAAGGGCAAAGGAACGGCTTCCAGTACGACTCTCATTGACTACAAAAGGCTCTGAATCTCAGGAAGCTGTTGCTGGGGAGAGTCGAGTTAGTGAGCACCTAGCTACACCATCTTCAGGGGGGCGAATTAGCTTTAAGGGTTCAGGACTACCTGTTCCGGTGGGGAGTACAGATGGCTCAAAATTCAGACGCATGGCCGCTGATGGACAAGCAAAAGGAAAACGTTGATTATACATTCATGTATCTGGTTACACCGGAATTAGATATGATCATGTGCAATGGTTATGGAAAGTTTTATCACAAAGTGAATTTGACAGTCAAGAAAGTCATTTGTTAAAAAAGGGGGCAAGGATTTTCTTTTGTGAAGCAATATTTTCAAATAAGTTTTTGTGAGTCCAATTTATTGTTGCTACACTAGTAGTTAAGTAACATGACACACCAGATAGATTTATTTGAAATGGGATTTATGTGAAATGCTGTGTTGAAGATGTATCACATAACAAACACATGATTTTTGTGTGGGTGCTGTTGGAGAGTTGCTAAGCATATTTCATCTTAACATTTGATCTTGCAACCTGTTATTGTCATTAGCATAATTATTTTGTAGAATATTGATTAAAAGCATTTGTTTCCCATCAGAAGTCAATCTCTCAGAAATATCCTTTAATTCCTAAGTAAATTTTACATTTCATTTGAAAGAATTATTGTACTATTATCATTGTTCAATACTTGTATATTTTATTAAGCAGCATTGTACATTTTTTGTTTTGTGAGTGTTTGTTAAGGTCTAAAACGATGGTATATCTGTTAACATTAGACATTTCAATATTGTGCGCTAGAAACATTTTTGAAAGCTCATATCTAGAATTGGACTATGAAATAAAAAATGCATCTCTTAAATAGCTTCAGCATGTCTTTAATTAAAAGTACAGACAAGGCATTCCAATAGCTGTTTCCATGTTGTTATTTCCCCCCTCTCCTCTTTGAACCAAGAAAAAGGGTTGAAAATAATTTTTTTTTGAGTAGTAATAGTTAATGGATTCTATAAGTTCTAACTTTGTGGAAAATTAAGGTGCTTTTAAATTTGTGATTGTACTGTTTCTTTGTGGTATTGTATTATTTTGTAAATACTTGTACAATTTTTACTGTACATACTTTGTTCCTGTATATAAATATATACAAATCCTTTGACTCTTTTTTCTAATCTTATGTTATGATACAAATTAGAGACTAACAAGCTGGTCGTGCCTGAATTGTTAATGTTTTAAATTAAGAATAGGGCTATAGGTCAACTAATTTACTTAACTTCCATATTCAAAACTTTTCATTAGGATGTATTTATTAAAACTTGAAATTTGATTTTAAAAATATCTCAATTTAACTTTTGTTTGGTCTTCTGTATCTCTTTTCAAAACCTTTTAAAATAACTCCTTTTGGCTCCATGACGTCAACCAACACTAGGTAACTGTCAAGCGCTGTGGCTCTGTGACGTCAACCATTTTTAGCATTTCCCTATGCTTGTCTAAAATAAATTCCCATAACAATTGAATTCACACACCCTTACATGTATACATTTTTCTGAAAGTGCATTTGAAAAGGAATCTTATGATCAGCCGTTATGACAGTTATAGGGTTAAGACATTTGTCCTGACCTTGATCTCTTTTTATAATATCTTGTATGGATGTGTTTAAATAATTTTAGACATGTCTATCAATTAAAAATTCATTTTCTGTGATTACAGTCCACCCCCATCCAAAATCTAGTAATTTCTTATCTTAAACTTGTTTTCTTCTATAAAAAAAAACACCAAAAAACTTCACTTAAAATGGAGATACTGAATAATTTTTTTATTTTTAATTTCATTATTTTTTGTGTGGGGTTTTTCATTAGGATATATGTGTAGATTTACCGAACTTCTTATAACTATTTGAATATTGTTGGTATTTATGTGTTCATGTTGAAAAGACTGTTTAACACACTGCGTTCATTTTTCACTTAAAAAATGGATTTACAAGAAAGGTGAATAATTTTACAAGTGCTTTCATTTTACCAATCCAAATAGAATCTTAGCAATTTAGCCTTCTTTTTAATCTATAGACAAAATAACTAGCTGAAATAATGTTAGTGCTCAGTTTTAAATGCTTGTTCATCTCCAACATAACGCAGATTGGTTAATTATTGCTGACTTGTGTGTTAGAAAAATACAGTGGAACCCAGCTTTAATGCATTAATAATAAAATTATTTAAATTGGATTGCATTAAAAAAGGGGTTTGTTCGAAGAGCATTACATTTTTTTTTTGAAAAATAGAAAGGTTGGTTATGCCATTAAAGTTTACGGATGTTAATATTTCTTGCATCTCGTGAGCTTTGTGGTGTTGATGTTTTTAGTTTTAATGGATTTGTGATTGTTATGTAGTATACATTTTAAAATACTTTTTTTTTTCATGCACTTTGATTTAAAAAAAATTCATTGTGTGAATGAATCAATGAAATTTGAGGACCATGTTTATCCTCATTTAGGTTATTTGTAGGCGCATTTTAGCAGGATTCCACAGAATTATATTTTGTTTGCTATGCATAATGAGACTCTAAATAAAATTAAAAAGTGGTTAAGGTGCCAAATTTGATAAATGTGCATAATAAGATGAAGGCATTAACATTTAAGTTGCTATCAAAAGCTATAACTTGCTATTATTTAAAGCTGTGGATAGATGAATCTCAGATGAGTCTAATAGTATCTCTGTCTGTTAAACAGATTTTTAGTTTAAAAAAGTAATCACTCCTAGCTTTGCTATAAATATATATATTTAAATGTATATTACTTGCATTACATTTCATATTTTCAGGCTCCTGTTTTTAAAAAAATTATTATGTGTCTAATTTATCATAGTGCATACTTTTTTTCAGAGTGATTTAATTTACCACTTTGAATCTTTATAACCTTGTTCAGTTTTTTCATTGTGTAATTTGTATATTTGGAATTTAGCAAACAAATGTATTTGTGTGAATTTAATCAAAAATTAATAAATAGAATGGAGATTCTATGTCGACATTACTTATTACAAAATGAACTCTTTCTATTATTAGGAAATTATAGGTTCTTTAGAACCTTGCTAATTTCAAATAAAGGGGCATTTCAACTATTGTTGAAGTTGCAAAGGAATTAAAGTTTAACTGTAGCTGACAATGGAGAGGTTGTTAAAAAGTATCATGTGTTGTTGCAAACATGAGAAAGACTTGAAGTATGAGTTCTTTTTATTTTGCTGTCTTAGTCTTAGAATCCTTACACTGAATTACCAAGTTTATACTGTAAAATTTAATCTTAATTATTTTTACCTTGCAATTTTATCTTTAAAAAATTACTATACTTTTAGTCGGTGGTGCATGATTGTTATACTTGTTAATTTTAAGTTTTGTGTGTGCATTATTATAATTCTCATATGTCATTTCTTTTTTGCACCTTTTACATTTTTTTTTAATTTTGAGAAAACCAATAGATTTTAATTCATAGGTATTAATTTTTCTGAAATTATCTTGTGGCTTGGATAAAAAAAACTTCACCAGGCCCAATAAAATGCTATTAGATTCTTAAATAAAATCATGTGGCGTAATAGAATTCAGTTAGTTGGACACCATTTAAAATGTCTTGAGTGTTTGTTCACTTACATATGAGGCTACTGCACATCTGTACATAAGTACCACCATTTATTTGGCATCTGTTTGATATGTGCTTAGATATGTACATGTCTTATGTTGTGATAAGTCAACAACAATAAAAGCAACAACAAAATACATGATTTATTGAATATCTTATGAGTAAAGAATGCAAGCTGTGTTGGGTTTCTTCTTCTTTAGCCCTTTTTTTTTTTGTTTTTTAGCTCCCTTTAGGTTGATCTGCTATATTGGGCCATACAGTCCCTATTAAAGGCTTGATATCTACCAGAAATGTCTTCATCCAATTTCATGCTTATGAGAATTTTGTCTTGAATCTGGTGTTTTCTAGTTCCTTAATAGGAAAAGTCAGTAAAAAAACTTGTTGTTGCCTTCCTGTCAGTAGTTTTTCCATATTTTTTTGTAGGATAAATTTGGATGCACTGGATTGACATCTTCATTGTTGGGTCAGTTTGTTCAGCACTCTGCAGTCAATTGTGATAGGTGTCATTGGAAAATCATTTAATTTTAAGTGGAAGCGCTTAAAGAAAAACATTTTAAGTTTTTAATGCATTGCTAACAAAGACCATTTAAAACAAAACAAAATTATGGGAGATGAGTCGGTATGTGGAATGAATTGACATATCTCAAGTTATATTAGTGCGTACACTTTAATCTCTATTTCTAAATTTCCGAAAATCAGTTGACAGTTGAAGATAAATAATATGACAGCAGAATTCTCATTTCAGTCAATACCTTATTATAAAACTGTCTGTTTAATAAAGATAAATAAAAGGTGCATTTCCCAAATCTAACTAACATTCACAGATACCTCACCAAGGCCAATTTCGAGAGAGCGAGAGCGGCGCACCAGTACTCGCTTACATCGTGGTATACCAACAAGTTCAGACATGCAAAGGGAGTCAACACGCATGTCCATGGGACAGACACAGCAGGGCAGCATTATATCTGGTCTTGCACAAGGTGTTGTAGGCAGACGAGAGAGTGGATCCAGAGAAGATGTCCCTCGTTCAGGATCATCAAAACATGTGCGCAAATAGCTTTTATTTTCTAAATTTAAAATATATGGAAATTTACATTGTTGATCGAGTTTAAGCTTTGAAGCTTATAATCCAAGTCCTATGGAAAAATCATTTGATTTACATTTTGTGATATATCAATACATTTTAACTTGCATATAATTGAGGAGGGTGTCCGCTTAAATCTTAGTGTCTAAGGTAAAATAAAACTTACAAATAGTTATCGCAGAAAAAATAGAATTTGTTGCTCTAAGTGACTTGTATGATGATATTAACCAAAGCTAATCCCTAAGAAAATGAACTACTTTATCATCTGTTGACTACAAAAATCCAAGTGCACATTATGTTTTACACACCAGGTGGTTCAAGATTTGTTAAATAACCAAATGAGTAGATGGTTAATTTATAGAAATTCTTCTTTAGTGTAAATCTTAAATAAAGCTTATGTATTTCATCATGCTTGTAGGGAAGAGGAAATAATTATATTAACTACAGGGGAAAAAAACTTGCATAAAAAATTCATATACGCAGATAAGGTTACTAAAACAGACCTGTGAATGGTACAAAATCAGAAACTTCTTTTCAGCTTATTTCCTAATCAACTAACTTGGCTTGCTAAGGGTACTATTTGCAGTTCAAATGTTAATAAATTCTCTCAACTTTGGTGTATAAAATACTATAGCTAGCTTTTTTCAGATTCCAAATGAGATTATCTTATCTCAATGAAAAAAAAGCAACCTACTTCCAACCCATAAAAGGCATCATCAGGTTCATCCCAGGAAAAAAATTAATAAACAGATTTTTAAAAAAGATTCCTACATGTTTGTGAAGAGGAAATGAATTCTTGTCAAATCTCTTAATATAAGTGTGACTATAAGTGCCACGTGTTTCTAAAGTTGATTCAAAATCAAAATAAAATATAAGTTTTAATTTAAATTTTGGCAACTTAAAATTCAAAGAATATTTGAGGCTGACAAGATGTGATGTGCATGAAATTTGTAGGTTAGAACTGTTGAAAGAAAACGGTGCTTTTATCTTAGTTAAAAGTTTAAAGACCTGTTTTGTAGGATTATGTTGCATATTAAGTAATTTTATAATGCTTATGCTTGTCGCAACTAACACAAATATATCCCTTTAGCATAAATAACAATGGCAATCATACAAATCATGTGTATAAAACAACTTTACTTATGCCTAATTGAACTTTTTTTAAAAATTCAATGGAGTTTTAATTTAATACAATTAATTTGTTGGTACCAACACTATTATCAGCTCAAGAATAACCCATGTGTTTTCATGTTTTTCCTTTGTATCACTAGGTAGGGTATAATAAATAAATGAAAGGAGAGGTGCCATCACTACTTCATGCAAGCATCCTGTGAAAGTGAACAGCAGAGTAGGTCTATGAAATAGATAACTATCGGGATTAGAGGAGTGTCTCAAGCTTTCAAAGAGGGAGTTGTTAACTGAAGCTGACCAGAGCTGCAAGGAACAATAATATCTAGAGTAATTGTACTGTGTATATCCATCGTGTTTTTAAAAGTGTGGGGTATGATTTCACTTTCAATTTGGCTGAAGCCTATGAGATCTCTCAGGTTACTGTGATCCAACCAACATTCAAATCACTTTTCTATCCTGAAATTTGGAAAGGTCCACTCTTATGTTGATGTCCTCAAGGGACCTGAACTATTGGCATAGTGCATATGTGTCAGCTAGGACTATATAGTTAAACACTAGTGTGAATTTATAAGCCATCTGCAATATTAAATCATATATATAAACTGAGTGTTAAAAAGATATGTATCCTGTCTTAATCTTAAAACTTAATTTTTTTTAAGTTTCAAGAAGCCATTACCAAAAAAAAACGAGTCACACGGGAGCTGCCATATTTATATTACTGCTTCTCTCCTCTGAGTCTTACAGACCTGCAAGTTTTCAATTAAAAAAAAATAATAATTGATATTGTATCAGCTTTATATTATGGAGTTTCACAATTTGCTTTTCTGTAGCTACTAAAAAAAAAAAGAAAACGAGCTAATGGTTAAGGCTCTTGAAACTTTTTTGGAATAAAGATCTGGCTATAGAAAAATTTGAGTTAACCCCGTAAATGATTAACAACTTGGTCAGTTTATCGAAATGCTAAATATTCAAACAAATATTACATTATTATTGGGTGTTTGTAAGATTTTTTTTTTTTTTGGAAGTGAATATGCCAAAGCTTTTGAAATTTTGTAATAAAGGTTTCAATAGTAATACTAACAGTATGTACATTTATCTTTGTTATTTCACTATAGCAAACAACGGTCTTTTCTCTTTATGGTGTGGTAAATATGGTATATAAATAACTCTTGGGTTAGGCTAGATCACAAATAAGTGCTAACAAATATTTTAAGTCTTTGACTCGATCGCAATTCATTTTTCACAAATCTCCAATTGTACAGTTATACTCAAATCGTACTAAAAGACTGATACTTTTTTTTTTTTTTTAATGTGTAAATACAAGGCATAAATTTATGTTTATTTTTATGAATGCATTGAATGAATGATTACTTTAAATGTATATTCTCTTTACAAATATAAATATATTAAATATTTAGTATTGTTTTGGATTTACTGGTGGTGATTTGAAGTATTAGCGTCATATGTATAAATAAAAAGGATATAAGAATTCCATGACCAGTTCTATGCAGTTAAAATTGGATATGTCCTGTTTACACAAAATTATTCTAAACAAAACTGTATTTAGGAAATCTCATTATCCACACCATTTATACTCTCCCGTATGTTTGGGCAACTGTGATTTCTTAAAATTTTTTTTTTAAAAATCTGTTAAAGAAAGATTAAGCTTACAAGCATGTTGAATGAACTACAACAGGGGTGGGCTACCATGGCTCGCTTGCACTTCAATGAATTTTTTTCTCTCATTGGAAACCAAGGACTGACCGTAAAACATATTTAAAGAAATGTGTAGAATCATGGGTTGCAAAATGCTGCTGTTAACATTTAAAAAAAAAATGGTTTCAATTTACCACACTAGTATGATATTTCATGATCTGTTAAGGTTTTCCCAATACTTAAAAGCCATGAATTATTGGTGCTCCTCAAAGTTTGGGCCTATTGAACAAATTTTCCATCAAAGATTTTTTTTGCGTTTAGCATGCACCCTTAAAAGTTTGCCCACCCCTGAATTAGTAGATATGTTACTGTGTGCAGTGCATAATTCATCTTGAATAATATCATTGGTTTTCTTTTGTGGAAAAGCTTTTATTCCAAATATAATCATACTAATGTCATAGCATTAATATCACGGAGCTGTGTTTAGAATTTGCCCTATCAACTTGATTTGCAATATTATGCTTATTTGTTTAGATTCTATAATGCTGTGCTGTAGCTAGTGGCTACTTTATTTATATAAAATTTTAGAACCAGTGAGGCATTCTTTTTATACATCTTGTTTGCCACATACCCTGATCTGCAATACTGTAGTATCTGGGTGATCATAGCTTTACCGTTTTAGTTAGTCAACAGCCCGCTTGAATACATGGATAAAAATCTTCCTTGGATGAAGTTAATATCTACAAAATAAGGTACAAATGGTAAGGCTAAAAAATTGACAAAGCACCCAAATTCACCAAATCACAAATTGATTTATATCAATTCATAAACGAATGAATGCGGAAACATGAAGGTAAATTTACAGTTACTAAGATCCCGGGGGGGGGGGGGGGGGGGGTGTTGGGTTACATTCCAGGAATATCTACTTAACTAATTTGAGTAATGTGGTGAACTCCACATGTATCGTGTATTCATTTTCCGTCCTTAATTTTTTTCTTTATATATGGTTGAACTTTCATGCTCATAAACACACGTTCATTACATCATTAGCTAATTGCACTGAAACAAAGGGGTATCTTTTTGGTTAGGAAATTGAAATGCATACGTTGGCTATTTCAAGAAGTAATTAGGTCAAGATACTGAATAAATATCTCTATTATTAATGGAATCAATTGGCAGTCGGTAGCTGAGGCCACATAGTGGATGAAGTTTATTATCAAATCACTTATTGTCATTGTATCACAGCTTGACATTTTACGCAGCCATGTTCAAACGTAGAACATTCTAGGAATTCTATCAAACGTATGACATTCTAGGAATCCTATAACTGAATGATGTAAAGCTGCGGCAAGAAATAAAATCTATCAAAACGAACGCAGCGCTGTTTCTAAAAAAAATTAATTTTGTTGACAGCACGTCTGCCTTATGCTGAAAATAGTATCAAATATTTTACAGAGATGGACAATATCCAACTCCAAAACAAGGCTTCTCTTTTGTTTTTATGATTAGCACATCGTTTTTATTTTTTGACTTTAAAACCCCTATTAAAAATGTTCATCAAATACTTTTCCAATCTTGACAAGGTCATTGGCGAGAATTCTAGGAGGTATGTTAGGAAAGAGATCCTGTGGTTTCATAACTTCTCCCTTCTCCATCCTTCTCAAATTAATAATAAATTACAGAACCCAAATTTAAAAAAAACAAACCTATTTGAATAAATTGATTGCCGGTAAATTATTTCAGTGTTCATGATATTTGCTCTAAATGGATTACCGTAGTGGTTTCAGATCTGTCTGAGCCAAAACTTCAAACTAAGATATTTTTTTTTCAATTTATAAATTCGTTCATGTCAATGAATTTTTGGTTAAAATTTGGAATAAATTTTAAAAAAAAAAAGATTTTTTTTAAAAACAACATTGTTTTTTTCTATAAAGACATCTATGTGTGTATCTATGAAATAAAATGTGGTTTGTCTTCAATCAAGCTAATAGAATGATTTGAAGTGATTTAAATTGTTTATATATATATTATAAATTATCTACCAAATATGTGTGAGCAGAACCTTTGGTCATTTTAATTATCTATCTGAACATTCTTCTCCCGTGCAATTTATAAACATTCAAACTTAAAACCATTATGTTATTTCCAGCTTTCTGATGATTAGAAAAATGGCAACTGGTTTTGGAACTTAAAAGAATTAAAATAAGATAAAAAAAATAAACACTACATCCTAGCTTTACAGTTTGCATGCTAATACATGTATATGTAGTGTTGTCTCTTTCAAGTTTGCAAACATTACTATGGATAATAATAATTGATGTTTTTTTGGGGGAACAATAAACTCTTTAACATACTTTTTGTGCTCCCTTTTTTTTTGGTCTTAATTTTCTTTTTTAAGTTAAGTTATAGACGTCCAATAAATGGAAATGAGTTTCTCTATAAACCCTTAGACTGAATGGTTGAAATGAACTGCATTTTTCAGTTGGTTCTTAAATCCTGAACTTTGGAATTGCGAAGTAGTGTTAAAACGTCTGCCATTGGTGATTTTGTGCATGTAACTTTGTACTTGGTACAAATGGACTGAGAATGACATCAAGTTCCTTAAGTATAACGATGGGATTTAACCATCTGACCATCAGACTTTTTAAAAATGATGTCCAGAGGTCAACTACTGGATAATGGTGTAGATGTACAACTGCATTTTAAACTACCGGTACGGAGAAAACGGTACAGTAACACAAAAAAAATTCTTAAAAAAAAAAAATACCTTGAGTATTTTCTCTATTTCAACCTTGCATGTTTTTTTTTTTTTCAATCGGTTTCGAAAGTGTAGTAACATGGCTGATATTTTTTCCATTGAACTAGTACGCATAGTACGCAGACTAAGCGATTATCCTTCGGAGGAAAAATAAAATATTGATTCCGAATTGTCTAAAATGAGAGCCACTATCTACTTAAGTGCTCTAGAACTGGAACACCTCGGACCAACAACCCATAGAAATAAAGATTGGTTTGATAAAAATGATAATGAGATACAGTCACTGCTAAACGATAAACATCATGTCATGTGCAGAGATCTTATCAGAACACTACGTCACATGTAAAGAACGGTGCTCTTAGCAAAATAGAGTAAAAAGTGCACAATAAACTTCGTGAAATGCAGGACTCGTGGCTCAGTAGGAAAGCTGATAAGGGCAAGGCCGATAGAGATTATACTACAGGTACCGGTAAGCGTTTCTTCGATACCATAAAAGAAGTCTATGGACCACATCAAGTCGCTTGCCCAACCTACACAAAGATGGAACTCAAGCTACTGACAGACAAAGAGTCAGATTTTTTTAGAAAGATAGGCCGAACACTTTTGTCAAGTCCTTAACTGTCCGGCTGCTACGCGATTATGACATTGCTCCTTTACCACGTGCGGAGATCAACCAATAGCTAGACAATAGTCTCAATGAAGATGAAGTCGGAAGGGCAATCTAGCAACTCTCCTCAAAGCAACAGGACAAGATGCAATCCCTGTTGAATACAAAGCAGGAGGCCCTATCCTGAGTTAAAGACTGACACAATTTGAGTCGACGTGGAAAGAGGGTATCGTCTCTCAGAAATTAAATGATGCAAATATAATACTCATTTACCAAACCCGTGGCAACTATCGAGGCATTTCTCTAATTTCCAGAGCTGTGAATATCTTTAGTTAAACCATCTCCTCCTACGCGTGTCTTTCAACCCGCTTTCACAAACCATTTTTAAATTTTTAGCTTTTTTTTTTTTTTTTGGGGGGGGGGGGGGGGGGGGGGGGGGGGGGGGGAACCGGGTTCCCAGGTTACCCTTATAAAATTCTGGTCACCGTAAATCAGTACTTAGGAAGTCCAAAACAGGAAGTAAGCTCCCCCCCCCCCCCCCCTTTTTTTTTTCCGAACTTTTAAACCTTCACCAATATTAGTATTTATTAGCCACCCTCTTCTGACCTATAATATCTGTTCTAAGAAAAAAACTGACTCACTCAGTCACTTGGTCATCGACCTCGTGATCTGTGTGTGTTCCTGAGCAAGCTGTGTAACTTTGCCAACATACTCTAAATAAAACTAGCTACCGGAATGTTTCAATTTAAAGAAGAAAAAAAAACCCAAAAACCTTTGTGACTTGTTTTTACCTGTAAAAATTTTCCATTGACAAAAGCCTTCCGTGATTAAAACCATCGATGATTGACGCGTTTATTGTTTGTTGTTATTTGGGGTGGTGAGGGGGGGGGGAGAATTGTGGTGGTTTTAGGAGGGGGTGGAGACAGGGACGTCTTTTAGGTCGGGCAGGTTTTATTTAAGTTGATGTGTACTTTGGCGCCTCCAACAACTTAACAAGCCGGCCAAGTTTTTGGTTTGCCCCCCCCCACACCTGAAAAACCCCTGCAATGACGCACCCTGGGTGGAGGGTGGAAAGGGTAAATCCCACAACTAATAGTAAAATATTCGTTTAACAATAAGGAATCTAAGGAATAACAACATAAAAACACCAACAACAGACATCATCGTTCATCATGATGTTCACTCCTTCATTATCATCATCATGTCCCTTAGTCCTTGGACCGTTGGGGCGCCACAGAGGACATGAAAACTATCCTTCTCCATTCCTCTCGGTCTTCTGCACTATGCATAGCATCGTCTCGTTTTAATCCCGTCCGCTCTTTGATGTTATCTTCCCCATCTTTTTCTCTGTCTTCCTTGGTTCACTCCTTGGTGAAGGCCTATCAGTGATTCAACTGGAATAATATTTTAACGGTAGGTGCAACACGATACTGAGCGCTGCGCTTCAAGTGTCCTAGTCCTATGGTGATTTACTTCCTTTTTGAGGTTAAGGAGTCACCGAAGTGTAACCATTAAAAAAAAAAAAAAAAAGAAGTCCGTTTTTGTGTATGAATATGTGTTATGATGTTACCATCTGCATGTATTCCGTGGGGGAATGCTTGTCTGAGATCAGAATCGAACACTCGAAAGGACTTTATATATTTTCTTATAGATTCACACCATAAACTTCGATACCCTTGGCTGTATAAGTAAAACAAAACAAAAATAGTCATTCTTACAGACAGGTAGCCGTGAAGGTAAGTTTCAAAAATAATTATTTTTAAAAGGCACGATCCGATCTGCCCAACACGTCATGCCTCGGGCAACAGTTGTGCACGCGCGCACATGCAGACAGTAAAAGTATCCGGTAAATGTTCTACGGTCTACACTGGTGTTTTCAAACTTTTTGCGGACCGGTGGATACGTTTCCCATGGCACCAGGGAACGGTGGATAAGTTTTACATTGCAACAGGGAACAGTGGATAAGTTTTCCTTGTTCTGCGGAGTTCTGCCGTTTCCCTCACCCAGCTTGAACGCAGTCCTTCAGGTATTAATTAGCCTAGATACCGATAGTAAAGAGGATTTTATTAAATGAAAAATAAATAAATTATGAAGTTCATGATTGTAAAAAATTGTTTAAAATATTGAATTAATTTGCCAAGCATGTCCGAGGTTCAGACTCGTGTGCCAGGTGGTGACAGCGTTTGCACGATGTTGACGTACTTGTACACACCATGGTGCGCAGTCAAATGGCCTTCCATTTCACAAATAATAATTCTCTTGGTATGTATGTACGAACAAGGATAATATAAAAAGGGGAGCTGTGGGGGTAAATAAGCCATTTGAAGTAAATAAATAGTGTAAAAAGATATGTTTAAGCTTGGAAAAAATTGACTCAGTCTTTTTTTTCCCCCAGCCTAACCATATCTTGCTCCACTATTTAATTATGTTTGGCTGTAACTTAATGTAACGCTGTGTTCAATAGACGCACTAAATAAAATTGCCAGAAGTTAGCAAGTAACTTCAGTAAATGGGAAGTCAGTGGCGTAGTGAGGGGGGTCAGGGGGGCATCATGCCCCGGGCGCTACTCACAAAGGGGGCGCCAAATGGTATATTTTACATATAATATTGTATGGTTTTCGAATAAGTGGGGCGCTAAAAAGGTATTGTGCCCCGGGCGCGAGTTAAGATCGCTACGCCACTGTGGGAAGTTCACGCATCACCGCCGCCATGTTTTTTGGCGGGGTTATTTCCTGGTTAAGTTGGTAATTCTTAAAACTTAGATTGTCGTGTGTCGATCTGAGCAGAACTTAACGAAGCGTGATGAGCACTGTGAATCTGGTAAGAAGTGAAGTAAGTGTTTAACATTGCATTAATTGTATTTAGAGGCTGGTATCTTTAATCCTTGTGATGCCTATGAGAAGTGATGTAATAACTATTAATTATTATTATTAATATTTCAGGTGCACCACTGGGTGTGTAACAGGTATCGGGCACAGCATTATAAAACTGCTTTTCCGTACGCTGAAGTCGGAGGTCCGTGAAAAAGCTCAGTGGCCCGTGAACGGCATGTCCTTTGTAGTTTTATTAAATACATTTAAAAAAAAAATTATTTTAAGAAAGGGCCGTGACCTTCAAATTCAAATGACTGAAAAATAGTTCCGGGGCCTTCATCTTGACTAGCAATGGGGTCCACGGAACAGAAAAGATTAAGAACCTCTGTTCTAATTGAGGACTTAAAATACTTTTACTACAGAGCAGACAACCAAAGTATAATACTAAAGTACGTCAGGTTAACTCAGTCAACAAAGAAAGTTACATTACATGTTATTTAATGAGATCTGCAAGTGGGACATGGTAACACGTGATTAAACGTTAAGCAAAATAAGCGCGCGCATAGATCGTCAAGGACGTGGGCGCATCACAAACATTGTCCATTTCGATAAATCCATGGACTTGCCTGTCTGCGAGTGTGGCAGCTTAAAAACCAGGTTCCACAATAAATGTGGTCTTCTACCGTCTCATGCCAACTTACTTATAAGTTATATACGGTACACATGTCTCGATAGCAGAGTTTCCTAAGCGTTTAAACGCATTTCTCCATAGTTTTAAACGCATTTCTCCATAGGTTTAAAACGCATTTCTCAATAGGTTTAAAACGCATTTCTCAATAGGTTTAAACGCATTTCTCAATAGGTTTAATACGCATTTCTCAATAGGTTTAAAACGCATTTCTCAATAGGTTTAAAACGCATTACTCAATAGGTTTAAAACGCATTTCTCAATAGGTTTAAAACGCATTTCTCAATAGGTTTAAAACGCATTTCTCAATAGGTTTAAAACGCATTTCTCAATAGGTTTAAAACGCATTTCTCAATAGGTTTAAAACGCATTTCTCAATAGGTTTAAACGCATTTCTCCAACAGTTTACGATGGCGTGGATGTATCTTCCAGTCACAGCCTTTTTCTTGGGTTCTTTTATTGGGACTGGAGCGACGCCGCTGGACGATTACGTCAACGCCTTCGACCCCCACTACTCGTACACGTTTTTGAGTCGCACGGAGTACCCGAACTTCTCACTCCACACCCTGAACATGACGTCACAGAGATGGCTGACGGGTAAGCAAGTTGACGGGTGGAAAGGATTACTCGGGTTGAAATTAGTAATACTATGTCTAACAACAAGGAAAACTAACATCTCAGTTCAGCTGGAGGTCTAGAATTTTAATGACCTGGCTACAGGTAAAACAACATGGCCTCTCACATCTCGACCAGTGGCGTAGCGAGCTTAACTCGCGCCCGGGGCACAATACCTTTTTAGCGCCCCCCCAATACCTTTTTAGCGCCCCCCCATACCTTTTTAGCGCCCCCATACGAAAACCATACAATATTATAGTAAAATATACCATTTGGCGCCCCTTTGTGAGTAGCGCCCGGGGCATGATGCCCCCCTTGCCCCCCTCACTACGCCACTGATCTCGACCCAAGAATCACGGGCCGCGCGTATTGACAACAAAGGGATGCAGTTGTAACAATACAGCGGCAACGACATCACCACAACTGGAGGTATAAGCTAGTGTAGTTTTAGGGTCAGACCAGAACGTAACTAAGCGCATTGTCTTTGATGGTCTAGATCAGCGGTTATCAACCTGTGGGTCGCTACCCCTTGGGGGGGGGGGGTCGAACGGCCCTTTCAGAGGGGTCGCCTAAGACCTTCGGAAAATACATATGCTCCACAGTTATGAAGCAAAAACGATAATAATTTTGTGGTTAGGGGTCGCCACAACATGAGGAACTGAGTTAAATGGTCGAGGCTTTAGGAAGGTTTAGAACCCCTGGTCTAGATATTAGAGCCGTCTTTAAATATCCAGGAACTATTTAAAGATTGTTTGTAGGCCTAACGGGGCGGGGGGGGGGGGGTGTCGTTATGTGTGTGTGTGTGGGGGGGGGGTTTTACGGTTTTTAACTTGTGTTACAGCTAATTCTTTTTCAGTTATAAAAGATAAAGAAAAAAGAAAATCCACCACATTCTTAAATGCACATTGCACCACGGACCAGTGCCCAAATGCACATCGCGCCACGGACCAGTGCCCAAATGCACATCGCGCCACGAACCAATGCACATCGCGCCACGGACCAGTGTCCAATGCACATTGCGCCACGGACCAGTGCCCAATGCACATTGCACCACGGACCAAGTGCCCAAATGCACATCGCGCAACGGACCAGTGCCCAAATGCGCATCGCGCCACGAGCCAGTGCCCACATGCACATCGCGCCACGGACCAAGTGCCCAAATGCACATCGCGCCACGGACCAGTGCCCAATGTATTGATTATTCATGCACAAACAAAATGTCTCACGAGCCATGAACCAGTGCCCAATGTATTGATTATTCATGCACAAACAACCTGTCTCACGAGCCATGAACCAGTGCCCAATGTATTGATTATTCATGCACAAACAACCTGTCTCACGAGCCATGAACCAGTGCCCAATGTATTGATTATTCATGCACAAACAACCTGTCTCACGAGCCATGAACCAGTGCCCAATGTATTGATTATTCATGCACAAACAACCTATTTCACGAGCCACGAACCAGTGCCCAATGTATTGATTATTCATGCACAAACAACCTGTCTCACGAGCCACGAACCAGTGCCCAATGTATTGATTATTCATGCACAAAAAACCTGTCTCACGAGCCACGAACCAGTGACCAATGTATTGATTATTCATGCACAAACAACCTGTCTCACGAGCCACGAACCAGTGCCCAATGTATTGATTATTCATGCACAAACAACCTGTCTCACGAGCCACGAACCAGTGCCCAATGTATTGATTATTCATGCACAAACAACCTGTCTCACGAGCCACGAACCAGTGACCAATGTATTGATTATTCATGCACAAACAACCTGTCTCACGAGCCACGAACCAGTGCCCAGTGTATTGATTATTCATGCACAAACAACCTGTCTCACGAGCCATGAACCAGTGCCCAATGTATTGATTATTCATGCACAAACAACCTGTCTCACGAGCCATGAACCAGTGCCCAATGTATTGATTATTCATGCACAAACAACCTGTCTCACGAGCCATGAACCAGTGCCCAATGTATTGATTATTCATGCACAAACAACCTGTCTCACGAGCCATGAACCAGTGCCCAATGTATTGATTATTCATGCACAAACAACCTGTCTCACGAGCCATGAACCAGGAACACCAGGGTGTGAAATGCTGTGCTTGAATAATATGTGCTTTTATTTGCCCACTGGCTTTAATGTCCCCCTCCAGCAACGGACAATGAAAACTTCCCTATTCTCGGCAAAGAAGTAAAAGCAGCAGTCCAAGCACTCCAAATAGGAAAGTGGAAAATATCCCTGCCGAGTTGGTGAAACAGGGAGGAGAAGCAACGATACATGCCCTAATCAAGATTTGTAAAAAAAATATGGCCGACAAGGGAATGGCCCAACTCACGGACCCGATCGCCCGTCATCACCCTCTCCAAGAAAGGTGACCTACAGCCATGCCGAAACAAGGTCACGCTGAAGGTCATACTGAGTGAACCGACTAAGACCATGTGCCGACAGAGTCATTGCTGAAGAACAGGCGGGCTTCAGGCAAGGACGTGGCACTGCTGAGGAAACTATATGTTACTGTTTTTAGGGTACAGGAATATTAATTATAGTACAGCTGTCTGACAGGCCTGCACAGAGTCTGTTATGTCACGTCTTAAAAAAAAAATGTCTCCAAATATCGACCTCTGACCTTTGATTGACTATCCCATTAGCTGAGGCATCGTTCGGTTCATTCGCTCCTCCCACGCCCACGTCCAATGGTTTCTATTTAAATGGATCAGAATGAAAATCTGAACAGACTGATAATAGTGCAGCTAATGTTGTCAGTGTTCTGGCGTCTCGTATTAATGAGTAGCATTTTGCTGGTGAAACATAGTTATGACAAGCGTATGGTAAATGGTAGTCCATCAAATCTCTTTATTTTCGTTGCACTTGGCCAAAAATGTCGCCAATCCCTCTGTAGAGAAGAAAGTGCCACAAGGGGTGCATCAACGCACCCCCATCCTATGTCACCGGACTTTAGAGTTTATAATCAAATTCTTTTGAAGGGGTTGGGGGTACCTTAACCTACCCTATGTCTCATCATCATCATCATCATGTCCCGTAGTCTTTCGACCGTTGGGGCGCCACAGATGACATAACAAAGATTCTTCTCCATTCCTCTCGGTCTCCTGCCCTATGCATAGCATCGCCTAGTTGTAATCCCGTCCATTCTTTGATGTTATCTTCCCATTTCTTTCTCTGTCTTCCTCTTCTTCTTCCTACTCTAGTTGTGCCCTGCAAGATTTCTTTGGCGAGCCCTTGTTTTATGGTCACGTGGCCATACCATTCAAGTTTGCGCTTTTTTTTACAGACGCCAGGAGGTCATCGTACTGCCCAGTTGCTTGCCGAATCCTTTCTTTTACTTGTTCATTGGTGATATGGTCTCTATAGCAGATGCCAAGAATGCCTCTGAAACATCTCATCTCCATTGCCTTTATTTTCTCTTCAAGTTCTGCTGTTAATGTCCAGGACTCGCAGGCATACAAGAAAATGGAAAGGATTAATGAACGCATCATCAGCCCTATGTCTAACAAGTTAATAGTTTTATGAGTTTCTTGGCGCAACCGAGGAGACCATGAGAAATGCTCCCCGGAGCAAGGGTTGAGAACAACTGGTTTATAGGCATATTAGCATGTCTCCTTTCAAAATTTATAAGGTGGCGTAGCTAGGGATTGTTCCGCCCAGGGCCAGCAGAAAATTTTGCCGCTTCCCTTTCACGAAAAAAAACCAAACTTTGCAGTTCGCCGAAAATATCGCCCCTCACCTGTAAAGAATGTAAGTGCCGCCCGGGGCCGACCTCCCCCTTCCGCCCCTTCTTCCTACACCACTGTGTCGCTGCGTCGCTGCGCCTGAAAAATCTCTTCTAATATTTAATAAATAATACTTTAAAAAAGTAATTAGAATTTGGTCACCACAGCTATTGAATTAAGGTGCAGACTTTGAGGCCTGGCGGTTGCCCCTTTCTTAAAGTCCAGCCACTTGCTGTACATAACGGGTACCGTGTAGATCATAGGGTTGACGGCCGCGTTTAGCGGCATGACGAAAACGACCAGCCAGGCGTAGGTGTCTGGACCGACTTCGTATCCTGCACCTGACAGAAAACCGAAGACGCAGATTGGAAACCAGCACAGGAAGTTTGACAACGCAACCAAAAAGAGTTGCTTTGCAACGTTAATGTCCTGCAGCCTCCTCGCAGCACTCTGGGCATTGGTCTTTTGGAAAGTTCGATTGGATGATCAACATTTGACTGCAAGCGAAGCTAACGAACAAAATGGTATCGTTTTCTGATATACTGGTTTTCTTTCAGTCCTGTGCTATGTAGTGTTCCTTCTACGATACCAATCTCTAAACATAGGAAATATTCAGAAACGTCTGCAAAATGCGATTTTCAAAGAAACCTCTCAATACACGATGGTTAATTTGAACTCGCCAATCAGCAGCGGGGAAATCATATTTAAATTGTATGCTGTATATACTGTATTTCAGCGGTTCTCAACCTGTGGGTCGCCACCCCTTTGGGGGGGGGTCAAATGACCCTTTCCCAGGGGTCGCCTAAGACCATCGGAAAACACATATACTCTTCAGTTGTGCAGTAGCAAAGAAAATTGTGGTGGGAGGGGTGTCGGCACAACATGATGAACTGTATTAAAGGGTCGCGGCATTAGAAAGGTTGAGAACCACTGCTGTATACCCACGTAGCTTACAAAATAGTTTGTATCTATAAATGTACCCTTATGTTATTGATCTGAACATCACTTATTGAATTGTACCAACGCGAGGTAACCTCTGACCTCGATAACTTATCAAAAGGATGCAAATATCCTCATTTTATACTAGACACAGCGCACGGAGCTATAATGAACGCGTTCCACGTCAACATATAAAAATTCGTTCTTAAAGTTGAAGTATATTTTTTTTTTAAAATGTGTGCTTTAATTTCACTGTCAAACTACTTACTCAGCGAAGACAAGGTGATCCAGGCAAGAAGAAGAATCATGGTGATGCCAAAATATAAGAAAATACGTTTTTATATAAGGAAAAATAACAGCAAAAACCAACAGCACTCTCTCCAATCGATACGGGTTCATGGGAGAGTCGGATCTGCTTGCAGCTTAGAGAAAGATAGCGCCATCATACATAAGAAATGCAATGTCTAGTGACAGGACCCATGCATTAACTATTTAATGGGCTCGGATTGTACAGCCGGAACAATGGGTGATTGATTCATTCATTTAACAAATGGCTTTAACAAATTTGTTTTTTTTAGAAGAGAAGGCGAAAGGTTAAATGATTGAACAATGCCGGATGAACTGGTGACAATTATCTGAACACTGAAGTGACTGCCGTTGCGTGTGTGTGTGTGAGGTGGGGAGGTGAAACGGTACACGTGGTCAGTCCCTAGACGTTTTCTGCATCAACAACTCAAAGTATTTGAACCACTCGATTGCTGTGTCGCATGCGGAGAAATGATTCGTCCGAATGACGTCATCCCGCTTCAAGCATTCATGAGGTTTCCGAGGGCAGATGTATTCGACCTGTCTTGCGCGCCTCAGTAGTTGATGGAGCTTTCCACAGAACAGAAGTTGCTCATTTTGGGCGGACAACAACGGGACGATTATTTTATGAGAAATGTATGACATAGGTGTAGCAGGCTGATGCCTTGATCAGGATTGTTGACAAACAACCCATTCCTTGCAATTAAATTGAAATTTTCTTATCATTTTTTAGATCCAACATCCCCAACCAATGACTGCCTTCACTATCAATCCCCAGCCAAAATTTCCTCTCAAAACCATTTTATCAACCGATATCTCCCTCAACACCAACTCTCCAATAATATCTCCCCTCAAAATCACCTCACCAACCAATATACCCCATTATTACCACATCCATTAACTAAAATATTTTCCACTAACTTCTCCCCAATTAAAGTATTTCATCATTACCAACTCCCCAATCAAAATCCACCCCCCATACCATCTCTCCAAACAAAATCTCCTTCACTGCAACTAACTTAACCGAAATGTCCCCTCATTACAGCTACCTTAACCAAAATCTCCCCTCACGACCAGTTTCCCAACCAAAATCTCCCATCACGACCAGTTTCCCAACCAAAATTTTCCCCCAAAAATCCATGTCATCGTATATTGATTAAAGCATTAATCCTATACATGAACTGTTCATAATATTACGCTTAGCAATCATTAAACTGTTTTATTTGAATATTGTTTTACAACTGCATTTTTTAATCTTACAATTATGATAGCGGATCTTACAGTTATGATAGCGGATCTTACAATTATGATAGCGGATCTTACAATTATGATAGCGGATCTCACAATTATGATAGCGGATCTTACAATTATGATAGCGGATCTCACAATTATGAGAGCGGATCTTACAGTTATGATAGCGGATCTTACAATTATGATAGCGGATCTCACAATTATGATAGCGGATCTTACAATTATGATAGCGGATCTTACAATTATGATAGCGGATCTTACAATTATGATAGCGGATCTTACAGTTATGATAGCGGATCTTACAGTTATGATAGCGGATCTTACAGTTATGATAGCGGATCTTACAGTTATGATAGCGGATCTTACAGTTATGATAGCGGATCTTACAGTTATGATAGCGGATCTTACAGTTATGATAGCGGATCTTACAGTTATGATAGCGGATCTCACAGTTATGAAAGCGGATCTTACAATTATGATAGCGGATCTTACAATTATGATAGCGGATCTTACAGTTATGATAGCGGATCTTACAATTATGATAGCGGATCTTACAGTTATGATAGCGGATCTTACAATTATGATAGCGGATCTTACAGTTATGATAGCGGATCTTACAATTATGATAGCGGATTTTACAGTTATGATAGCGGATCTTACAATTATGATAGCGGATCTTACAGTTATGATAGCGGATCTTACAATTATGATAGCGGATCTTACAATTATGATAGCGGATCTTACAATTATGATAGCGGATCTTACAATTATGAGAGCGGATCTTACAGTTATGATAGCGGATCTCACAATTATGATAGCGGATCTCACAATTATGATAGCGGATCTCACAATTATGATAGCGGATCTCACAATTATGATAGCGGATCTCACAATTATGATAGCGGATCTTACAATTATGATTCGACTGAAGAATAAAAAAAGTTGTACTGTTACTGTTTTTTTTTAAAAAGAACAATTGAACTCAATTTAAATTCTTTTAAATTCCACAGGCCACCAACAGAAACTGATTTATTCCTAGCTGTCACAACAGCTCTAGGCGTCTCTACAGGTGCAATAGCTGCAATTATCAAACAGATTCCCAACCAACCTATGGCCTTTTCGGTATGAAACTCTGCCTCAATTACGAAAGAAACTTAAAAAAAAAATGTATCTTCTCCATCTCTTTCTAAATATTTGTTTTTTTTTATATTTAAAAAAAAAATTGTAGGATTAATTCTCGTGTATTGTTTTTCAGGATGATCCCACACATACCTTGAAATATGGGGACCGAATGGAGGCTTGGACCATGAGTATGTTCCTACAAAATGGTAACAGTCCAGAAATTCTTTTGCGATTTCCGTGTACAAAGGTAGGCAACCTCTTGACACGCCACCACACCCCCACACCCAAACAGCACACACACGCTTTTTTCCAGGCAGGGGAGATGAATAGTGATCATATTTTAAAAAAAAAAATGTTGTTGTGAAACAACAAACAATGCCGCTATAACATTTCTCATTCTCAAAGATAAGCAGCGTGACAAATAACATCATTGGTCATCAATTAATTTTTGAACATCGATTATTGGTTTGGGGGCTAATCAGTCAATGATAAATGGGGGCGATGTCTCTTGTCATGGTCACCACGGATGCCGAAATTGTTAATTAATTTTCTTTAAAAAATCGAATTATATGATCGTTGTTGTTAATTCATGGCGTTATAGCCATTTACTATCTTGAATTTCTGTCATTCTTGTCGCGTTTGGCCATTTGATTCCTATAGGGTACGTCCACATTTTTGTAGAGCAGAGTAGCTTGCCCGTGGTTGCCGCCTACTTTTACCAATTTGGGTTGGTTCCAAAATCATGTTTGTTGTTTCAAAACCCGATCTCTGTTTGTTAAAACATATCCAGTAATATATTTCTTTTAAAAAAATGTATGCTTTTACTCTGAATAATTTCTTTCCCCTCAATTCACGGTGACTTCACCCGATCCATGTTTACTCAGCCAAACCAAATTTTAACGTGTGAATTGAAAAAAGGATTCGACCGAATTTCTGTTCGATCAAATTTCCGTCGATCAATTTTCCGTCGACGAAATTTCTTTCGATCAAATTTCCGGTAACCTTATTTTTCAGGCTGTAGTGCGTGAGTTTGACACGATCATCAGCTACGCAAAGGAGACAGCAGGCGTCGGCATTCAGAAGTTTCTCGTCAGTGGCGCATCCAAGGTAACCCTTCTGGAACTGTCACATCACAATTACAACCGTCCAGATCAGTTTTATTTGAGTGAAATGAAATGACACACCAAAGAATTCTAAATGTTAACGTGGGATAGTCACGTGACATTTATTTTCTTTAATACAAGCCGTGAAAGAAGATCTGTGAGGAAAGTAAATCAATTTCACCTTAAAAAGGGCTTATTATTATTATTTTCTAAAAAACATGAAACATGCATTTTACACATATGAAACAAACTAAACAGTTCTATATATTTGTCTGTCTGCACTTAAAATCGGAAGTAGACGCAAACGTTCATTGCTTCTTGAATCCCCCCCCCCCCCAACCACACTTATTTTTCTTCCTCTTTTTTTATCCTTAAATAACAACTAGAAAGTCACTGACGTCATTCCGTTAAACACGTGACCGGTCTAGCCAACCAAACACGACCAACCAGTTTGACACGTAGCGTTATAATGGTCTTTTGCCTCTTTAATCTCTTTCAAGATTTGGCTCGGTTGTTGAACAATAAGTAACGAAGGACTGAAACCCAAACCTCTGTATGCAAAGTAAAAAAAAGAAAAACAACAACCGATTCTAAAGCTGGCGATACTAAAAATATTCAATTGAATTACACAATGAAGTATTATATAAAAAAAATTCAAAATCAGATATACCGAGATAAAAAGTAGATTAACTTACAGCATAACAAGTAGAAACAGTAGAAAAAGTAGAAAAAGTATAATGCTCATTTATAATGGTACAAATTTTAATACACACACACATTCACAAATAGTAAAATATTGTAAGGCTCCCATATGTATATTAGGTCTTGTAATTTTTCGTGTCTAGGAAATCTAGCAAATCTCTCTTCCGGCTGGGAAAGCTGCCGGATTATTTATAGGAAGGGTCTTAGGACACTAAAGAAAAAGAAAATCTAGAAATTGCATCACCCGATAGCATTCTTAAATTCTTTAGAGCACACCAGACCGTAATCAACCTTTACCCAATCAACGGAGGGGTGGGAAAAAGAACAGCGCTACAAATGTATTCCGTGACGTCACTATCACTTTAAAACAAAGGGGAAGAAAAATAGCGGACGCGTTAGCTCTACTTTCAATCAAACAAAATTAGGTCTACACACAGGCTATAACAAGGTTCGTCCGCCTTCACTCATCTGAGTGTTCTCCGTCACTGACACTATTTCTTTAGTATAAACAACGTTTTTTTTTTTTTACCTAGAAACAGTTTGCGGAGCTGTTTTCCCCCATGATTTATTCATCTGTTTCAACCAGGGAGGGTGGACTGTATGGACTACGGCCGCAGTGGACAAGAGGGTCATCGGCATGATCCCAATCGTCAATGATATGCTCAATGTCCATAAGGTAAAAACAAGTCTCATTTTTTCTTTTAAATCTGGCTATCAAATGCGTGTTACATTAAAGTACTATTATTAAATTCCATGACTAACTTAAGAAACCTATGATCCACCGGGGCGCGGGGACGGGACGACACTTCGGCAACTCGTTATCATCAGTCAGTCAGTACGTGAAATATTAATTGAAAATAGAAAGTGCACATGGTCGTAACAAATATGTGATTGTAAAGGATATTTTTGTTGTAAATGATGTCTTATCGTAAAGGATATGTTGTTGTTAGTCTTTCGCAAGCGAGCAATGACCGAGGCCATATTCAACGGTGAGGACGCAGGTGGTCTGCCCAGTCCTATTTGTGGCCTGGAAAGCTTTCCCGCACGTGTGGGCACGTTGTTTTTAGATCCTAGTTGGATTGGAGCAGGAGTCGATTATGCTTTTCCTTTGCCATGAGCGGTGCGTTTATTCTCTGAGGATTGTGCTACGACAACTGAATACACAAAATTCGCAACAAGTAGGCTATATTATATTTTCAGAGCTTTGCAGTTCCATTGAACTTACCTTTAGTGCCGCACCAATCACTCCAATCGCAACAGTCACTCCAATCGCTCCATGGCACCAATCGTACCAATCACTCCAATCGCACCAATCACTACAATCGCACCAACCCCTCCAATCGCACCAACTGCACCAATCTCTATTTCATTTATTTAATTCAAGCTAAATGTACATATATTATGTTAAAATGTGACGATAATTTTTTTGTTAACATCTAGACCCAGTTTCATTTTTCCGGGTCCGGGTATGTGCCGGGTGGGGCAATACTCGACATTTCGGGTATCCGGGTCAGAACCCGGATCAGCCCTACCTTTAACCGTTTTAACAATTAATATATATGTACAGTTAAAAACATTTGAAGTTATATATACACGGCTTTATGTAAAGGCACACAAGAGTTGGGCGTGACTGCTTTGACTGCCCTTAATCCATATACACGCCTCACGTGTGCTGTTGTTGTACTATTGTTAGATTAATGCAGTGGCGTAGCTAGAGTGCCGGGGACAAGATTCGCGCCCGGGGACAAGATTGATTTTAAATCGCCCTCTTTTTCTTTTTTCAACTCTCAAACCCATTATTTTCATCAATAAAATAATACCAAAGCACATTTTGACGCCCCTAAATAGCTTGCGTCCGGGTACATCTGTACCCCATGCCCCCCCCCCTACGCTACGCCTCTGGATTAATGTGGCATTGTTGTTGTATTATTGACCTATTTCAATGGTTTGACGCACCCTAGTCATCACGTACCCCCGTTCGTGCTGGCACGTCTTTCTAAGACATGTCAGTGTCTAAAGTAGAGGTCCCAAAACTTTTTTGTCTCGTTGACCGCCTGCCATGTTTTTCGGGTTTTGGTAGACTGATATTGATTTTTTGCAAATTCATTAACTTCAAATGTATTATTGACAGCCGGTTTAGTGCTACTCCCTTTGAAATATTTATTTTCATATTCATATCAGAAAATATACCCAATAACTTAAAATATTAATATGATTCCTCGTCACATTTCATGACCGTTTATGTTTTTACTTTATGGTAATTTTATAATTTATGTAAGAAGATATATGTCTTTATATTATACGGTTATATTATGTAAGTAAATAGGTACCATCTGTGTATGTGGATTATTCCATTCATGAAATGCCAAAATAGAAGTCACGACCTGCTTGCAAGTTGTCGTCAACCACTGGGGGTCGATATAGACCACTTTGGGAATCACTGGTCTAAAGTAATGGTGCCTAGAGAACAGAGGTGCCAGAGGACTATCTCTCCCCCACCCTCTCTCTGAAAGGCCATTTTATATCTAGTGATTCCTACTCGTAGAACGAAGATATCACCCACCCTTGATGCAAATCACCTTGAACGCCTCTGAATGTAGTTGATAAGAACACACGTGGTCCTTTATCGTTTGTAATAATGTGATGTTTTTTTGTTTTTGTTTTTCCAAAGAATCTACACCACCACTTCCGCTCTCTCGGCGGCTGGTCTTTTGCGCTCAACGACTTTCAGGGTTTAAATATAACTGGACAGCTGGACAGTCCGAACATGCAGAAATTGCTTTCAAATACTGACCCCTTTGGTAAGATTACAACCCCCACCCCCCCCTACCATTTCCTAGTTTATTCATTAAAATGTCCATTCAACCATATGATACACCATATTAATAATTACATGAACTTTTGAACATTTTCATTTAGACATTAGTCAAAACAACTTATTGTGGATGTTTCTCACAACATTCTTATTCTTATTTTTTTTTGGAGAAGAATAGTTTGTATGTCATCTGTGGCGCCCCAACGGTCAAAAGACTACGGGACATGATGATGATGATGATGATATGGGATCATCTAGCCCAGGCCTGCACAACGTACGGCCCGTGGGCCACATGCGGTCCGCCAGCACCCACCCACTTTGCATCCCGCGAAGTAACGAAATATTCTATATTCTTAGTAGCTTTCCTAAATGTCCTATTTTCTTTTGGCCCGCAGAGGTCTCGTCCAATTTTCTTTTGGCCCGCACAATTTTTTCATAAAGTATTGCGGCCCGCCTTACATTTTGAGTTGTGCAAGCCTGGTCTAGCCAACTGATAAAGTTATCAATTGCAACCAATTTAACGCAAACATCGCCTCGCAGCGTACAAGGACAGACTGACGATGCCAAAGTTAATTATATCCGCATCGGGAGATGAGTTCTTCCTGTTGGACGACTCGCACTACTACCTGGACCAATTGCCTGGGCTTACCTATCTGAGGTGCGGTCAGTTTAAAAAAAATAAATTATTTTTGGTTTTAATATTTATTTCAGCAGTGATTATTAGAATATCTAATATATCAAAAAGTAAATCGGGTTAAAAAAATAAATTATTCACTGCCCCCCCCCCCCCCAATGAAAAAACAAACAAACTTGAATATGGAGAGTAACGTAATATTTTGGCAATAACAGATGTTAGATGTTGGGTGTTGGATGTTAGATGTTGGGTGTTCGTTATTGGATGTTAGATGTTGAATGTTAGATGTGGGATGTTAGATGTGGGAGGCTAGATGTTGGACATTAGATGTTGAACTTTGGTTGTTAGATGTTGGACGTTAGATACACCTTGCTATTATTTAACGATATCCAATGTATCTGTGATATAAAAGAAAGAAAAGTATTGTATTAAAGGCATTCCTAAGATTTTGGCATGCGCCTGGCTCTGGTGCGGCACTTCCTGTGACAAAGCGTCTGCCACTGAAAACAAAATAGAGTGCACCTTCATCAGGGGCGTAGTAAGGGGAATTGGCGTGAGTCATCGGAGGGCACTTTTTACCCCAGATGGTGGGCATTTTCACCTATCTCAAATTTTGTTTTACGGTTTGGGGGGGGGGGGGGGGCTGGAAAAATAGCTTTTAGTTGCGCCGGATAGCATTTACCCTAGCTACTCCTCGGGTTCTTATAATTAGTGGAATGCACTAATTCATCGCCTCAATTCCATTAGGGTCAGCTAGAAACTGAATTTAGACATCTTGACTGATCTATTAATAAATATACATAAAAATTCCATTTTTGTCTAGGATGATACCGAATGCCAACCACGGAGATGCAGGGCACGTGATGAGCACTGTGCTTACCATAAAGGGCTTCATACTGAATATTTTGGAGAAAGCGCCTTTCCCAAAGGTCAAATGGTCACTTAGCCAAAACGAGACGGCTGGGAAAATTGTGATGTGGATTTCTGAAGAGCCTCAGGAAGTGACGGTCTATCATGCCAGAACGTTGAGTGACAACAGGTGAGAGCTTTGAGTGACAACAGGTGAGAGCTTTGAGTGACAACAGGTGAGAACTTTGAGTGACAACAGGTGAGAACTTTGAGTGACAACGGGTGAGTGCTTTGAGTGACACCAGGTGAGAGCTTTGAGTGACAACAGGTGAGAGCTTTGAGTGACAACAGGTGAGAGCTTTGAGTGACAACAGGTGAGAGCTTTGAGTGACAACAGGTGAGAGCTTTGAGTGACAACAGGTGAGAGCTTTGAGTGACAACGGGTGAGAGCTTTGAGTGACAACAGGTGAGAACTTTGAGTGACAACAGGTGAGAACTTTGAGTTGCATCGTTTTTAAGAGATTCAGAACTATTGAGAAATATAGAACTATTGAGAAATATAGAACTATTGAGAGATATAGAACTATTGAGAAATATAGAACTATTGAGAAATATAGAACTATTTAGAAATATAGAACTATTGAGAAATATAGAACTATTGAGAGATATAGAACTATTGAGAAATATAGAACTATTGAGAGATATAGAACTATTGAGAAATATAGAACTATTGAGAAATATAGAACTATTGAGAAATATAGAACTATTGAGAAATATAGAACTATTGAGAAATATAGAACTATTGAGAAATATAGAACTATTGAGAAATATAGAACTATTGAGAAATATAGAACTATTGAGAACTATAGAACTGTTGAAAAATAAAGAAATATTGAACTGTTGAGAAACATTGGATACATTGGATATCGCTCATTCATCTTTTGAAGTAGTTCAACTTACCCTGTCAGTGCCCCAGCAGAACGTTCATTTCATGTGCATTTATCGTATATGCCCTAGCAGGAAAAATAAACTTACTGATGCTGTGTTTCATCGAGAGTTCCCGGATCTGATAGATTATTGCAACATATTGACTGGCACTTATATGGTAGTAGGCGATATGAACATTCATTTCGACCAGCCACAGCACCCCTCCACTGCCAGGATGATGGACCTTTTTGACTTATTTAGTCTTCACCAATTAGTCGACCAGCCGACTCATAATCGTGGACATGTTCTTGATTGGGTGATACATAGGCCTCAGGATTGTGTAGTTAGATATGCTTCAATCACTCAAGAGCTGTCCTCTGACCACTTTTGTGTTATTTGCGAGCTTAGCGTTAGGGCCCCCAATCCTCTACCTCAGCTCAGAGAGGTCCGCAGTCTGCGAACTATAAACAGGAATGCCTTTAAGCACGACCTAAGTTTAGAAGTGTCCCCCGCCGTCTGCCCTACTTTGGAAACGCTAGACCGTGCATTGCGCAATGTTAGATCAGCATGGTCAGCTCCCTGGTATGCGACCATAAGGGAAGAACTACGCAGTGCCAAGAAAGATCGCCGTAGTGCGGAAAAAAATGTGGTTAAGGTCAGGTCTTGTGGTTTTTAGGCAGATTTATTCTACTGCCAAGAAGCGTGTCACTCAGATTATTAGTCGTGCTAAGACTTTATATTTTAGCCAAAAGATAATTATGGGTAAAACAAACAGTCAGTTGTTTGATGTTTGTAGCCACCTCAGTGGGATTAAAAAAGGAACTGTTCTTCCTTCAGTGTTTCCGTTGCCCGAGCAACCAGATATTTTCTGTGATTTCTTCATAAGCAAAGTTTCTGACATTCGCGCTGACCTTGATCGCCTTGACGCACCGCCCCTAGATTTGCCTCCTTCTTCTTCTGTTAGTTCACATTTCGATGTTTTTAAACCTGTTTCAGAACTAGAGGTTAAACATATTTTTCTAAAATCTAAACCTATGTCATGTTCTTTCGACCCCCATCCCCACCCCTCTGTTGGTTTAGTCATTAGATCATTTGCTCCCAACGATAACACACATAATCAATAAAAGCTTGTCTTCTGGCACGGTTCCATCTATTTGTAAGACAGCTATCATCAAACCATTGCTTAAGAAGCCTAGTTTAGACGAAACTAACTTGAAAAACTACAGACCTGTATCTAATTTATCATTTCTATCTAAAGTCATTGAAAAACTAGTTCTGAAACAGCTTTTTGCTTACTTAAACGACCACTCTCTTCTAAGTCCTAATCAGTCAGCCTATAGACCTTTCCACAGCACAGAGACAGCTCTCTTGAGAGTCACCAATGACCTCTTGCTCGCACTGGACAGCGGTAATGTCTCCATCCTGATCCTCTTAGATCTCAGTGCGGCCTTTGACACTGTTGACCATGGAACCCTTTACAAAACCCTTGAAAATTATTTTGGCATTTCTGGTTCTGTTTTGTCTTGGTTTAGGTCGTTCCTCTCCGATAGAACGCAGGTGGTCTCTATCGATGACTGTCTCTCCGACAGTGCTGATTTGGTGTACGGAGTGCCACAGGGGTCAGTTTTGGGCCCGGTTCTATTCACATTGTATACCAGGCAACTGCTCCTCTTGCTTGGGAGGCATGCTGTTGAGAGCCAGTCATTCCCCGATGACACGCAGCTATACAAGCATACCCATCACTCTCTTGTGGATTCCGCTGTCCAGACTTTGCTGGAGTGCATTGGTGATGTCAAGATTGGATGACACTCAGCAGCAAGTTGAAGCTTAATGATGACAAAACGGAAGCACTCCTCATTCACAATCACAAATCATCCTCTACCTCAACGCTCCCCAACTCATTTCAAGTAGGTAACGCCGACATACAGTTTACACCCTCTGCTAGGAATCTTGGTTATATTCTTTCTAACAACATGTCTCTTGATAAACATATCTCTCACATTTGTCGCTCTGCGTATCCGTCAGATCAGCTCCATCCGCCACTACCTCACAGTTAGCGCAACAAAAACCCTAGTCTATGTCCTTGTTCTCTCTCGTCTTGACTACTGCAACTCTATTCTGTCAGGTTCACCAAAACACTTCATAGAAAAACTACAAAAGGTTCAAATTTCAGCTGCTAGGCTAGTTTTAGAAGCAAAAAAACGTGATCATGTCACTCCACTACTCCACTCACTTCATTGGCTTCCTATAAAGGCACGCATTGAGTACAAACTGTCTGTTCTATGTCATAACTTCTTCTCAGATTCCTGCCCTTCCTATCTAACCGAACTTCTTTCTGTCTATTCACCCCTTCGACAGCTTCGCTCCTCCGCAGACACGCGTATTCTGTCCGTTGCTAAGACACGTACTAAAACAAAAGGTGAACGATCTTTCTCTTTCTGCGCCCCCAAACAATGGAATTCTCTTCCACTACACATCCGCAATATACCAACCACACAGGCCTTCAAAACTGCACTCAAAACACACCTCTTTAAACTCTATTACCCCGACTGATTCCCCAAATCTGACCTATAAACGATGCTGCTGGCCGACGTCAATGGCTTCACATGTAAAAGTTCTGGGGTGGATGGGGTGATATGCATTTGTTTTTGTTTGTCTCTATACAGCTGTTCTTTATTACATAAATGTATTTTTTTTATTGTCACGATTATGTTTCTTTTGCTAATATTTTATGTACAGCGCGGTGAGCCTATATAGCCCTAGGCTGGGGTACTGCGCTATATAAGACAACATATAATAATAATAATAAATACGGAGCTATTAATTAAATACATAACTATTGAGAAACTGTTGAGAAATATAGATATTTAGAGAATATAGAACTGTTGAGAAATATAGATATTTATAGAGTATAGAACTGTTGAGAAATATAGATCTTTAGAGAATATCGAATTGTTGAGAAATAAAAACGTCTTAAAAATACAGAATTGTTTGAGAAATAAAGAACTGTTTTAAACTGCTGAGAAATATAGAACTTTTGACGTTGAGAATGTAATTTAGAATTCTATGGGTTAATTTATGTAGCTGAGAGGACTTTCCGGACATAAAGTTGAAGAGCCGTCATATAACGATCGAGTTTCATGCTTGTAGTTTGGGGAGGGCATAAGGAGCAATAAATGTGACATTTCTTGTAGTTTTAACTTGATTAATGTTGGCCAACGCTAAAGTTGCATAATGATTAGTTGTCATATACAAAATGGTAATTGGGTAACTCAATATTTTTAAACGAATATAAAATTTACACAAAGTCGAGCTGACGATGTTTTACGACAATCTATAAATTATGAATGCCTCAACGCGACTTCATCTAGGTTTTTGTTTGCCTGATAGAAAGTACATGACACGCTTTCGATACAAAATTTAAAAAAGTCGGGGGCTAATTTTATATTTGAAGACTAAACAACAGCAAAGCGCATTTTGGCTAATATCTTATTACACGATTAAATATTTCTCAGAGTGACAATTTAAAATAAATTTAACAACGATAAAAACAACAACCACAATATCAGGATGTTTTCCCATGTAAGAAATATTCATACATTTTTTTGCAATATTGATTAAATAGACTTCATTTTATCATATTTTTTTATAATATATTTTAAAATACTCCAATGATTTTAGGCGTGACTTTCGAATGTTTATTTGGAATCCCGTCACTGGCAAAACAATGTTGAATCCTGTGTTGTGGCACAGCAGAGAAGCCAACAGACTCAGTCCAACACAGTATGAAGCGGAGCTGCTGAAGCCATCTGAAGGATGGGCGGCATTTTTCATACAGGTCATTTCAAGTCGTTCTATTTATCTACTGACAAAAGAGCTTGCCCCAAACATTAATTACCTGTCTTGTTGGATAAGTCAACCAAACGTTAACTACCAACATGGTTAGATTTAAGTCAACCAAACATTTACTACCAATCTGGTAGGATAGCTCAACCAAACATTTACTACCAATCTGGTAAGATAGCTCAACCAAACATTTACTACAAATCTGGTAAGATAACTCAACCAAACATTTACTACCAATCTGGTAAGATAGCTCAACCAAACATTTACTACCAATCTGGTAAGATAACTCAACCAAACATTTACTACAAATCTGGTAAGATAGCTCAACCAAACATTTACTACCAATCTGGTAAGATAAGTCAACCAAACATTTACTACCAATCTGGTAAGATAAGTCAACCAAACATTTACTACCAATCTGGTGGGATAACTCAACCAAACATTTACTACCAATCTGGTAAGATAAGTCAACCAAACATTTACTACCAATCTGGTAAGATAAGTCAACCAAACATTTACTACCAATCTGGTAAGATAACTCAACCAAACATTTACTACCAATCTGGTGGGATAACTCAACCAAACATTTACTACCAATCTGGTAAGATAAGTCAACCAAACATTTACTACCAATCTGGTAAGATAAGTCAACCAAACATTTACTAACAATTTGGTAAGATAAGTCAACCAAACATTTACTACCAATCTGGTAAGATAACCCAACCAAACATTTACTACCAATCTGGTAAGATAACTCAACCAAACATTTACTACCAATCTGGTAAAATAACCCAACCAAACATTTACTACCAATCTGGTAAAATAACCCAACCAAACATTTACTACCAATCTGGTAAAATAACCCAACCAAACATTTACTACCAATCTGGTAAGATAACCCAACCAAACATTTACTACCAATCTGGTAAGATAACTCAACCAAACATTTACTACCAATCTGGTAAAATAACCCAACCAAACATTTACTACCAATCTGGTAAAATAACCCAACCAAAGATTTCTTTCCTATCTTCGATAAGGCAAGTCATTTATTCTTAATTTTATATTGTACAGAAAAAAGTAAATTACATTAACCCTTTTTCCACAGGTCAAAATGAACGGCGTAAGAGGATCATTTATGGAGTTCACAACAGAGGTGAACATCGTGCCTGACGTATTTCCGTTTGCAGAATGTTCCGGTGCCGCTTGTTACGGGACTTTGGTTTGATGGCGTTCCATGGCGTTGTGTTTACTTATTTAAAAAAAAAAAGATTTTTTATAACATAGTGGAGTATTTTTTTTTATTTGTTGTGCTGATTAATTTATCCACGACTTCATAATCAGGCTTAAAGTAACCCTTACAATATAAGAATTAAAGTATCTGATATATGGATTGTACCAACATTTATATATATATATAAATAAATTGTTAATAAACCCATACATGTCTCTAGCAGTTTATTTTGTGTCTTGTTAAACCATTTTGTCTAATTCACCAAACCATCTCACTGTGATGTCAACTCCTATGTTCTTCTGGATTGTGTAATTCGTCAAGTTACCACAACACGTTGTGATAGGTCGTACTATTTCCTAATATTATTGAACAAACTCAAGTCCTTTTTCCTAATAACTATAACTTTAATAACGAATGATGAATACAGGCTCGAACTTCAATAGACACATAATATAGTATGATGTAGCGCAGCTCGCTCTCAGACCTACAAGAGACACATCTTACTTCCACAACGTTCCACTCAATACTGCCGCACAACTAAAACTTACGTCACAATACAGACTAGACAATACGTCACAATTAACATAAAAATACGTCATTCAGTCAAGCGCGGGAAGAGCGTTCATTAACTAATTAAAACTCTCTAACACACACCGCGCGTAATGAACATGACATTCACTCGCAGCAGTAACTAACGAACTCCCATACTCGACATATGACGTACTCTCGTTTCCCGAATGATCGGCTCTCCCCTTGTCTTCGTGGTTCAGCTTGCTACCCTCTACTCTGTAAATAAGTTAGAGCTTGATTTAGTAGCTAGGACAAAGTCTAGTGCTTAAAAAACGTCACTAAGAGTCAAGGATTATTTTGAACATTGGCTAACTTTGGAAAGGTCAAGGTTAGCACATCATATACGTCCTAAAGTATTTACGACTTTATTTAAGATCAAATGAAAAAAAAAACCGATTAAAAAAAACAACAAATGAAATGAAGATGTAGAATGCAGTAGAAAGTTATGTGATGTTTAGCATTTGGGGTTATACATAGTCTAGTATAGCGTAGGGCTTGGCTTCTTTTTAAACTTGGACATATTTTTAGCCACCACCACTTGTCAGCTAGGATAACCTTGATATTGACGTAACCGTGTAACGGCGTTGTGTCCCCTCTTCCCTGCCCGCCCCTTTCTTGGCTGGGGAAAATGTTGCTCACATTCGAAAGGGGTCCAGTCTTGTTCTCAAGAAAGCCACTGGGTGATGCAATGTCTAGAGTTTCTTAGTAGACAGAGCGAATTAAAAAGACATACGAGACGATAACCTCTTGTGTGTATAAATTACTATTTATATTGTGAGGATTGAACCCTATCCACTCACTGCAAGTTGATTCAGCTTTGTGCCTCTGTACTCAAATTTGTATTTAAATAGAACATGTATTGATATAATTAAACTACGTTTTTAGTATCACTAAATTTGGTATCGTTTTTTCTTTTACACACTGTTAGATTCAGTCCTTTGTTGCGTGTTGTGTCTTCTACGAGACAACTATTTGCACAGATTTAATCTTAAAAACCCTAACTGTACGTAACATTTGGCATTGAATACAAATCAAAATGGAAGCGACACACTTTCGGATTAGCTATAAAAATTGTACACCTGAACAATTCGAAATACCGTAAGCACGGCATCGTCGAGTTTTAGATTTGTCACAAATGAACTTAAGTAAAATTAGCGGTCAAAGGTGAAAGGTCGGAGTCGAAAGTTTCAGGTCAAGGTGACAGGGAAATAACACCGGAATAGAAAACTGCTCTGAGGTTCAGTGGCGTAGTGAAAGGGGGGGGGCAAGGGGGGCATCATGCCCCGGGCGCTACTCACAAAGGGGCGCCAAATGGTATATTTTACTATAATATTGTATGGTTTTCAAATAGGGGGGAGGGCGCTAAAAAGGTATTGGGGGCGCTAAAAAGTTATTGTGCCCCGGGCGCGAGTTAAGTTCGCTGCGCCACTGCTGAGGTTCCTTTGTGTATGTGTTCTGGTTAATTTTCAGCTAAGAGAGATAAGCTAGAAATAGCTTGCAGCATTCGTTCTAAAAACGTTTTGCGAGTCACAGTGCCCTTGGTTCATCCGGGTTTCTCCAAAGGCGCCCTATACCGGGTTTTTTTCCAAAGGCGCCCTACGTCTAATTCTAAGAAGTGCACTAAGAAAAAGGAATTCAATTTTTTGTTCATTCACACTGTTTAGTAAAACCCGATCCATATTCGAAACCACAGACTTCAGTTTGGGAACTTCTGGCTTAAAATGCAGCATTTTTATACAAACTACATGTCATTTCAAGAAATGTAATTGAAGACCTTAGTGCTAAAAGTACTTAAGTCACAAAATACACATTTTGAGATAATCGCGTTCAAATATTTTTTTTGTCTATAAAACGTGAACATTTTCATATTTTGTGTTGTTGAATTAAGGACTTTGGCAAAAGTTACTGTGTTCAAATTTTTGCAGTACACTTGGCTAAGCCCGATAAGAAAAGATCACAGTTTAGATTGATTTTGACAAATATGTGACTTAAGTACTTTTAGCACTAGGGTCTTCAATTGTTTTATTCACACAATATATATATATAAATTTGTAAGTCACGTAATCCGACAGTTCTATTGCATCATAGGTCGAGACTCGACTATCTCTTTAGCGTAGTTGAATTTGGGCAAACAAGAGAATCTCTTAAATATATGTGACGCTTCCGGTGTGACTCGTGGACTGCTTCCTAATCAGCGAATTTGGTATTGAGAGTATATTACAAATAATTCTGAATGTTTGAAAGAATTATGGTCCAATAAGGAGTACGATAGCGCGAAAAATATAATTCCCGATAACTACGCAACATGATAATTTTAAAAATAAAATAACGCAACTGCGTTTGGTGCGTAATATTTTCTTTTCGGAAAATGAAAACGTCTCAATTTAAGTATGATGTTAAAAATATTCGGTTTAAAGGTAGTTGGGACATCAGAATATTATATAGGCCTATATATTGCGTTCTATTAAAAAAAAATATCATTTAGCGTAGTTATCGGGAATTATATTTTGCGCGCTATTGAACTCATTATTGAACAATACTTTCTTTCAAACATTTAGAATTATTTAATTTGTAATATACTTTCAATACCAAATTCGCTGATTAGGAAGCAGTCAATTAGGAAGCAGTCAATTAGGAAGCAGTCAATTAGGAAGCAGTCAATTAGGAAGCAGTCAATTAGGAAGCAGTGTATTGCGCTTTCCAAAACTATTCCATTTAATATTTGATGTACTTAATAAAAGAAGAAGTTATTATTTTAAAAATCGTATTTTTATTTTAAATATGGAGATTTGGAAAATAAATACGCCTTACAGTAGATGAACGAGTTTTACCATGGCATATGTGCCATATTCATGGCATGGTATATGTGCCATATGTTCATGGCACGACGTATGTGCCATGTGTTCTTTGCAAGGGCGTAGCTAAGGTTAGTGCCACCGTGGCTGGTCAAGCTTTTTCGCCGCCCCCCACCCTTTTATTTTCTTCTCCAGGATAAAACTATGCATTTGGCTGAAGATGCCATCCCCACCCCAATATAAGGAAAAGAGAAGCGCCTGGGGCGTACCGCATCCTCGGCGCCCCCCCCCCCCCACTTCCTACACGTTGATTTGTAATGTATCTTCTTAATATAATCATGCCATTGATAAAAGCCGGCAGTAAAACAAAATTACCCTTGTTAAATAGACGGAAAGAATCTGTAGACCCAATCTACAAAATAGTATATATATATTCTAGTACAATTTCATAATATTTAATTTCTAATTTTATTATTCTTTTTTAAAATTTCCAAATTATTAAAGTTTTGGTTCCATTTTCGTTTTAATATCTATTATGACGTCAATACTTTTTTTTTTTTGTGACGCTACGCGCCGGACCTGCCAGCCGGCGCTTAACTTGGACGGCATTGTATTAACACATGTAGTCACGAGGAAGGCTTAGGAAATAAATAGTTTATAATAAAAATGACAAAACAAGATTACTATTAAAAAGCAATAATTTAATTTTTTTTTATAATGCTATATAAACAAAACACCTACATTTCTCCATGCATCTTTTTTTTTGCTTCTCTGTTTACGGGAAACAAAAACCAGCACACCACGTGAAGTCAGGTATTCGTCAAAATGCCTTTCCTTGATATTAAATTTCTCAAAGCTTTTCTGGTTAGGGGCATCACCTCTTTCTCAGATCCCTCCCCCCCCCCCCCGTTTTTTCCATCTCCACTCCACCACCCTCCAAACGCCCCCGCCCCCCGATCAAGTGACACGACTGACGTATTTGTATCAATACAAGGAAACCTATATATGTTGGTGGTATCATAGATTTCTCGAAGTTTACACAAACATTATTTCCCTTTTGTCGAAAATTCTATTCTTATCTATATATTTCTGGTCCCCAAAATGTCGAACCACGAATAATTACTTTCAGAACAGGGGATATATATATAGATAAAGGTCCCTAGCGATACGTTGATTAGTATTACTATGACTCTGTCTAGGGAATGATTACTACAATCAACAGTTATAACAATAACGTTACTATTACTTAAAAACACCAGTGGTTCAGCCACAAATAATTATTTTAATTATTTAAAATACTAAATACATATAGAAACATACAAATAGTAATACTTAATATCGATACAAATACAATGCTTTACTAATACAAGGTTATGATGCTGGACGTTCGGTGGAACGTTCGTCTCGGCTTGCCCTCTCTTGCCTGTTCTCGTCTGCTATACACACTGCCAGACTCTAACAGCACACAACAAAGCCCTGGAAGGGTCGCCACTGGTCACTCAGCTGTGCAGGGGGGGGGAGGAACTGCTCGCCACGCTCTGCTACCTCTACAACACTTCTGTTGGGGTCGTCTGCTGACCTTATCTCTCTAGTGCGTTACTCGCTCGTTATTATCTTCCTTGTGCAATTACTGCGTCAGGGTTAAACTGTTAACCGCTGACGTCTTATACAGTACTGAGTTCTAGTCTACTGAGCTCTGCTATGGCATATGCTTCTATAGCCCTGAGCCTAATCTCATTCAACTGACTGAACTGAGCTAACGTACTAACTGTACTAACTACTAACTAACTAACTAACTAACTGGCTGTAAAGAGAATAATAGATACAACATAAGCTACATCTAAGAATTACAGTCTTATCACAATATTACTAATCATACATATAACGTAGTATTCTAACAATGACTTGATAACTAACTATAATCCTAACATATCCTCTAACAAAATGCTAACATTACAAACATGTGAAACTAACAACAATAATAATGTTACAAACCCTACGACACTTGATTGGACACACTCCAAAAAGCAAATAGTCATAAGCCAGGCTCAGACTTGTCTGTCAATTACACTACCGTAATTACAGGGACGAGAGAGAGCGACTAACTGACTTACAACTCTATATATACTCGGATCGAACTAACGCTGACCTAGTCCAGTTAACGGTGGCCTCTGGGTCATACATATGATTAATATATTATATGCTAATTTTTCGTCTGGTCAACCAATGGTTCACCAGCTGACCCTAGGTCACAAGCTTGGTCACACGCTGACCATTTTTCTGGTTGACCGGGACTTCCATTGTTTCTGACTATGAGTCATTATTATCATCAGTACTGGCCTAATTGAGTCGATCACGTGACAAGCGACTGACAAGTGACCGGTAGGTTGTGTGAGCCAGCGGGTCTCACACAAGTGAGGACCAGCGGGTCTCAACACCTTTCATCTCGTCCAAACAGTTAGACAAAATAGTTTGTCTCTATAGAATAAAGGCGCGACAATAAAGCTGGACCAAGGGCATACAACCGGGGAGCCAAAAGTGGATGTTTACCATTGAGGGATGTTTACCATTGAGGGGTGTTTACCATTGAGGGGTGTTTACCATTGACTGACTGAGGGCTGCATACCATTTACTAACTGATGGATATATACCCTTGATGTATACATACCATTGATGGACTGATGGATACATACCACTGATGGATACATACCATTGACTGACTGATGGATAAATACCATTGATGGGTACATACCATTGACGGACTGATGGATATATACCAATGATGGGTACATACCATTGACTGACTGATGGATATATACCACTGATGGATACATACCATTGACTGACTGATGGATACATACCATTGACTGACTGATGGATGCATACTATTGACTGACTGATGAATACATACCATTGACTGACAGATGGATACATACCATTGATGTATACATACCATTGACGGACTGATGGATACATACCACTGATGGATACATACAATTGACTGACTGATGGATACATACCATTGACTGACTGATGGATACATATCAGTGACTGACTGGTGGATACATACCATTTACTGACTGATGGATACATACCATTGATGGATACATGCCATTGACTGACTGATGGATACATACAATTGACTGTCTGAGGGATACATACCATTGACTGACTGATGGATACATACCATTGACTGACTGATGGATACATACCATTGACTGACTGAGGGCTGCATACCATTGACTAACTGATGGATACATACCATTGATGTATACATACCATGGACGGACTGATGGATACATACCATTGATGTATACATACCATGGACGGACTGATGGATACATACCATTGATGTATACATACCATTGACGGACTGATGGATACATACCATTGATGTATACATACCATTGACGGACTGATGGATAAATACCATTGATGGATATATACCATTGAATGATGGATACATACAATTTACTGACTGATGGATACATACCATTGATGTATACATACCATTGACGGACTGATGGATAAATACCATTGATGGATATATACCATTGACTAACTGATGGATACATACCATTGATGTATACATACCATGGACGGACTGATGGATACATACCATTGATGTATACATACCATGGACGGACTGATGGATACATACCATTGATGTATACATACCATTGACGGACTGATGGATACATACCATTGATGTATACATACCTTTGACGGACTGATGGATAAATACCATTGATGGATATATACCATTGACTGATGGATACATACAATTTACTGACTGATGGATACATACCATTGACGGACTGATGGATAAATACCATTGATGGATATATACCATTGACTGACTGATGGATACATACCATTGACCGACTGATGGATACATACCATTGATGGATACATACCATTGATGGATACATACCATTGATGGATACATACCATTTACTGACTGATGGATACATACCATTGATGGATACATACTATTGATGGATACATACCATTGATGGATACATTCATTATTAACAAACGAGTGGTACTTCTATTTTTTTTTTAATAGAAATTTTAAAATATATTACGTGTACCTCTAAACATTTTTTTTTGGTCTCCGACTTTGCCTGAACAGAATAATCTTTTAATCAGCTGGGATCTTATCTTTCCAACTTAAATATAGGTTAAGGGAGCCAAGTATATGAATAAAAATCTAATTGTTAGTAGACGCATAAGTGTGGAAAGGCCGGCATACGCAAAGGCCCAAGGTAAGCAGAGCAGACAGGTAGGTAATTTTACCCCCTTTTTAAAAATAGAGCATTTTTAACCAATCAAGTAACAGCTTCGAAGAGCTTTTAAATGGCAGCAGGAACTAAATAGAATGTGTTGTTATTATTATTATTTTCTTTAGTCCGGCAGACGTAAGGCAACACGTGCTTTCAAGCACCACGATGTGCTACTATATCTGACATAGTTCTGCGGTGAGATTTTAGACAGTACTTACTACGGGGTAATGTTTTATAGACTGTACATATCTGTGCACAGTGCTGGGATGAGATTTTTATACAGTACTTACTATTGGGTTAATGTTTTATAGACTGTACCTATCTGTGCACAGTGTTGGGATGAGATTTTTATACAGTACTTACTATGGGGGTAATGTTTTATAGACTGTACATATCTGTGCGCAGTGCTGGGATGAGATTTTTATACAGTACTTACTATTGGGGTAATGTTTTATAGACTGTACATATCAGTGCACAGTGTTGGGATGAGATTTTTATACAGCACTTACTATGGGGTAATGTTTTATAGACTGTACATTGGTAATATCTGTTCACGGTGCTGGAATGATATTTTATAAAGTACTGAGGTAACGTTTGACACATTAATGTGAAGGGAGTCTAGTACTTTAGCCGGTGAGGTTTTGTTTGCATTGCTCTCCACTAACCGAACAGCATAGAGCAGTGTTTCCCAACCTTTTTTGTGCCATGGCCCACCTAAGTCTTTATAAAATTATTATGCCCCCGCCCCCTTGTTTCGTATACATAATTTTTTAATATATATATAAAAAAAGGGTTGTTCACCGAAGAAAATTAAATGATAGGTTTAAGGAAGAAATCACTAGGAAATTGGTGAGGAAACATAGGAAGTAAATGTTCAATACATATAAATGGAGAACTGAAATTCACCTTTAACGAACGCTTATTTTAAATTCATACTTTAACGATTCTCCTTATAAAATACCAGTTAATTCATAGTAGACGGATGTTTTTCCAAATTCTAAATTGCCCCCCTCCCCACCAAACAATCAAATTGCCCCCCTGTGGGGCGTGGGCCCCACGCTGGGAAACACCGGCATAGAAACTTGTGCGTTGGGAACTGTCTTGCTAAGGTTATATTTTAGGGAAAGATAAAAAAGAAAAGAGTTGGACTAAAGGGCCGTTCTTAAATTTCGTCACGCTCCGGAGGAGGTGAGGGGTGGGGGCGGGGGTCTAGGATTGTGTTACAATTTGTGACACCGGGAGTCATAGGGGGTTGGGTAAAAATCTTGTGTGACGTCATAAAAGATTGTGACTAGGGGGAGGGAGGTGCAAAATTGTTAAAAGATAGCGAGACGTTCTCTATGGAAGGTAGCTAATGTGAAGTATTTCACTCTTATATTTGATACTCTTTGACTCCTGCTAAGACTGACATCTGGCATGGAACGGAGGTAAGAGTAACTGTTCTTATACGCGTACTTTAATAAAGTTCATTATGTTTGTCATTTTTTAAAAAAATGCTGTGTTTTGAAAACTCATTTCATCCAACAGTTCCATTGACGTCATGGCACGGTGTTCCCTGGCGCTCTCCCTGCTGGCCGCCGCGGTCATGGGCATCCGCGCGACCCCTCTGGACGACTACGTCAACGCGTACGACCCCCACTACACCTACACGCTGCTCTCCAAGGTTGAGGGCCCGAACTTTTCGCTCCACATCCTCAACATGACGTCACAAAAATGGCTGGACGGTAGGTTGACCGATGTAGAGGTTGATTCCTTCGCGTTTTTTTCCAAGATAGAGATCAATACGAATTGTGCATTACATAGGCATTATGGCGCCAAGACACGGGGGCAGGTGTCAAGGATAGGGATATAAACACGCGTTTAAACATTTAATGGAACTCTTGCTTATTAAGGATACAGAATGTGTCTCCCTCCTCCCCATATTTTGCAGGCTCCATCTACGGCAGGTATGCATGTGTTCGTTTGTCCTTCCCTTAAACACAGTTTTCTGTTTGGTTATAATTAAATCAGTTTGTATGAACAAAATATCTCAATAGTAAAAAATGTCCGATTGTTCTTTTAGATAGACCCCCCCCGGGGGGAGCCATTTGATATTTTCAGCCCTCTGTCAAAACCTAAGATAATTATAAATTTAAATTAATGGCCAACCCCCCCCCCTTTTGCCCGCACTATAAACGTTTGGGCAGTGGCGTAGCGAGCTTAACTCGCGCCCGGGGCACAATAACGTTTTAGCGCCCCCCTATTCGAAAACCATACAATATTATATGTAACAAATACCATTTGGCGCCCCTTAGTGAGTAGCGCCCGGGGCATGATGCCCCTTGCCCCCCCTCGCTACGCCACTGCGTTTGGGTTAACAGCACACTGTTTGGATTAGCCATGCGTCTTAGTTACACCATAGTAATCGTCTATCCTAACTATGAGTAGGGCGCTGCGTATGCAGTGCCTAAGTTATTCCCCATGTTTACATGGTTAGAGAGTTTGAAATATCTATAGACAGTATAGAGCAGGCGTGCACAACTTAACTTGTAAGGCGAGCCGTAATATTTTATGACAACGTGTGCGGGCCGAAACAAAAAACAACAAGACTAAGGGGAAAGCTATCAAAAAAATTATAATAAAAAAGAATATTTCGTTACTTCGCGGGCCGCATAGGGGGCGCATGCGGCCCACGGACCGTATGTTGTGCAGGCCTGGAATAGAGCATCTTAAATACCTTTACATAACTCGTTATGGGGTACGTCCAAATTTTTTGTAAAACAGAGTAGCTTGCCCCGTGGTTGCCGCCTACTTTTGCCAATTTAGGTTGGTTCCCAAATCATATGTTCGTTGTTTCTAAACTCGATCTCAGTAAGTTAAGTAGGGTTATTTGAAACATACCCCATAATATAGTTTTTAAAATAAAATGTATACTTTTACTCTGAATAGTTTCTCTCCCCGCAATTCACGGTGACGTCCTCCGATCCATGCTTACTTAGCCAAGCCACGACAACCACAAATGATATGAAAGTGGAAATGATATGCACCAACACTTTATGCTCTTTTCCCCTCCGAAAATAAATATTTTTTTCCCCTCGTGATCTCATCCCATACATGTATTTCTTTTAAAAAAAAGGGTAGAGAGTGTTTTTTGCCACTACCAATATAGTTATTGATGTTTTAACGGGATTATTTACAGAACAAGTGACCACCAAGCCAATATGGTGGCACTATATGAGCGTGATCATACCGAAAAAACTGGTCTACAACGACACGTCTTTTGTGTGGATCGATGGCGGCAGTAACACTGACCAGTGAGTACCATTCCTTGGGATATTAATGAAGGTTTGAGGGTCACCGTTTCATGGTGGGTTCCACACGCATCCACATCTAGACTGCGGGGGGGGGGGGGTCCAAACAAAATAGTCTCATTATGCTCCATCACAAGTGACTCGTGCGTAAAGTTTGTATAAACTATAAACTATCACAACAATAAACATTGTTAACTTTCATATTTGAACATTTCACAACAAGGAGCCATCTTGTTTAAGACTAAATGTAAACTCTACAATGTCCATCTGAATTTCTATTTAAACTCTGAATTTTTACATTTTTGTTTTTCAATGGATTTGGCCCGGGGGGGGGGGGGGGTGACAGTTTGGGACAGATGATGGTGATGTATTAATTATATGTGGGGCATGATTACTCATGGGGTGGTACACACAGCCAGTAGGTTTATTTGGATATTCTATGTCAACTCTCCAACGGCAGGCCACCAACGGAGCGTGACGAGTTCATTGCCGGCATCACCGCCCTGGCCGTCAACACCGGTGCCGTGTGTGCGACCATCAAACAGATTCCCAACCAGCCAACGACGTTCTTGGTAGGTCCATCGTCCAACTTCCTAGGTCCCTCGTCCATCTTCTTAGGTCCCTCGTCCATCTTCCTAGGTCCCTCGTTATCTTCCTAGGTCCCTCGTTCATCTTACTAGGTCCCTCGTCCATCTTCCTAGGTCCCTCGTTCATCTTCTTAGGTCCCTCATTCATCTTCCTAGGTCCCTCATTCATCTTCTTAAGTCCCTCATTCATCTTCCTAGGTCCCTCATTCATCTTCTTAAGTCCCTCATTCATCTTCCTAGGTCCCTCATTCATCTTTCTAGGTCCCTCATTCATCTTACTAGGTCCCTCATTCATCTTACTAGGTCCCTCATTCATCTTCCTAGGTCCCTCATTCATCTTCATAGGTCCCTCATTCATCTTCCTAGGTCCATCATTCATCTTTCTAGGTCCCTCATTAATCTTCCAATCACTGAATCCAATATTCCATCCATTGATTTATTCTCTATATATTTACCAGGCCCATTAAGAGGCAAAAGACCAAAAATAGATGTCGACATAACAAATATCGATAAATTTGGACCTCGACATCTCAAATTTCTGATAAATTTAACGCTTTTGATCAACATTGATATTTGTCTTTTACTGATTATAAAAAAAAATAAAAAATTTGAGCTTTTTGACAGTGATTTTTGTTAAAAAAAGATAACATATTTTATTGTCGCCGGATTAATTCTCATCCATGCATTGTTAATCGATTTATATGGCCCCGGCTAACACTGGCCACCAGCTCGATTTATTGGGCTCTGTCATACAACTTATAGATCACCTGACAAGTCACCATCTTTGTTTAGTAACACGCCATCCAAATCTGGAAGTCAAAAGATGGTGTGGTTAAGTAGCGTGTAACACAGGTGCTGGTGGAGGTGTTGCAACGCAGCGCTAAGACGCATCTCTCCCCAGCGCCGCCCCCCCCCCCTCAAACCAAAAACAACAACAACAACACCCGTTTAAAGTCGTAGCGGGTTCCCTTATGTATTATATTTCTTTCATGCTATAGGCTGACCCAAGTCGCAAGGCCCGCAGTGAGGACAGCATCATCGCTTGGACGTGGAAAACCTTTTTGGCCAACGGCTCAAATCCTGAAATATTGCTGCGATTGCCCATGACCAAAGTAAGTGGACCCGAGACGGCCCGCCGTACATGTTCTAGCTCGTTGTTAGTTTTTAACGTTACCAAATTTAAAATGACAACTTTTTTTGCCAAAATAATCGAGTTGATCACCGATATTGTCGATGACCTTAACCCAGTGGCGTAGTGAGGGGGGAGCAAGGGGGGCATCATGCCCCGGGCGCTACTCACAAAGGGGCGCCAAATGGTATATTTTACTATATATTGTATGGTTTTCGAATAAAGGGGGGCGCTAAAAAGGTATTGGGGGGCGCTAAAAAGTTATTGTGCCCCGGGCGCGAGTTAAGCTCGCTACGCCACTGCCTTAACCTTTACCTCGGAACTGCTTCCGTTAACTCCTCCCATTTCTCACTGACAAAAAACGCGTTGATTGCTTACAATACTGTTCATTTACAGGCTGTGGTGAGAGGATTCGACACCGTTGCTAACTACTCCAAGATTACTCTAGGAATCAACATTGACAAGTTTATAGTTGCTGGTGCCTCGAAGGTTTGTTGTAATTTACAACGTTACCACGCAACACAACTGTGGGGAACAATGGTTGGCGAAAGGTTTATTTAACGTGAGGAAACTTAAACGCAAGAATGGAAAGTGTTCAATTAAAAAAAAAACATGTTAAATAATGGACTCCATGTAACAATGTAACGATTGGACCCCATGCAAAGATTGGACTCCATTTAACAATTGGACCCCATGTAACAAATAGACGCCATGTAACAATTGGACCCCGATTAACACTCGGCCCATGTAACAATTCGACTCCATGTAACAAATGGACAACATGTAACAATTGGACTCCATGCAATAATTAGACACCATGTAACAATTGGACCCCATGTAACAATTGGACCCTATGTAACAATTGGACCCTATGTAACATTTGGACTCCATGTAACAATTGGACCCATGTAACAATTGCACCCCGTGTATCTTACGTTGTAAGTTACACGGGTGCCATTGTTTCAACAAATATGGGCTCTATTTAACAAATGGACTCCATTAATTCAATCATTAGAGATAACCCCACTGATCAAAATACCGTAACTTCCCTCCCATGTTATTCCACTAGCGAGGCTGGACGACCTGGACTACGACAGCTGTGGACAAGAGAGTCATTGGCATGGTCCCTCTGGTCATGGATCTTCTCAATACTCAGAAGGTAACGTCTTTAAATACCAACTTACTTCGCATTTTGCCTGCTAGTCAATTTAAGTTGCTCGTATGCTGTGTAGTCTAACTTATTTCATTTTTTTTTCTTATTCTGGAAAATCCTATCTTTATATCAATGAATACGTTCGTCAATTTTTTGGGCAATTTTTAGATTCGTGATCACTACTATCAGATGCGGTCTGCAAAATCCAACAAATAAAACCATATTTCAAAACAATTTGTTATTTGTTGCTAGGTTACACTGACAAACTACTATGTTTTAACATTATGTTTTTTTTTTGTGATCAACTTCTCAGAACTTACATCACCACTATCGATCGCTCGGTGGCTGGACGTTCGCGTTTGGGGATTACTACACGCTGAACATTACCCAAAACCTGGACAGTCCGAACATGCCGAGTATGCTGGCGGTCATTGATCCCCTCAGTGAGTAGTAGCCAGCGGTCAAATGTTGAGTCGGGGATGATGTCTTCAAAAATTTACAGATGTTATTTTTTGGGGGTTGATAAAAAAAAATTAATTAAAAGGATGACACTGAAAATATCTCAGAAGAACTTCAGCGCTATAAAAGTAAAAGTGGACAAAACGTTTGATGCTTATGGCGGCACCCTATTGGAAGCCATTCAATAACAGCGTGTATACATGGTCTTCTTTATACTTCCATAGGCGTGCATGCATGATTCTCTTTATACTTCAAAAGCCGTGCGTTCATGGTTCTCTTTGTACTTCCATAGGCGTGCGTGCATGATTCTCTTTATACTTCAAAAGCCGTGCGTACATGGTTCTCTTTATACTTCCATAGGCGTGCATACATGGTTCTCTTTATACTTCCATAGGCGTGCATACATGGTTCTCTTTATACTTCCATAGGCGTGCATACATGGTTCTCTTGATACTTCCATAGGCGTGCATGCATGGTTCTCTTTATACTTCCACAGGCTACAAGGACAGGTACACCATGCCAAAGATGATTGTCAGTTCGTCAGGCGATGAGTTCTTTCTACCAGACGACTCCTACTACTACTACAATCAGCTGCCTGGAATCAAGTTCTTGAGGTGTGTTCGCGAATAGTTTTATAGAAAGCTGGCTTGATGGCGACAATACTGTCAATCAAAGCAACAAATAAAAAACATTGTCGAACCTAGCAAAAAATATAGACATTGTCCTTCATAGCAGCAAATATAGACTTCTCAAACATAACCACACATATTGAAAGTGTCAAACATAGCCACAGGGGCGTAGCTAAGGCTGTGTTCATCGTGTGCGGTCAACTCATGATGCACCCCCCCCCCCCACGACATCCACGATGGATTTCTTCTTTGTTAAAATAAATCCACAGTATAACATGACAAAAACAAAAACAAATTAATAGGAGGCTAGGAGATAAATGTATTTAATAAATGTGACATGTACTTAGAATCTCCCGACAACATCGTATTTGATATCAATGGAAAGCTTTATTTCTCAGAATTTAGATAAGTGTTCTTCATCATCATGTCATGAAAGTTACCGAACACTTCAATCTGCGTTTCATCGTGGTCAAAGCGGTGTTTTTCTTATCTAATAATTGGGTCATGTCACTTCTGACTCGTCAACCTTTTAAAACTGTTAATAAAGCACGCTTTTGGCTTGGTCACATGTGTGGGATATTAACGTGTGATCGGTTATCCTCTGTTTGATATTCGGTCAGACTGGGCAGTGTGCGCTCTGTAAATACGCAATTTTTCAATTTGGTGTCACCCCCCCTGAGATGGTGTCACCCTGTGCGGTCCACACACATTCGCGCCCCCCTAGCTACGCCACTGCATAGCCACAAGTATAGACATTGTCGTACATGAAACTTACGTAGAGCTTCGTTTTTCCCTTTCCTTTTTTTCAGTAAAAACTATTTGATCTTCTCTATAAATGACAATGATATATAGCTCTTCATATGAAGCAAGGATGGCCTTCAGCCATTCATATCAAACGTAACTTATTGGCAAGTATCAGGTAACTGTGTCGTCAGGTAACCGTGTCATCGGGTAACGGTGTCATCAGGTAAATGTGTCATCGGGTGAATGTGTCATCAGGTAACCGTGTCATCAGGGAAATGTGTCACAGGTGAATGTGTCATCAGGTAACTGTGTCATCATGTAACCGTGTCATCGGGTAACCGTGTCATCAGGAAAATGTGTCATCAGGTGAATGTGTCATCAGGTAACTGTGTCATCAGGTAACTGTGTCATCAGGTAACCGTGACATCAGGCAACCGTGTCACCAGGCAACTGTGTCATCAGGTAACTGTGTCATGAAGTAACCATCATGTAACCGTGTACACCTATACTCTTTATCACAGGATAACACCAAATGCGGAGCACTCGATAATAGGTCATTTCATGAGCACCATCCTAGCCATCGAAGCCTTCTTCTACAACACCGTGGAGAAAGCGCCCTTCCCTACGGTCACCTGGGTCCTAAGTCAGAATGCGACGTACGGCAAGACGGTTGTCACCACGTCTGTTCCACCCCGAGATGTCACAGTTTATTACGCCAGGACTTTGGACGGCAAGAGGTAAACGGAACAATCCGACACCCACCGGCCCACCGTTTTTAAATAGACAAAATTCAGTATATTCTTTGTTACTCTGAACTATATATTTAAAATCTTTATAGCCAGGTCATTGAAATACATCTTTATATCCATATTATTTAACAATATCTTTATAGCCAGGTCATTTAAATACATCTTTATATATTTATCTTATTTAACAATATCTTTATAGCCATCTCATTGAAATACATCTTTATATCCATCTTATTTAACAATATCTTTATGGCCAGGTCATTTAAATATATCTTTATATCCATCTTATTTAACAATATCTTTATAGCCATCTCATTGAAATACATCTTTATATCCATCTTATTTAACAATATCTTTATAGCCAGGTCATTGAACTATATCCTACATCTTTACAGCTAAATAAACACAGATAAATTCAATTTTTTATGAAATCGAATTTTATAATGTGTGTGTGTGTGTGTGTGTGTGTGTGTGTGTGTGTGCGGTGTAGAAAAATATTGAGTCTCAAACTATCATTTCAACCCAACTTACTTCAGACACACAGTCGAAAGAAAGTTATCCATTAAAGTAGTGGTTCTCAACCTTCCTAATGCCGCGACCCTTTAATACAGTTCTTTATGCTGGGGCGACCCCAAACCACAAGATTATTTTCTTTAATACTTCGCACTTGTGTAGTATACGTGTTTTCCGATGGTCTTAGGCGACCCCTGGGAAAGGGTCGTTCGACCCCCACAGGGGCCGCGACCCACAGGTTGAGAACCGCTGCTTTAAAGCAATGTTGAACTTTGGTAAAAGTTTCTCTTTATCCAAAAAATAGGCTTTCAGAAAAAATGTTACCCACCAATTTCCTTTTTTCCCTTTTTTTTTTCAGACGCGACTTTCGTCTGGCCGTTGGGGATCCGAACACAGGGAAACCCCTCATCCATCCAGTTATCTGGCACAGCGCGGCAGCCACTCGGCTGAGCCCGACTCAGTACGTGGGTGAGGTGCCGAAACCTCTGGAGGGCTGGGGTGCCTTCTTCCTTCAGGTAGCATTTACTTTCGCCCGTTTCTCTCGCGCAACGATAATTCAAGCATACGTTTGAGAAAAAATGTTACAGTTATTTTAACAGAATTACTCCAGGCAACGTAAAAGCTACTCCATATTTTTTGAATAAAATTTAATTTTGTGTTAATATAAATGTAAAAAATAATCCAAAACCTCTATTACGGACCGTTATAGATGGAGAATTTAATCTCTTATCTTTAGTCTACGGCTCGTTAAAAAAAACAGTCCATAATAAAGAACGATACCAAAGTTTACAAATAATAACAAATAAAAACGACAATCAAGGCCAGAGCTAATTACAATTAATAACTTTTTTATTTGTGAACTTCTATTAAATAATAACAGCAAGAGAAATATGATTAAAATTATAAACGTACAGATTTCCTGGTACCGGTACTGTATATCAAAATACAATGAGCACAAAATGGCACAACGAGGAAATAGAAAAATCTACACACAACAAAGTATTGAATAATGACACACAGCACATCTCGTGGTTGGTAAAGGAAAGGAAAAAAATCTCTCCCGTCATTTATTCTTATCCCTTTTATAGCCAGTTTCAGATTATCATTCTGGAAATGGAATACGCAGTCTTACTGCTTCCCGCATTATCGAGATCATTCTATCATGTTCGACAGAAACGGACGATAGTAAACTAAAATGTCAACAAAGTGATATTTTTCTAGCCGCCTCAACACGGGACTGACTTGAAAGAGAACATGCACGTGGAAGGCGTGCCAAGTGTGTATTAAAACACGTCATCCCTCATAACACCTCACTTTGTTATGATCAGCCTTTGCTGTAGATTTGCAATAAACATGGCTGAATTCTTAATCTATCAAGGTGGACATACATTCTTGAGATGATCTCAATAATATTTAAATACAAATGAAGTTCATAATTATCAAATAAAGAATTATTATTTTTTTGTAAAAATCAAAACCAAGAGAGCTGACACACATTTTAGCCCCAGCCGTCCCAAAATCCACTACTGACATGTATTATAATTAATTTAGAATCAAAGCATCGCTCTCTACTTCTATGCAAACTTCAGAAATCGGTTGTTGTGGTTTACGAGATAGACACGCTAGTTGACAACTTTGATAATTTTTGTTGTCCAATGAGCAGCTCTATTTAGATGGAAGTTGGTGAAATAACTCAACAATTTTGATCTTTTTCCCCGACAGCTCCACTTTGACGGTCTCAAAGGCTCAACGCTGGAATTCACAACGGAAGTGAACATTGTGCCAGACGTGTTTCCGTTTCCGGACTGTTCGGGTGACAGTTGTCACGGTAGTTTAGTTTGATACCAAGTCAAAAAACTCAATGTATCATTCTAGTCCTGGTCTTTTGACAATTATGTGTGGGGGTAATATTCTGAATGCTTGACTGGATGCTTGTAAAGTTTTTACAACCGCATGAAACACAAAAATGTGATTGTTAAAAATCGAGATATATATAAAGTTGTGTAAATTGAAATTGTATTTTATTGTTGTTTTAAAAAGAACCCGATGTATTGCAATAAAATGGTTGATTTAACATTTGTGGTTTTTTGCTTTATAGCTAAACGGGAGCCAGTGATTTTTTCTCCTCTCCCATAGTGCACCTGGACGGCATCATTGATCAGCTGTTGTTTTGTTTTGTTTGTGTTTTGTTGTGGGTTTTGTGTGTGTGTGTGTGAAGCGATAATGGCAACATGATTTGAAGTAAACATATACTGAGCTCTAGACTAAAACATAACAAACATGATCATTGGCGCCGCCATGACAGTGACCTTAAAATTCCCGTGGTCACATCGCATGACGTGATGTTGCTATTTTTAGACACGTTTTTTTTTGGCAAAAACATGGCTGCTAAGATTACTAAGAATGTATTCAGCCTATATAGAGCAGTAAAAAAATGTGTTTGTAATATCTTTCGTAAAATAAATGCGTAAACACGTTTTCGTCTTAGTTACGACCCACCATGCCGGCTCACATCGACGTAGAGCTACCGAACAGCCGTTGAGAGATTGGCCAAACGGAATACCCGCATGTTCTATTAATAGCTTCCTTCCATTAATGAGATTGGGCAAACTGAATGGCAGGATGTTCTATTAATAGATTTCCACCCTTTAAACGGCAAACCCTATTGTATTGACGCTTGTTGTTAATGAAAAGAAGCAGAACCAAAAGAAAAAAATATATTGACTAGAAATGGCAATTAATGTATAGAAAAAGAAGGAAAAAAACCCACAGAACTGCACCACTGGGGTCAGTTCAAATATAAACCAGGAGCAAAATAATTTCTAGACTGCAACTTGACAAATGTTGTGATAGTCCTTCCGGACGCGCTACTTTTAATTGGGACATCAATGTGACTTGGTTATTGATATCCAACAAAAAGAATGTGCTAGTGCTATACTTCCTCCATTCCTGGCCATTATTGTGCATCATCCATTCCTGGTCATTGTTATGCATCATTTATTCCTGGTCATTGTTATCTATCATCCATTCCTTGTCCTTGTTATCCATCATCCATTCCTGGCCATGGTCTCTGTTAAGTTAATGAGAATCCTTTCGAGGTCTGATAATGAAATGTATCACGGAATAGGGACGGAAGAACCCACTGATAAACAACGGATGGGATTTATAGATTGTGACTTATTTCATGATATCCTTCCAGTGGACAATCTATGTAGGTTCAATGTTAAATGAAATGAGGTCACGCGACATTCGATGCAATTATAACGTGTCAGGCGCGATCGACCACACGATGTCTGGTGAAATGCAAATATGCGAAACAGAGTACGAGAACAACTGAAAAAAAAAGAACGCAACAAAAAAAACAAAAAAAAAAAACAAACAACAACAAACAAACAAAACGAACGTGTCGACAAGAAGCCTTCTTCGGCCAATAAACAGCATTAAAAAAACATTAAATTAAATACAAATAACACTTAGCTGTAATGTAGTATCCGATGTATTGTGAAGTCAGGAGACCAGCTGGGTTGATTCTTATTATTTTTACAACAAGAAACGTGTCCGTAAAGTCTGCGTAAAATGATGTAATTTCACATACCCGAAACTATTTCTTTGTATGGAGCAGTGGTTCTCAACCTTCCTTATTATGGCGCGACCCTTTAATACAGTTCCTCGTGTTGTGGCGACCCCCAACCTCAAAATTATGTTCGTTGATACGTCATAACTGTAGAGCATATGTGTTTTCCGATGGTCCTAGGCGACCCCTGGGAAAGGGTCATTCGACCTCTAAACCGCTGGTATAGAGCGCACAACAAATATGGACTCCATGATGGGCGGCAGAAGAGGGATTTGATTACGAAAGGGGATTGGAACAGCTAACTCGACGAATGCCACGCATATCCAGGCTTGCCCTCTGTTGAAGATAAACAGACACCAATGAGCAGGGCCCGTGCAGAGGCCGGGAAGCAGAGTAAATCACTCGGAGCTCCGCCCGAAAGAGGACCACCCCCCCCCCCCAAGTCGGAATTAAAACGATTGATATCATTATTTAAAATTTTTAAAAATTAAGGTCCCAAAATTTGGATTGCTTGGGGCCCAAAAATCCTCTGCCCAGTCTTGACGGTGAGTATTTTGAAGCAAATGATACAGCTTCAGCACTTTTAGGCAAGGTTAAAGAAACAAACTCTACTATAACTCAACTACCATTAAAATGAATGAAAAGGAGGGGGTTGTGCGTGGAGCGGAGAGATGGGGGGAAGCAATTAACATTCCTCACATACAGACATATACCGGGTATGTACGTACAAACGTATAGACATAACGTCATCGCAATAATAAAAAGCCAACTCTGTGTTAATGCCAAATCATTTATTTCAGTTTGGTTCATACCAGATTGCCGTAGCAAGATGAACCGCTGCAGTCCGGGAATGGGAAAGTGTCCGGCACGATGTTGACTTCGGTCGTGAATTCCAGAGTGGAATCCCTGAGGCCAGGGAACTGGACCTAAGCGAATAGACACCTTAACACTGTATTGCATTATATTAAAACAGTGTGCATTAGATAAATATTAGATGAGAATGATTTCTTTTAATTTTCTTACAGCAACCTTGTTATTTTGATGCCTTTCTTCACGGTGTTGTTCGAGACTCCGAGCCACGTGTTTTATAACGCGAGAACTTGCAGTGGGTACTACTATTTGATTTACCATTATTGTTGTAGTCACGTTTGTAAGTCATAGTCGGAAGTCATTGTTTGTAAGTCAAAAGTTTGTAAGCCATAGTTTGTAAGTCAAAGTTGTATAGGTCATAGTTTTTAATTAATAGTTTTTAATTCAAAGTTTGTATAGGTCATAGTTTTTAATTCATAGTTTGTAAGTCAAAGTTTGTATAGGTCATAGTTTTTACTTCATAGTTTGTAAGTCAAAGTTTGTATAGGTCATAGTTTTTAATTCATAGTTTGTAAGTCAAAGTTTGCATAGGTCATAGTTTTTAATTCATAGTTTGTAAGTCAAAGTTTGTATAGGTCACAGTTTTTAATTCATAGTTTGTAAGTCAAAGTTTGTATAGGTCATAGTTTTTAATTCATAGTTTGTAAGTCAAAGTTTGTATAGGTCATAGTTTTTACTTCATAGTTTGTAAGTCAAAAAGAAGTTGAAAAAGAGAACCCATTTTTTCAACAAACCTGTATAAAGAAGGCCGCCCAGCCGACCAACGGCCTGTCTATCTGGGCGACGTACTGGGTGGCGTTGACGCTCTGTGCGGGCTGACTGAGCCAGAGGACCGGGTGGATCATTGGCCCGCCGGTTGCCGGGTCCCTAATCGCCAGGCGGAAGTCACGCCTGAGATGGAACAAACACAAACTTAAACAAACACAAACTTAAACCAAACACAAACTTAAACCAAACACAAACTTAAACAAACACAAACTTAAACAAACACACACTTAAACAAACACAAACTTAAACAAACACAAACTTAAACAAACACAAACTTAAACAAAACCCAAACTTAAAATTAAACGGCGTTGTCTATATGAGAAGAAATGATGAGGAAACAAACAAAAGCATATTTTAAAAATCCCGTAAGGTACTTAAAATATGATTAGTTAAAAATTTCGGTTTGAAAAATCATACTTTTTTTTCTAAAAGATCTACCGGAAGTCAATCTCCTTAAAAATGGTCAAAAGGGGTTGCTACAATGACAGATCGTATGTAAATGGCCTTCCAGAGTAGAACAATTTAAAATAAGGAATAAATTAATTAGATAATTATTTATCTCTATTGATAAATATGTTAATCATCTGGAAGGGGGTGGGGGTCACAGACGCGAGGGACATTCCCTTGATTCATCACTAGCCACAAGAGCAGGCCTATTAGACACATTCAACTCTACATCAAACAAATTATTTGTAGTTATAGATTATATGACACGTTGGGGGGGGGGGGACATTGGATATAAAATAAAAAAACTCATTTAAAAAACCAACGACAAGATCTTCTGGAATCTAAGAATTTGTTCACCTTTTAGCGTCCGTAGTCTTGGCGTAGTAGACGACGACCTTACTCGGCTTCTCCGACGTGGTGACAACAATTTTCCCGCTTAATGACGTGGAGCTCCGGACCCACGTGACCGTCGGAAAGGTCCGATTAGCCAGTATATTCAGATAGAAGCTCCGTATGGCCAGGACGTCGGCCATGAAGTGACCAGTCATAGAGTGCTCAGCATTGGGGACAATTCTATAGGACATTTTTTATAACTGTGTGAAATGACCAATCATAGTGATCAGCGTTGGAGACAATTCTATAGGACATTTTTTATAACTGTGTGAAATGACCAATCATAGTGTTCAGCATTGGGGACAATTCTATAAGGGATGTGATAACTCCTAGTATCACTTTTATATTTAACACAATGTTTGGATAACTCAAAATGACAACAACAGCAAAAGACACCAATTCGACATGATAAAATCTGACATGAATAACTTCCATTCAGGATGAACGAGTCCATGCCCCGTCTTAAGTTAAGCGAAGTCCTGTTATGGGGCAGAGCACGGAGCTATAGATGAACATATCAACACACAATGTCTGTCTTGAAAATTAACTTGCCTCAAGAATTTCGGTCCAGGCAACTGGTCAAAGTAATAGTGAGAGTCGTCGGGCAGGAAGAATTCATCCCCAGATGTTGTGACTATCATCTTGGGCATGGTGTATCTGTTGCTGTAGGCTGGACAAATGTGGAGGAGCGAAAAGGGTGGAGATATTCTTTTAATAAAAAATAGAATGGTCAGCAACAATAATAGATAATGTTGCCATAAAAAATTCACTGTTCATATTATCATATTGGCTGTTAATATTATCAACTTGGCTGTTGATATTATCAAATTGACTGTTAATATTATCAAATTGCCTGTTGAATATATGAAATTGACTGTTGATATTATATTTGGCCACCCTTGCTACTTTAACATAGGAGCTTACTTAGAGGGTCAATCACAGCTCTCATCAATGGCATGTTTGGGCTGTCCAGGTCATAAGTAATACTCTCGTTGTAATAGTCATCAAATGCGAATGTCCAGCCTCCCAGTGACCGGTAGTGGTGGTGAAGATTCTGTCCGAAATACAGGTGACATTTTATTGGACCTTTGGATCAACAAAAAAAACATTCTCCTCCACTACTCATCCGCAATATACTGACCATCATAGCCTTCAAAACTGCACTCAAAACATATCTAATAATAATAATCGTCAACAGAAGAAAGTCAATTTTTTTAAAAGTAAAGCAACCGCAAAGTCCCCTCACCGCCTGGAGATTGAGCAGGTCCATGACTGTGGGCACCATCCCCACCACCCTTTTATCCACAGCAGCGGTTGTCCACGTGGTCCAGCCACGCTGAAAAAAAAGTAATGAGGGCAAAGGTTTCAAATACAAAATCCTTGTAAACAAAAGGTTTAAAAAAAACAATATTCCAAAACTTTATCCAGTTTAATTTAGTACCCCCCAACCCCCACCCCTACCAAATATCAACCCTTAACGCTGGCGCTTAATCCAATCATATCTGACTTAGTTCCTGACCTTGGACTCTCCGCCTATGACGAATTTTTTTATAACGCTTCCGGTGTATGGCCTTGCGAAGGCTGACAATGTGTCCATACCTCGAACCACTGCCTGTTTGGGAGTTGAGGGGGGGGGGGGGGGTGGGGAAAACACCACACACATTAATTGATACAAGTTGAAATGAATCGATTGTTAAAACCGTTTCTTCACTGCGCTAAAAAAAATTAAGAATACAAATAATCATAAAGTAGTTACTGATGGTCACTGTGATACCTTGGTCATGGGAAGACGCAGGAGTATTTCGGGATTAGTTCCATTGTCCAGGAATTTTCTCCAAGTCCACGCGATTATGGCGTCTTCCACACGTTGTTTTTGGGTGGGATCATCCTAAAGTGAGGAATCAACAGTAAATGTTGTAGTAGAACAAATCAATTTCAAATACATAATATATAAAATTTTTTTTTAAAAATTAGATTTTATGAGTATCAGACATTTTTTGTCCATCATATTTTTTTTGTGTAAGAGGTGGTATTTAAATAATAAATGACCCGAGCTAGTGACACATTTCGCGAGCCAAACGCATTAATTAAAGCAAGCTAAAAGGGCCTTCTGTAGCTATGGCTCCTACATAACATTTCATGAAAATATATTTTTTTCTTGACCCTTCTTGAACACCTACAAGCTGACAAACAATCGGCAGAAGCGGCACTGACCACGAAGCTGATCGCCTACAACCAGAGAAAAAAACGCAGTAAGGAGCAGTAATGAGCACACTTTGTTTTATTTTATTTCTGTTCCATATTTTTGTTGTGTTTTAAGACCTTAGTGCTAAAAGTACTTAAGTCACAAAATACACATTTTGAGATAATCGCGTTCAAATTTTTTTTTTTGTCTATAAAATGTGAACATTTTCATATTTTGTTTTGTTTAATTAAGGAGTTTGGCACAAGTTAATGTGTTCAAATTTCTGCAGTACACTTGGCTAAACTCGATAAGAAAAGGTCACAGTTTATATTGATTTTGACAAAAATGTGACTTAAGTACTTTTAGCACTAGGGTCTTCAATTTAGCTTATCAAAACGGGGAAGAGAGTATATGCACGAATCCCATTGGACACGTTAGAAGTCTAACAGTTAGACACACAATGAAACATACAAAGGAGACGGATGGTCAGACTGACAAATGTTGATTTTTTTAAAATACCATTTATAAAGTTCATATGTCATAGACCAACATTTTAAATGGTATGAGTCGTGCTATCTACGCTCTTAATAACAGGGAAAGAAATATTGAAATTACCCGAAATATGATTGGCTGAAAGGGAACTTGATAGATGACCCCACACACAGTTCCGGTGCTGACGGCCAGAGCTGTGAACGCCTGGATAAACTTGTCATTCTCGGTGGGTAATCTGATGGCAATACGATGTGTGTTTGACAAATCGTACTTCAGCATTGAGACTTGGTTGACATGGGTGGATGGGTGGCTGGGTAGATGGGTGGATGGGTAGATGGGTGGATGGGTAGATGGGTGGAAGGGGGGTGGGTAGATGAGTGGATGAGTGAATGTGTAGATAGGTAGATGGATAGATTGGCGGAGCGGTTGATGGGTGGATAGGTAAAGAGTTGGATGTCCAAATGGATGGATAGGTAGATGGGTATATTAGAGGATGGTTAGATGGATGGCTGGGGAGATGGGTGGATGGGTAGATGGGTGGACTGTTAGATAGGTAGATAAGTAGATGGGAAGATTGGTGAAGGTTAGATGGGTGGATGGGTAGATGGGTGGGTGGGTAGATGGGTAGGTGGGTGGATGGGTAGATTAGGTAGATGGGTGGACTGGTAGATAGATACATAAGTGGATGGGAAGATTGGTGAAGGGTAGATGGGTGGATGGGTAAAGTTTATACAAATTTGAGGAATGGATTCCATGTCATTGTTTTCGGTTCTAGCTGTAGATGTCTCCGTCTGATAAAGTTGTACATTCTAAAACCAGCGTAGTGATGCATCACGTCAACAGTAAATACCACAAACCTGTGCAGTTTACATTTCTTTAATGCTTGCTTTGACAGTAAAACCCACACAACTGACCCACACAACTGACCCACACAACTGACCCACACAACTGACCCACACAACTGACCCACACAACTGACCCACACAACTGACCCACACAACTGACCCAAAAACCGGACCCCCACCATTGACCCACACCACTGACCCACACAAAATGCCCACGCCACTCGCCCACACGATTGACCCACACAACTGACCTACACGATTGACGCCCACAACTGGCCCACGCAACTTACCTACCCCACTGACCCACACCATTGACACACACGACTGACCCACACCACTGACCAACACAACTGAACCATATAACTGACCCACACAACTGACCCACACCACTGACCCACACAACTGAACCATACAACTGACTTACACAACTGACCCACACCACTGACCCACACCACTGACCCAAACCACTGACCCACACAACTGACCCACACCACTGACCCACACAACTGACCCACACAGCTGATCCATAAAACTGACCCACTTGTACTTTTGCTCCCGGCAATCCAAAGAAAGCCCGTATCCGTGTAGTCAATCTGTGATGGTACAATGACTGCCAGATAGTGCCACCATATTGGCGTTGTCGTCACTTCCTCTAATATGGGCAATATACATACACATTTTCGATTTAATAATATATTAATATTTATTATTATTTTTTGATAAAAATAATAGTTCTACAACAATCAAATAATAAGAAAATTGTGTTAAGAAAATGGAAATTATTGATTAGATTGCTTATAACAAAAAATACAATGTATAGTTTCATTGTAATGATTAAAAATCAAATTTCTTTGTCAACCGGAAAGCCATTTTTGTGACGTCATGTTGAGAAGGTAAACACTGTAGTTTGGACCCTGGAATGACGTCAGATATTTGTAGTTGTAGTTTGGATCAGGGGTGTTGACGTAATCATCCAGGGGCGTTCCCGAACTCTCACCGAGGAGGTTGGCCGACACAGCCAGGAGCAGAAGGATGGACCTGGCCATTGTCTGATTTGTTTGAACGGAAGGGAATTACATTACGAAGGTGACTCAAGTTTTTAAAAGTAGAAGATTCAAATAACATATTTATATAAATATTTTTTTTTTTTTTTTTTTTTTTTTTTTTTTTTCTGTTGAAGGATTTGAGGAGAATAAATGACTTGAATTGTTTATCCCTGCAAAACTCAAAATGTAATACTTTATGAACAGCTTGTGCTGCCTAAAGAAAATAATCATTAAAAAATATATATTTCGTTACTTCACGGGCCGCAAAGTGGGTGCTGGCGGGCAGGGCCGGCCTTAGGCCACTGCAACCTATGCAGCCCCAATGGGCTCCGCGCTTTCATAGGCCCCGCCCTGCATTTATTTTCTAATAAAAAATCTTAATTTTCACTTATTATCCTTATCCTCTACCCAGAATGTGCCCCGCGCAATCTGTTTCGCATAGGGCCCCGCAATTGTTAGGGTCGGCCCTGCTGGCGGGCCACATGCGACCCGCGGGCCGTATGTTGTGCAGGCCTGGTTTATCCCATCTTGACTGATTGATTAACAAAAAACCTTGAAGCATGGCTAAAATAAAACAAATTCAACATACCAAATGTAGAATGTTTTGCAACTGCGGCTTCTCTTGGTATCCTGTTTTAATGAACCGCCAGTTACAGGTAATTTAAGGTGCACTGCAAACTGTGCACATATTGCGTGTGCACGACAAACACTTAGGACGGAGCGATAAAGGCTACACTTAATTATCGTTAAGGTTTTGAAACCGCGTTTATCAAAATGAGTTGTACGTCTTATGTTCCAAAGGTTACATTGTTTTCAAAGAAGACTATAAGCGTACCAGCTTGACAACGAGTACGCCTTCAAAGGAAGCTGGCCACTTAAGAACAATGGTTCTCACAACCCCACTGGAGTGATTGCTGAAAGTGTGCAGTACTGGTTTACCAACAACTACAACAACGTTAGGCCCTGCTTTCAAAGATTGGGAACTACTGATTTGAAAGTCAGGAAGATGTGCTATCGGAGGCTGAAATGTTTTTAACAAGAAAGTTAACAGCTTGTCAGTATTCTGTCTATACTGTTTGTGTTATCAGCACTTAGGTCGGCCGAATGGTCAAATCTCAGAGATTATCTTTCGAGCGAATTACAGATATGTATCTTACATGCTAACACAGAGACACCACAATCCTTCGAGATCGTGCATCTTCCTTAGACTTTGATAAATTAGACATAAACAATTTGTGAAACTAAAACAATATATGTTAAGCTTCAACTATGGCTACACAGGTACAAATTCAAACGTTTCGGTAAATGCCATCATCGATAAACAAAAAAAAAACATGTATATACATAAAAATTACATTTAAATTATATATATAGATATATATTTCCTAGCTATGTCTAAAAATGAAGTCAGAAAAGAAAAGACTAGGTCCGTCACGTAAAAAAAACTCTCAGGATAACGGAAAGAAAGTGCTCTGAACTTATATACTCATTGTTTTACTTTGATGGTTGTAATCTACAATCGTTGGATCAATTTTGGCAAAACGGTTGCTAGAACATTGAGGTACGACGTCATTATAATCCATCTCACTGTGCCAATGTAGGCGTTAGAAGTGGATTAGTGCGGGATATCTCTTATTTAGAATAAATATATTACGCTTCTGGTATGACTCGTGAAAGGCTTCCTAATTTACTGCTTCCATTTCCGGTTCCTTGCTAATCAGCGAATTTGGGATGGAGAGTATACTATAAATAGTTCTATACGTTTGAAAGAAAGTAAGGTTCAATAATGAGTTCAATAGCGCGCAAAATATAATTCCCGATAACTACGAAAATGATATATTTTTTTTTATAACTCAACTGCGTTACGCGCGTAATATTTTCTTTTCGGAAAATGAAATCGTCTCAATTTAAGTATGGTGTTAAAAAATATTCAGTTTAAATGTGGTTGGGACATCAGAATATTTGATATAGTTCATGGGCGTAAAATAAAAAGTGTGCAGTGACGTATCATGGGAACAAAAAAAAAAGGGGGGGGGGGGGAAGAGGTGTTGCTTGAGTTCATGTTTTATCAAGTAACTTTAGTAGATGGGAAGTTCACACATTGCTGGCGGCAATGTTTGGTGGGCTATATCTAGTTAAATATATATTTTTTTTAAATAAGCAATGAAAAAATTTGCTTGAGAACTTTGAACATTTAAGAAAATAAAACTGGAAAAAACGATGATTTAACCGTCACAAGTTTCAGAATGGCTTTATAAATAGACATAAATTTGTATAAAGCGTCCAGTCAACATGTGATTGCCACGATAAAGACATTTTAACCAGGGGTATAACATAGACTTTTAAGCAGAGTTAAAATTAAGTATATGTCAAGATTTTTTCCCCAGCCTTGAGCTGACATACAATCAAATGGGGCATATTCCTAGCATGATACACAATCTAGAAATAATATTGATTAGCATATATATATATATATAGTCATAGGCTAAACCAACAGAGCTAAGAGTGAGCCTGAAAGGCAACAGAGACATCACTCTTGTTTAACTAGGGCAAGGACGAGAGAGTGAGGCTGGGTGAATTCAGCAACACTCCCATCACTTTAAACAATATACACAGCTCAAGTCAAGGCTACTACTCGAGTCAAGGCTACTACTCATTGCCTTGGTCATCTTCGCGTGGGAAGGACGAACAATATATCTGTGCAGAGGCCGCTTGAAATTGTGATGGTCAATGGTCTCATAAGTTGTATATCTTATCTTTAAACCCATGACCGAATTCTTGCAACGGGATTTTGGAAACACCTTGAAAGAACAATGCTAATAAGATTGCAAAGAGCGCGGGTGATGACAGTCTATATCAGGATCCCACGATAGTAGCAGAAATTTAAAAAGGGCGGGCTACGCTGGGCAGGACACTTAGAGAGAATGCCAAATGACAGAGGAATGAAGAGGGTGCATCACCAATACTCCATAGGAAAACGGCTCAAAGGCAGAACTAAGCTTAGATGGATGGAACAACCGGGAATCCAAGCATGGAAAAGAAAAGCATTGTTGAGGTCTGAGTGGAAGGAAGTAGTGAGGCAGGCCAAAGCCCTACATGGGCTGTAGCGCCACAGGGATGGATGGATGGTCTGAGTGGAAGGAAGTCGTGAGGCAGGCCAAAGCCCTACATTGGCTGTAGCGCCACAGGGATGGATGGATGGTCTGAGTGGAAGGAAGTAGTGAGGCAGGTCAAAGCCTTACATGGGCTGTAGCACCATAGGGATGGATGGTCTGAGTGGAAGGAAGTAGTGAGGCAGGCCAAAGCCTTACATGGGCTGTAGCGCCACAGGGATGGATGGGTCGAGAGAGCGCGGGTAAGCGTAGAACGTAGAACTCTGCTGCTGAATGCAAAAAAGTATCCGATACTTCGCCAGTGGAAGCATCTGTTGTTGCCCACGTCTCCATGATGTTCATCATCCGATCCCTGTCTACTTACCCAAACCATGACGACCACAAATGATATGAAAGCGGAAATGATATGCACCAACCCATTATGCTCTTTTCCTTCCGAAAATAAATATATTTCTTCTTCGGGATCTTACCCCCCATACCGTACTTGTCATGATGAAAACAACTAAACTATACCGTACTTGTCACGTTTAATGATATTATAGCTCATTTCCCCACATTACTTTACTTGTGGCTTTAGTCAGTGTCAGCATCGGTGGACACGTTTTGAAATTGCACCAGGGACCGATGCCAGAATTATGTATTACATTTTGTTTCGACCATAAATAATCATGCTGTGCGGACCGGCAAGGTAAGGATCGCGGACCGGCACCGGTCAGCGGACCACCGTCTGAGGGACACTGAATAGCTTAGGTGACGTTCTGAAAAATCAAAATGTGTCATTTTTAATTTATTAGCGTTTAATTGGTTTGCATTATAGACTTGAGCTATGATTTTCGAAAAGGGACCATAGTCTAACGATGTTTGCACATCGACCGTCATGCTTGCTGATTGTTTCAAGATATATGTTGTATCAGTTGTTTTTAAAGGTACGCCTTTGAATGTTGAAGGGAGTCGCCAACATATCCCCAAGGAAGAGTTTTCCCTAGTTCAGTGGTTCTCAACCTTCCTAAAGTCGCGACCCTTTATTACAGTTCCTCGTGTTGTGGCGACCCCCAACCACAAAATTATTTTGGTGATACTTCATAACTATAGTATGTATGTGTTTTCCGATGGTCTTAGGCGACCCCTGATAAAGTGTCTTTCGACCCCCAAAGGGGTCGCTACCCACAGGTTGAGAACCGCTGCCCTAGTTAATGGTAAACAAAAAATTAAACGCCAAAAACAAATGGTCTAAATTCCTTGGTGTCTGGGCTTAAATTTAGTTTTAAAGTATGTATTGAAATAATAGTACAATCAATGACCGTCATTGACACTGGTACAAGCAGATTCCCCCCCCCCCCAACCTTTTAAAAAAAAAAAAATGAAAGAGGTTACTGGATAGCTCTTACTCTTAAGCCAAAAGCATTTCAGTTCCTGCCGGTTTCCATTGGTTGAAATAATTTTATTGAAGTATTTTTAGCCAATCGTTGTAATTTTCATGCTGTGCAAGTATACAGCCATCCCCATCCCCTCCCCCCCCCCCCCCCCCAACAAGCGATCAGATATGTTTACATTATGTTGTATATTTTTGAAGGTGTACAATGGAGGATTATGGGAGAAATCTTGGTCTACTTTTGCACGGCTTCTTTCATATAATAAAATTGTGTGTGTGTGTGGTTGGGGGGGAGTAGGGTGAGCACATTCTTCATTTTAAACTTCCGGTGTACTTTTGTCGGCGCATCGACAATCTTCTGGGATTGACCTGATTGGTCCGTCATAACCTTGACCCTAAAAGCTGAGAAAGGTTGACATATCACGCATTGTTTCCCCTTCTACTTTTGGTCATATTTATGTGTTAGAATATCCCGGACGAGTGCGGTGAATATATGTGATTATTTGATTGTATACAAGACAAATATGAAACACGCGCAATCCATTTTTGGTTAAATTGTGTTTTTTAAAGATACAAAAATCGGTATTTCCCAGCTTTATATAAGTCTTAGCGTAACTTAGCACAGCGGTTCTCAACCTGTGGGTCGCGACCCCTTTGGGGGTCGCCTAAGACCATCTGAAAAAAAAAACACTCTACAGCTATAAAGTAGCAACGAAAATAATTATGTGGCTGGGGGTCGCCACAACATCAGGAACTGTATGAAAGGGTCGCGGCGTTAGGAAGGTTGAGAACCACTGACTTAGCATAAGACAATTTTTGTATTTAAAATCGCCATTGACATTCTAAAAAGAAGCACATGTGACTTCAATAAATCTAATCTTTGCGCTTTTTGTAACAACTTCGTTTGAAACAAATAGAAACCCTTCCAAGTATCGCGGCCAGTGGCACTTATCTACTATCTATATTCTAAACTAATCAGATCTGATTCCACACAGTTATGGTCTATTTCTGGTCTAGGGCGTATTGTTACAGTTCGGCAATCATCAATTATTGATAAGAACAAAGATTCTATCGGAAGGTCAGGACTCATCTTGAAAAAAAAAACAATCAAGATGGTGTGCGAGTGAAACCGGTGCATGGCGGCCAGATAAATGGAACGGTTTGCTATCATGGAGAAAATCTACATCATCATCATCATCATGTCCCTTAGTCCTTGGACCGTTGGGGCGCCACAGCTGACATGAAAACTATCCTTCCCCATTCCTCTCTGAGAAAAATATAGAAGTAAATAAAAGGGATCTGGAAGGTGAGACAGAATTGGGGCCGGGGGGGGGGGGGGGAAGAGTTGGGCTTCCCGTATGTATATTGTAGATTTTGAATCAACAATGGGGATTTTTGGGACCGTTGACTACTTTGACGGTATGTAGAGTTTATTAATCCTGGTTGAAGCAACACCTGTTGATAATTTAATGATGATATTTTTGTCTCACTGGAGCTGGAGACGATTGAGTACTGAGGGAGGACACAAGACACCATGAATAACGAAGGGACTGTCTCGCATACAAGACAGAGACACGATCGTTTTGGCTTAAATCAGTCTTGAGAAGACAGAGAAACCGTGTGACTAAATAATTATTAACTGCGAAGCTAAACCCCCGAGTTCTTTGAGGTTAACACGCAACTTTTTAATGCTAATTCCCACCGTAACAACGTCAACGGGAAAACCCCATCGTCCTCTTTTAAAAAAAAAATATTTTATGTAGCTTTTTTAATATCTGCACTGATCTCAAAGTGTCTTGTAGCAGCCTTTCACAAACTTTTAATTTTTTAAATTTTTTTTTTTTTTTTGCAGAGTGGTGAAAAAGCGCTGAGAAGCAAAAGGGACTGGGGGCTTGGTTTAAAAAAAATTATATTTTCTTTTTACTTGACCAAAACATATTAGTTTAAAATTATTATTTTTTTTGCGCACCTGCGACGCAAGATTCGCGGACTGGTGTCGGTCCATGGACCACCATTTGGGGGAAACGCTGTTCTATAGCATGATAACGTTTTATAAATGTAACAAGATATAAAATTAAATATTTCTTGGTGAAAGATGATCATATTTTAGTGTTTTTTTTTAATTTCATAAAAAAGAAGATCAAATGATTTCCTTCAAGGTTTTGAGTTGATTTCTGTCGGTGTTTGGTAAAGAAAGACGTGTCTGTGATGACAAGCGATGGTCCCAGAGAAAGACGTGTGTGTGATGACAAGCGATGGTCCCTCTCGTGCTCATATCACACCAAGGTACCCTGGCACGACTGCCCGACACAGTCAGGGAAGGGAAAGGTGTCGGGAACAATGTTGACCTCGGTGGTGAACTGTAGAGTTGACCCTTTGACCCCATCAAACTCCAGCTGCGGCGGAAAAATAAACAAAAAATTACGTCACTAGATAATGAAACAAAATAAATAAATAAATTGTTAATTTAAACATTGCCATGAAGGTAAAAGAAAAATAATAATAACTAACCAAAACCCTTGCTACTCCTGATTAATTAGTTGTGTATTTCTTTAACAGTGTATGTTTGCACACTCATTCGGTTAACACAGAGTTGTAATGTTCAATGTGGAATGCCCTATGTTTATAAACTAGATCAACTCTAACCTATAATTATATATTTAAAAAAAAAAAATTATATTTATACAAGTATTTTATTTTAAATTTCTTTTTTTTGTTGGACAAAGCTGAGCCGCTAGTTTAAGGGTCGGTGATTTTTGTAAAGGTCAGGTCGGGTTACCGGAAATTTGATCGAAAGAAATCTCGTCGACGGAAAATTGATCGACGGTAATTTGATCGAACGGAAATTTGGTCGAATCTTTTTTTCAGTCCAGACGTTAAAATTTTCGTCAAATTTATTTTTGAACGCACTATACTATATAGTAAAACAAAATAATGCGTTCAAAAAGAAATTTGACTCAAAATTTTAACGTATAAATTAAGAAAACGCCAGGTCGTGGTTAGAATGTATCAAGGATTTAGTAGACACACCATCTCACGTAAGAGTGCTATGTGAGAGTGCAATGTGAGAGTGCTATGTGATAGTGCTTTGTGAGCGTGATATGAGAGAGTGCTATGAGAGACTCTAATGTGCGAGTGCTAAGTGCTAGTGTTTGTGAGAGAGCTATGTGAGCGTGATATGAGAGACTAATATGTCAGAGTGCTGGGTGAGAGTGCTAGGTGAGAGTGCTAAGTGAGAGTGCTAAGTGAGAGTGCTAAGTGAGAGTACTAAGTTAGAGTGCTAAGTTAGAGTGATAAGTGAGAGTGCTAAGTGAGAGTGCTAGTGAGAGTGCTATTAGAGAGTGCTATGCGAGAGTGCAATTAGAGAATGCTACGAGAAAGAAAACAAATGGCATTTACAGATCGTGACCTCTTGTAGTGCTTCCATCAGAGCTTGAAAAAAAATAAAACTTGATAAATATTTTGTGTTAGTTAGATAAGACCTTTGGGATATGTGTGAGAGAATATAAAGCATAATTAGTCCACAAAGATTCTCTCAACCTGAATGTAGAATGCAGTCCAGCCTTTCAAAGGACGTTCAAAATTTGCTTGAAACTGTGTGGGGCTGTTTTGTTTTGCCGCGCTGCTCTCCCATAAAACCGGATGTGGGAGTGGTCGTTTGGTGGCTGGGTCCATCGCTGCCAAACGGAAGTCTCGCCTACAAAAAATAGTAGCCTTTGTTTAGAGAGTAGTACTACTTTCAGCTTTTGACAAGAACTGCGGATGAATTTGAAGACTTTTGCTACCCAACGGCACTGATTTCCCACACTTAACACTGTACACACCAGTGAGATTTAGAAAGGAAAACAAATTAATTCAGCTTCTCGGCACAATATGACAATATGGAAGAAATCTAATGTTCTCTTACTAGTATCCTCAATTTCCCTGTATTTCAATCTTATTTCTTAAATTTTAAATATTTCTAAAATATTTTTTTCTGTTAAAATGTATTATTTTTCACAGTAATTATACATACATTCTTATGTATATGTTATGATTATAAAATTTTTATTCAGAGAAATGTTAAAATAATATATCATAGTCGTTTTTTTCGTCTTCTGTTTCGGACATGCAAAGAACAAAATTTTTTAATTACAACAACAACAAAAATTGACAATAGATTTTCGTTAAAAGATATGAAGAAATATTACAGCTACCTGCCGTCATCCAGAGTTCTGGCGTGGTACACCGTCACGTTTCGGGGCGGTCGAGATGTGGTCACCACGATCTGCCCGCTGAAGGCGTCTGCGGTTCGCACCCACGTCACGTTGGGGAAGGCGGCGTTTTCCAAGATGTTCAAGATAAATCCCTTGATCGTGAGGAGATAACTCAGCTGATGTCCCGTGAGCGAGTGCTCGGCGTTGGGGATAACTCTGTAAGGTCAAAAAAAAAGAAGCCATTGTCACATTTTAAAAATAAAATACTCGTTTAAAATGAGTACCTCTGAGTTATCGAAAGTGGATTACAAAGTGAGGGAAGTAAACTTACATTTGTAATTTATGTAATATATATGTATTTGGTTTTTGATTAAAAAAAAATTTCATTCAAATGCTACGAACTACTAATTGGATAAGAAATTCCACAGCTTCGTTGAATCTAGGGTTAATTATTCAACAAATCCAAGATCTATATGACGTATGGTTCTTTATTCAACAACAGTGTGCCTTCTTCCTTTCGCTTTCTCTCTGTGACTCACATGCTTGCAAAAACCATAGCAAAGAAAAACGTCATCGCCCATAACCAAACGCGTCGAACTAATGCAAAGCACAAAGCAACAGCTACAGAAAAATTAATCTCCTCACCAAAAGATGCACCCACTGACCTAAGCTTCGGAGAATAGAGAGGTTTTTTCAAGTATTGAAAATTTCCATTGTTTCCGCTTAGAGCAGTGGTTCTCAACCTTCCTAATGCCGCGACCCTTTAATACACTTCCTCATGTCGTGGCGACCCCCAGCCACAAATTTATTTTCGTGGCTAATTCATAACCGTAAAGCATACGTGTTTTCAGAAGGCCTTAGGCGATCCATGGGAAAGGGTCGTGCGACCCCCAAAGGGCTCGCTACACACAGGTTGAGAACTGCTGGCTTAGAGCCAATCAATGAACATTAATAGAAAAATACGCTGTCAAATATACTCATTGTAAGATATAACACCTTCACTTAGTTTGTGTCCAGCGGTGCTGGTCATCAGATAGTTTTGGGTGGGTTTTTTTTTATTTAGATATTTGGTTTTTTGTTGTTTTTGGTGTGGGGTATAGGGGTGATGGGAGGTGGGGGGTGAAAAAACTATTTTTTAAAAGTAAACCAATTTCATAAATGTTGATATTTGACCAATGTCTTAATTCAAATAAGAACTAGAAAAACTGAAATAATTTGAGAGAAAAAACAAAACAATTTCATGTCATAATTTTCTATAATATATGCAGGCCTTAAAATAATAGTCCTACAGACAGTCCTACGGGCAGTCCTACAGACAGTCCTATACTATACCCGTGGCTCTTTGTTTATTAATGTAATAGTCACCAACACCTAAGGGCTCGCCAAAGATATCATCCAGGGCACAATTAGAGAAGGAAGAAGAAGTGGAAGACAGAAAAAAAAGTCTTGAAAATAACATCAAAGAGTGGACGGGATTACAACTAGGCGATGCTATGCGTAGTGCAGAAGACCGAGAGGAATGTTGAAGGATAGTTTTCATGTCATCTGTGGCGCCCAAACGGTCCAAGGACTAAGGGAAATGATGATGATGATGAAGCTCTAAGAGAAAATCATTCTGAACGGAGTTCAGACGTTACGCGTGAAAGCTCGCAGCGTGACATACTTTTTGGGCCTCAGTACTACTAATATAAAACATGTGGAGTTGGGAAGGGATCGGTTGTGAAGAGGAAGCAGGACACACCAGAAGCAATATATATATATATATATATAGGAGATGGAAAAATCGTTTGTATACCGACCTCAAATATTTAGGCTCAGGTAACTTGTCGTAATAATAGTAGGAGTCGTCAGGGAGGAAGAACTCGTCACCGGATGTGGTCACTATCAGCTTGGGCATCGTGTACCTCATGAAGTATGCTATTGTGTGTGTATGTGTGTGTGTGAATGTGTGAGTGAGTGTGCGTGTGTTTGTGAATGTGTGATTGTGAGTAAGTGTGTGAGTGTTTGTATGCGTGTATGAATGTGTGAGTGTAAGTTTGTATATGTGTGTGTGTGTTAGTGAGTGTGTGTGTGTAAATGTTAGGGAGTGAGTGTTAGTGATTGAGTGTGTGTGAATGTGCAAGTGTAAGTGAGTGTGTGTGTGTGTGTGTGTGTGGTAAATGTGTGAGTAAGTGTGAGTTTGAGTGAGTGTGTGAATGTGTGAGCAAGTGTAAGTGAGTTTCAGTGAGTGTCAGTGAATGTGTGTGTGTGTGTGTGTGTGTGTGGTAGTGGGGTAAAGAAAATGATGTTAAAGAATTGTGTTACAATTTACAAACTAAATATAAGTATCGTGAATGCAAACCACCAGCTCCTAAACATCCGTTTCAATTATAAAATTCGTATTCGAAAGAGTACGGGGTTGTGATGTCAGAATGGAAAGAGTACGGGGTTGTGATGTCAGAATGATTATGATACAAGGCTGTGCTTGAGTCACATATGTTACTATATATTTGGACATAATTTATTTGGATTCTAAAATTATAAATTAATTAAAACAGCAAAACTCGGAATCTCTTATAAGGCTGTGATGAAATACACTGTTGTCTGGTTGAGAACCCTCCCAGTATCTCTGGCACAGTTATCTAGGTTTTCCCACAGTACATGATCACGATCATCTCACCAGGATCACGCCGCCATTTGCAAACACAAACGACAAATAGCATCAGTCAAAATGGACTCGGACACGCAGCGCCGCCATTCGCACCCAGGTACCGTTAGACTCAATGCTATTCGGATGTCATTTGTAGTAGTTTATTTTAGTTAAAATGAAGAAGTAAGTTTACAAACATAATATAATCCATTCAATTATCTTTCATTTGATACCTCATTTTTTCTCACAAACCAAACAATAATATTTTAAATATTTTTTAATCCCAACTTCTCACTTCATTACCCGGGTACCAATAGCCACTTCGATTGAACATAGCTGCACCGGATTGCTAGAGATGCAAGGCGGGATTGAACCCGTTAATCTGGTCGTATTAGGTCGAGTTTACCTCGGGTACTTTGGTTACGACGTTTTTCAAAAAAACATGTCTAAATAAAGGTTAGGAAGTTAACTTCTACGTACTTAAGGGGTCAATGACCGCTTGTAGCCAGGGCATGTTCGGGCTGTCCAGCTGGTAGGTGATGTTCATGTTGTAGTAATCCTCGAATGCAAAAGTCCAGCCGCCAAGTGACCGGAAGTGGTGATGAAGATTCTAAGGAAATTAAGTAAACCAATTTCCCCCGTAAAATGAACGTGTTGGTACATAATAGATCACGGGAAATTCGTATCAGGCGTCGTGTTTGGGTGGGGGGTGTGGGGGGAGGGCAGGCAGAGCAGAGCAGAGAACCGTTTAAATAAATGGAAGGGTAACAATTTGTGGACATGGAATACATTTCTTTAGAGGCTGCACTAAAATTCTGCACCCGGTCTATGCACTGGAAAAATTAGTTAGTTCGGGAGTGAGTTATGTGGCTTTAAAGGTATAGATTGTCCGGATGTAAGACAATTATTTTATCAAATGAGAAGCAGTCTGAGGTGTAACGAAAGTTGTAACTTTATGAGGTAGTCAATGTTAGTGTGAGGACCTCTATACTTAAAAAAAACTATGTGTAGTGTGTAGAAGAGTATGTTTGTTGTGCTTTTTCTTTTACCTGCTGGGTGTTGAGGAGATCCATGACCGTTGGCACCATCCCAACCACACGCTTGTCCACTGCTGCTGTTGTCCATGTGGTCCAGCCACGCTGCAAACAGAGTAAAATGATCACACCTACAAATTTACATTTGGAAAAGTTAGGAACAATAGGTAATATTCCCTTGACACGACTTCAACGCAGTCCCAAACATATTGTCCTTTATGACTTAAATCATACGTTAGTGATAGAGCGGAGCAGGACTGTAGATCTTTACACACAGTGGCGCAGCTAGGGTTAGTGCCGCCCGGAGCGGGCCAAGCATTTGCCAACCCCCCTTCCTCTCTTTCACGAGAAAAACTCTGCGATTCGCCGTAAAAGCCCGCCATCTGTATCTAGAAAAAGAAGTGCCATCCGGGGGTTTGCCACCCCCTCCATCCACTCCTCTCCTTACGCCCCTGCCTAAATGCTACCTACCAAAACACCACGGAGAGTATGGATATTTGTAAAATTCAGGATAGAATTCTGAACGATGCCATATAAATAAGAGGAAGTGAGTGACGAAACTGACATTGGTAGGATTAAAGCCAACAGAGCCAGATTGGTATAATGTGTGATGTGTGAAAGAATGAAGATATGTGACTGATTGTTTGGTGTATAGAAATGATTCAATTCATCGATCACTTGCTTTTGATTCTCCGCCTATGACGAACTTGCTGATTGTGTTTCCGGTAATCGTTTTGGAAAAAGTTGTAACGGTGTCCATCCCTCGCACCACCGCCTGTAAAATTCAAGAAAATTTGATTGATTGATTGAATACTTTTATAGCGCCTGTAGCCACGATAACCATAGAAATCGTGAAAACGTCTTAAGTCTTATAGCCAAGAACACTATTATTCATTTTTGCGAAGTACATTTTTTATTTGATTGGAGACTACGTTTACCTTAGTCATTGGTAGGCGTAGCAATATTTCTGGATTTGATCCGTTGTCCAGGAACTGTTTCCACGTCCAGGCGATGATGCTGTCCTCATAGCGTTCTGCGCGCTTGGGATCTGCCTGGGGGAAGGAGTCATCATTGATTTTATTCGGAACCGAAAAGTTGTTAGAGCAGTGGTTCTCAACCTTCCTAATGCCGCGACCCTTTAATATAGTTCCTCATGTTTTGGCGACCCTTAATTACAAAATTATGTTCGTTGCTACTTCATAACTATATATTTTTTTCGATGGTCTTAGGCGACCGCTGTGAAAGGGTCGTTAGACCCCCCCCCCCCAAGGGGTCGCGGCCAACAGGTTGAGAGCCGCTGTGCTGGATGAATGTATGGCAAGTTGATTTGATTTTATGTACATGAGGATAAGAATTAATCAATGATAGACGTCATCGATTTTTTATTGGGGGTGGGAGGGGGGTTTCAGTTATAGCCCTGACTTAATACAGGTAAGAAATCAAACATATTTCAGACTGATCTCAGACTCGAAGCACAGCTCATTCGACATACACAGACTCACCGCAAGCCCAGCTCACACGACAGACACAGACTGTAAGCCCAGCTAACTCGACAGACACAGACTGCAAGCTCAGCTCACTCGACAGACACAGACTGCAAGCCCAGCTCACTCGACAGACACAGACTGTAAGCCCAGCTCACTCGACAGACAAAGACTGTAAGCCCAGCTCACTCGAAAGACACAGACTGTAAGCCCAGCTCACTCGACAGACACAGACTGTAAGCCCAGCTCACTCGACAGACACAGACTGTAAGCCCAGCTCACTCGACAGACACAGACTGTAAGCCCAGCTCACTCGACAGACACAGACTGCAAGCCCAGCTCACTCGACAGACACAGACTGTAAGCCCAGTTCACTCGACAGACACAGACTGTAAGCCCAGCTCACTCGACAGACACAGACTGCAAGCCCAGCTCACTCGACAGACACAGACTGCAAGCCCAGCTCACTCGACAGAAACAGACTCACCTGCAAGCCCCAGCTCGCACTCACGACGGACTCACCAGAGACTCACCACGAAAACCGTTGGTTGATTCGGAATCTGGTTGATGACTGCGCAGATGGCGCCAGTGCTTTCGGCGAGTGACGTGAACCCATTGATGCTGTCATCCTTCATACTAGGCAGTCTTATAGTGATTATTTAAAAAATAATACATTATTATGAGGAATCAGGGTGTTCATTTTATTTAAAAACTTACTTAATGCATGCAACCATCTGCGGGATTAGCATTCAAGACGAGAATGATAAAGTGAAGGGGCTCTCCAGGCCGTCACATCCAAGATTTCCAAAGTCGTACTCACCGGTCCGTGTTGTCGCCGCCGTCAATAAACAGGAATGCCGTGTCGGTGTAGACCAGTTTGTTGGGGATCATGATGCTCAGATAGTGCCACCAGATGGGTTTGGTCGTGATATCCTCTAGCAGAGGAATAGAAACATGGAACCAGTAGCGTAGGAAAGGTAGGAAAAAAATTGGGGGGGGGGGGGCGGCGATCTATCCTTGCGACCATTTTTTTTTAAAAATTTTGAGGGGCATGCCACCAATTGCTGAGTTTTTTGGGGGGGATTTTTAGTGGAAAAGGGGCGGGGGGGGGAATGATCATCGCACTCCCAGACGGCACTAACCCTATCCACGTCACTGTATGGAATAAATAATATTATTGCAGGTCGTGAAAGGATAATGTTTAGAAGTCTAGAAGAGGAAAACATCACTACGACTTGACAGTTACAAGATTACAAGAGTCCCACGATACTGGGTTATATCTACAGGTTAAAATTGTCTGACATGTGCTGCTGTGCGTGGCGTACATCAAGGCAATCAACACCGCTGTCTATAACATGATTATTATCCGTATCGTTATCAAGAGAGTCCAATACTATATCGCCGATACATCGTTACAAGACAAAATACCTGGACGAAGAGAAAGAGAGCATATGGGGTTTGAGCCCACGCCTTGTAACTATCAAGTAACTGCTGCTTGGGCATTTCTCGGCGCCCGCTAAACTCACCCGTCAGCCATTTTTGCGACGTCATGTTCAAGATGTAGACGGCGTAGTTCGGTCCCTTGATGGACGTAATGAAATAGAAGCCGTAGTTGTTGTCTGGTCTGTTGACGTAGTCGTCCAGGGGCGTGGCCCTGCTCCACGTCGCCAGCGTTGGGACCATCATTAAAATGGAGAATCCGAACCACATGTCTCTCGGCTTCGAGAAAGAGATGGTGTTAAGATCAAACAAATCCTGAAGATTTATCCTGTGGAGGATGTGAATGGATAAAGACCTCCCATTGGCCTATATCTTTCAATTTGAAACCATATTTTAATAAAAATATACGTGATACGTATTTATTTTTATATATGATAAAATATAGTATTTAACTTTTTAAAAAAAATTCTTATCTTTATTTTCGCACTGAATGTCAAGTTTAAAGTTTATAAAGACAATGTTTTCTTGAACACGCGTGAACAAGCCTGGTGTGACATTAATGACGAACGTGTTTTTTTACATTGAATAAACGAAACGAAAATGCGTTTAAAAATATCCGTCGCGACACAGAGTAAACAAGAGAACTGTAACACAGGTACTAACCAGACCACCAGATCGACACACGTATACAAAAATGTTCAATGTGTTATAAACAACACACGTCGACCAGGATCATGTCTCAGTGAAACGGGATGACGAACGGGTGTGTAGCGTGTTGAGTGTAGTTGGAGAAAGGTGACCGTCCTATGAAGGCTAAGTGCTTAGGGCATCAACATGACCAGGTTGTTGTTATCAGTCCTAAAGAATGTGGATTTATTACACATCTTCGACACACGTTTCGACACACGGTCACGGGCCCTGTGTTACATCGTTAATGATTGGTACACACTGAGAAAGCCTTTTGAACCCTGGGCTGAAATTCTCATATCTCAGAATATGCATATAGTCTTAAAACACCGATGGGCAAGTCTTAACGATGACTCGCATCAAGGTACGCGCCTGGTGTTCCCACAATTTTAATTTATATCCACATCACGAAATTTGGCACTTATATACAGGAACTCGGTAACTCTTCGTTGCAATTTCGAATGTTATTTCCCCGTCCAAGCTCATTTCAAAGTTAATTATTCTCTCAAAATTTATTTCGTGTTTTTAGATATTTTTTTTTTTAATCCGTAGAAAATTAGTTCAGAAAAAAATATTCTTCTGTGTTATCGTTTTTGTTTTGTTTCTCAAGCTTCAACTTTTTTAAACCTTACTATTCCCTATAATGCGCGAGCCGTGCAGAATCATTGAATAATATCATTTGAATGCGCGATTGTTTTGCCGTGGATTTCACGATAACGTCTCTGACGGGCCCTGGTGGAAGCTGTGTTTCCGACATCGAGTGTTTGGTGACTCGAAGGAGAACACTGCAAAGTTTCAATCCCGCGTCAACCGGGCAAGACGTTGTCAGCGGCGAGAGTCCTCTTGGCATTGCACACTGTCATTTGGACGACATGCCCCCCCCCCGCTATATACCAACCAGACTTCTCGATTGACACAACATGACCGATGTGTCAAATGTTTTAACCGTGGCAAACGAAGAGCGACTGAGCTCGATCTCCCGTACGTCAAGGATCTGAATTTTAAGTTACAACGGTCGGGGTTTGCAGGACATGCAGGAGATAAATAAATTCAATCTTGTTTGTGTATGAACAATCTAGACGGTAAATATGTAATAACTAGAACTAACCCGAGGAAATCCATGGAAACTCAGAACCAGAAGGGGCCTCTCCCCCTTCCCAGACCACTCCCCTACTTTCGCTCGGGAGCCTTCAGCGCCTTCGTTGTTTTTCTCCCCTACCCCCATCCCTCCTAATTCTTCAGTTTAACTAAAATAAACTACCACAAATGGCATCCGAATAGCATTAGTCAAAATGGACCCGGACACGCAGCGCCGCCATTCGCACCCGGGTCCCATTAGACTCAATGCATTCGGATGTCATTTGTGGTCTTTTATTTTAGTTAAACTGAAGAAGTAAGTTTACAAACGTATAGTCCATTCAATTATCTTTCATCTGATACCAAATTTTGTCTTACAAACCCAACAATAATATTTTAATCCCACTCTTTCACTTCTGGTTCCCGGGTGCGAATAGTCGCATCCGGTAATAATATTGTATTTCCGCTGGCACCATTTAGTGTTGATTACTTAAGGCACGCACTTGGTGACGCAACCAATCTGGTTTCCCACTGACGCTGAACATTCCAGATAGACAGAAAGAAAGGCGTTTTCTTATATATAGAGTGAACCCTGGTGGAAGCTAAAGCGAGGCGAACAGAGCCTCATCACCCAAATGAGGAAAGGCTGTTGGGCTAAGACGCGCAGCTACTCCACAGACTGGATGACAGGAGGAAACCAAACTGAAGATTTTGTGGCCAGGCAGGAGAGACAGTGGCCCACTTGGTGGTTGCCTGTCCCAGGATGGGAGTGGGGCGGAGGGTCGAGACCCGAAGACCGGCCTTGAGGACATGATTTACGGTGATGCCCACCTGATGATGCAGGCTGACACAATATTAGCCAGGGCTATAAGAGAGTAATCTCAGCCCAAAATATTATTTTACATTATATATTTATTTATTTATTTATACAATTACAGTAGAAGTCCGATAATCCGGCACGTTCGGGACCGGCTCGGTGCCGGACTACCGAAAATTCCGGTCTTTCGGGCGGTGCCCCTTCCTTTTAGTGTAGGCTTTGCCGTAAAACAAATGTACTTTGTTTTTTTAACTACATACATACATAAATCGTAGTTATAAGAACAATTAGGTTAATAATTAAACTACAAATACAGTATGCAAATACAACAAAGTTTATTTTACATTTCATATAATGTATGTACACGTACTGTAAAACATATTTCACTTAAATTTCAAAAAGTCACGAATGTCTTTTTGTTTTATTGACCTTTGGCGTTTAGTATAAAATTTATTTCTAATGATATGGAAATCAATAATTTCTGAAGCACTGTAGCTAGTACTAGCCTCGGCAAAAGAGATAAACTTATTTTTACAATTTTCCGGAGCGATGCCGGACTATCGGGCATTCTGGACTGTTGGATGCCGGACTAATGGACTTCTACTGTAATTTAAATTAATTTTTAGATATTGTGGCTTATAGCATATGAAAACTATAAAGACAAATGAATTACAATCAATATGTAAAAATCTTAATCGATACCTAACAAAAATACTGTTGTTGCTAGTGAAGAAGAAGGCGGGATATAGTTGGTCAGTCGAAATCGAACTCGGCCATGACCAACTTAATCATGGTATATTCTGTAAACTTGGCTGAGGATAAGTCAACCACAACTGATTGTTTTCTTTTTTTTTTCTTAGATACTATCAATAATGAGGTCAGATATCATACTTTTAGAACTGCCCCAGAAACAATATAAGTGATAAAAAAGATATATATCATGAAGGTGAAGATCTCAGATAATCTTATCGTGATTATGAAATTGATCACATGACTTCCTCAAGGTCATAAGATAAAGGTTACCAGATGTATGTGAACAGATGATAGACCGTCTCTCAAAATAGAAATAGTTTAAGCACTGCAGACACTGAGTATTGTGGTCTTGCACTTTTAAACACATACGCGCACATCCGACTGCAGCATAATATACGATTGTATTGACTTATGTTTGCATATTTTTTTTAAAGCTTGTCTAGAAAGAAATTAAAAATTTTATTGTAAAAATAATTACTGTGAAACATGTTACCAAATATTTAAAACATTAATTAAAGATGCCGGTTAATTATTCTTTTTGTAAAGGGGGGAAAAGAGCCAAACACTAATGATAAGTTATGTCATTATCTCTTTTCTTTTTCCATTCTTCTAGAGCAGCGGTTCTCAACATGTGGGTCGCGACCCCTTTGAGGGTCGCACGCCCCTTTCTCAGGGGTCGCCTATGACCATCTGAAAACACATATACTCTACAGTTATAAAGTATCAACGAAAATAATTTTGTGGTTGGGGGTCGCCACAACATGAGGAGCTGTATTGAAGGGTCGCGGCGTTAGAGAGGTTGAGAACCACTGTTCTAGAGGCACATTTTCCATATTTTTCTTGAACATAACCATACAAAGAAATCCACAAAATGAAACGAAACAAAAAATTATACATGTTTTTACAACCACAATAGAAGCAACAACAACAACCACAATAGAAACAACAACAACAACCACAATAGAAACAACAACAACAACCACAATAGAAACAACAACAACAACCACAATAGAAACAACAACAAAAAAATTTTTTTCAGCGAATAGAAAAACCATTATTGACTCTATGAACAAAAAAAAAAAAATTGAAGGAAGCAGTTCAAGACCCTTATTGCTAAAAGTACTTAAATCAAAACTGCGACCTTTTTTTTTTTATGCGGTGCAGCCAAGTGTACTGCATCAATTTGAGCACAATTTTAAAAAAAACGTCCCGTATTAAAACCGGCCAAAACTGAAGAATGATCATATCCTGTCGTCAATTCGAATATTTGAACTGTATTATCTCCTAATGGGTTTAGCATTAACTGATTTTTAAAAAAAGGGAACAAATCAGAAATATTTACAACTTTTTTTTATTACTTTTCATAATGTATTATATAAAACAAGAATTGTTGACTAGCATGGCTTAGAAAACAATTAAAAACTATAAATATTGCTTATTTTGATCACAGGGATGTAGTTTGTAGACAATAAAGTGTCATGGCTTTGTTTCGTTTTCCCCGAGATATCGCAGACAGTTGATTTTTTTTTTCCCACACGATCGCCTCCTTTACTTCCTGAAAGGGGACGCCGGGAAAACGTGTTCGTGGCATGAACCAGCAGCACAGAAATTGATGACGTCATCAGACCAAAGTTCCACGGCACGCTTCGCCGGAGCAGTCTGGGAAGGGGAATACGTCCGGGACGATATTGACCTCTGTAGTAAACTCCATGGTAGATCCTTTCAGTCCGGGGAACTTGAGCTGAAAATTCAGGTACAAATAAACATAGCTAGCTTGAAATAATAGTGGTTTGTGTTGTTGTTTCTTTAATAAATCTATAACTTGCACAAAATGCAAGGTGATGAATGGGGAAACATTTTGTTTATATCATTATTTTTTTTTTTAGGTACTAATGCATTAAGCAATTTTAGAGAAATGTTTTAAAAAAAAAAAAAGATGAATGGAGTTAGATTGGAAATATAGAGGGTATCTTCTTTTAAGAAGTTGTCACTTTTCGCTGGGTTTTTTTTTTCGCTGAACATCACACACACACAAACACACACACACACAGAGTAACAAAGTTAACATTTGTAATGATTTGCATCTTCTAGCGCAGTGGTTCTCAACCTTCCTAAACCCGCGACCCTTTTAATGCAGTTCACGTTTTGGCGACCCCCCAACCACAAAATTATTTTAGTTGCTACCTCATAACTGTAGGGTATATGTGTTTTCAGAAGGTCTTAGGCGACCCCAATGTGGTCGCGACCCACAGGTTGAGAACCGCTGTTCCAGCGCAAGCTGACCGACTACTGACCTGAATGAAAAAGGCCCCCCACCCCACAGCCGGTTTGGCCAAGACGGCCTCGTACTGGGTCGGACTGAGCTGTGTGGCCGACTTGCTGAACCACAGAACAGGATGAATGAGGGCCTTGCCAGTTTCGGGATCGGCTATGAATAGTCGAAAGTCACGTCTGCAAAACAAACAAAAACAACAACAAGAAAAAATGCAATCATCAGTTTTGTATTCGATTCCTTTCGGGAAGGGCTCAATACTTAATAAAATTTAAATTAAGTACAATTCCTTTGCACGAGGTACTTTTAAAAAGTTGGCTGCACCTATAGGTACACGGGTACCAGAATTGAGAGATACGGACACGCAGCGCCGCCATTCGCATCCGGGTACCATTAGGCTCAATGCTATTCGGACGGATGTCATTTGGGGTAGTTTATTTTTTAGTAAAACTGAAGAATTGACATTTCAAACGTATAGTCCATTCAATTATCTTTCATTTGATACCTCATTTGGTCTTACAAACCCAACAATAATATTTTGAATGTTTTTTTTTAAAATCCCAACCTCTCACTTCTGGTACCCGTGTACCTATAGCCACTTCTTTAATAGTTCGTCTAAAATTCTCATTGGTATTTATAAATGTAACGTCTCGGTATTTAGACGATTTTTTAATAGGCTCGAGAGAATACGAGATTTTGAATTTATAGCCACCTTTTATTGTCCAATGTCTGGGCGTGATACACGGTGACCTCCTTGGGCGGGATGGAAGAGGTGACCACGATCTTCCCGTGGGTGTCGTTCTGGCTTCTGACCCAGGTCAAAGTCGGAAAGGGGGCCTTCTCCACGACGTTGAGGAAAAACCCCTGGATGGCTAGGATGGTGCTCATCAGATGGCCGATGATGGAGTGCTCGGCGTTCGGTGTAACTCTGCAAGACACGGTGAAAAAATATGTCCTGTTCACCAAACACCTTACTAATGGTTTAGAGAGGATACAGTTATAGACAACCATACATACATTTTAGAAGACGTCAGAGATTCTTTGCAGTGTCTTTGAGAATTGAGAATCGATAGAGATTTTGTTCGACAAGTTGGGCTGGTGATTTATATATATATATAGTCTATATCAGGATCCTATGATAGTAGCAGAAATAAAAAAGGACAGTACGCTGGGCAGGACACTTAGAGAGAATGCCAAATGACAGAGGAGCGAAGAGGGTGCATCACCAAAACCCCAAGGGAAAACGTGTCGAAGGCAGACCTCGGCTTAGATGGTTGGATGATGTGGAAAAAGGTCTACAAAAACTGGGAATCCTAGCATGGAAAAGAAAAGCATTAGTTAGGTCTGAGTGGAAGGAAGTGGTGAGGCAGGACAAATCCAATACATGGGCTGTAGCGCCACAGGGATGGATGGTCTGAGTGGATGGAGGTAGTGAGGCAGGCCAAATCCAATACCTGGGCTGTAGCGCCACAGGAATGGATGGTCTGAGTGGAAGGAGGTAGTGAGGCAGGCCAAATCCAATACCTGGGCTGTAGCGCCACAGGGATGGATGGTCTGAGTGGAAGGAGGTAGCGAGGCAGGCCAAATCCCCTGCATGGGCTGTAGCGCCACAGGGATGGATGGTCTGAGTGGATGGAGGTAGTGAGGCAGGCCAAACCCCCTACATGGGCTGTAGCGCCACAGGGATGGATGGTCTGAGTGGAAGGAGGTAGTGAGGCAGGCCAAGTAGCGCCACAGGGAGGGATGGTCTGAGTGGAAGGAGGTAGTGAGGCAGGCCAAACCCTCTACATGGGCTGTAGCGCCACAGGGATGTATGGATGGGCTGGTGATATTTAAAAAAAATCTTTTTCTCCACATAAACATGTTACAACAAATGCCATGCGGACGGTAGATGGTAAAAAGTAAAGTGTGTCTTTGGAAATATTGCGACTGCTTGAAAAAAAAAAAGCTAAATAATTTAGCGAACATTTAGGCTCAATTCTTTCCTCTGTGTTTTTAGGCCAGGCTATAATGTTTTGACAACTGTTTTTCCTTACAAATTATTATTTTAAAAAATGTATTTTCAAGCACTTTTACAATTTAAAAATTCATGTGACATCTAGATTGTAAATATCTTAATGACAAAAATCTAAATTGTAAAAAATTAAATTGTAAATATCTTCATTATTAAAAAATCTAAATTGAAAAAAATGGAAGCGCTAAAAACTAAATTGGAAAAATCGAACCATCTATTTTAATAATTGTAAGGCCAGCCCCCCCCCCCCCCCCCCCCAACCCGGCACAATGAATTTTTTATGCGTGGTATAATCATAGTCATTTCTATGAACCCGGTTAAAGGTTCTCAAAATATGTTGAAAATACCTTAAAAATTTGGGGCCCTGTAGCTGGTCGTAGTAGTAATGAGAGTCGTCGGGAATGAAGAACTCGTCTCCGGCTGAGCTGACCACCATCTTGGGCATTGTGTACCTGTCGTTGTAGGCTGGAGGGCAGACATAGACAACCCTAATCGAAATAGTGCCTTGGCGTGGACAGGACAAAAGTACCCCCCGACCCACACACACTTTAAAAAAAGAATTCTACCTATAGTGTCATAAATAGTATGTCTGGCAAAACTGTAAAATGTACACAGTGCTGCACATACACAGTGCTGCACGTGAAGGACTTTGTCATTTTTGTTTCTGTTTGGAATTTACTTGACTTCCTGCTAGTTTTAGACTAAGTGGATCTTCATAATCCATTCGGATACTTTCTTAGCGTTTATTATTTTTTTTAAAAAGGGTTTTACTTAACTTAGTAAGGGGCCGTCCTTAAAGTATGTAACGCACGGGAGGGTGTCTAAGACAGTGTGACAGTTTGTGACACGAGTGGGAGAGGGTCTGAGGCAGTGTGACAGTTTGTGACACGAGTGGGAGGGTGCCTAAGACAGTGTGACAGTTTGTGACACGAGTGGGAGAGGGTCTGAGGCAGTGTGACAGTTTGTGACACGAGTGGGAGGGTGCCTAAGACAGTGTGACAGTTTGTGACACGAGTGGGAGAGGGTCTGAGGCAGTGTGACAGTTTGTGACACGAGTGGGAGGGTGCCTAAGACAGTGTGACAGTTTGTGACAGGAGTGGGAGTGTTTTTTTTAAATAGATCATAAGTGACGTCATACATTTATATACTTAAAAAAAATAATACATATGGGACCGGAAATTGACAGAGATGTTGAGCTTTCTGTTCTGATAGATGTATTCTGACAGAAGATGTCATTTTTATTTATTTAATAGTTTAATGGTGAAGTGTGTTTTTTAGAATACATTTTAATTAGTTGCTAATATTTAAAACAATCTTAATATATATTTTTTTAATGTCTCGTACTTTGGGGGAAGGGGGGGTGTCAGAAATAAGTGACAGATTGCAACAAGGGTTGGAGCGGGTCATTGTAAAAAAAATAACTTGACGTACGTTATAGACCAGTGGTTCTCAACCTTCCTAAATAAAGTTGTTCACTATCAAAGTGCTGAACCAGACTGTCTGGTGCTTGGGGTCTACTGTATGCTGTCTGCTATCTGTTGTCTGTCGTCTACTATCAGTCTACTGTCTACTCTCTGCTGGATACTGTCTGCTGTCTACTGTGTAATGTCTGCTGTCTACTGTGTACTGTCACTGTCAGCTGTCTACTGTGTACTGTCACTGTCTGCTGTCCACTGTGCACTGTCACTGTCTGCTCTCTGCTATCTACTTTCGGCTGTCTACTGTCTTCTCTCTGCTTTCTAATGTCTGCTGTCTATTGTCTGCTATCTGCTGTCTGCTCTCTGCTGTCTACTGCAGGTTGTCTGTTTCTACTGTCACTCTCCAATGTCTGCTGTCTTCTGTCTTCTGTCTGCTGTTTGGTGTCTACTGTCTGTTCTTTCTGCGAATCCCATTGTTCACAGTTTTTATTAAAAAAATTCTAACTTACCTCCTTTTAAACAAAATTCAAATGTAAAGTGTTAATTGTAAAGCTACATAATCTGGAAAGAGCATGTGATATCCTCATCCATTTACGTGACGACAGTGCTTACACAAGAGCTTTGTGCTCGAGGTTGACAGTGCTAACACAAGAGCTTTTGGCTCGAGCTTGACAGTGCTAACACAAGAGCTTTTGGTTCGAGCTTGACAGTGCTAACACAAGAGCTTTTGGCTCGAGCTTGACAGTGCTAACACAAGAGCTTTTGGCTCGAGCTTGACAGTGCTAACACAAGAGCTTTTGGCTCGAGCTTGACAGTGCTAACACAAAAGCTTTTTGCTCGAGGTTGATAGTGCTATCACAAGAGCTTTGTGCTCGAGATTGACAGCGCTAACACAAGAGCTTTGTGCTCGAGGTTGACAGTGCTAACACAAGAGCTTTTGGCTCGAGCTCGACAGTGCTAACACAAGAGCTTTTGGCTCGAGCTTGACAGTGCTAACACAAGAGCTTTTGGCTCGAGCTTAACAGTGCTAACACAAAAGCTTTTTGCTCGAGGTTGATAGTGCTATCACAAGAGCTTTGTGCTCGAGATTGACAGCGCTAACACAAGAGCTTTGTGCTCGAGGTTGACAGTGCTAACACAAGAGCTTTGTGCTCGAGGTTGACAGTGCTAACTGAAGAGTTTTGTGCTCGAGGTTACCCCGAGCTGGTTTAGAAGTATGTTGCTCAACCTGTGCACTCACTCAATGGGTCAATGACCGCTTGCATTTTTGGCATGTTCGGGTTGTCCAGTTCTTTTGTTATGTTGAGCGTGTAATATGAGTCAAAGGCGAATGTCCATCCACCAAGTGACCGGTAGTGGTGGTGCAGATTCTGAAGGAATTGAAACAGGAAATGTAAACAAAATTTTTTTTTTTTTTTTTTTTTCTTTTGATAATTTTTATGTCATTTTTTTTCTGCCAAAAAATAAATTTTAAATTTTGAGAGACTAAGGATTAACTAAATATGAATAGCATTTTTAAAATAAATGGCTAATGTGACGACCTTTAGATGATGGTATCATAAATGTGTCAGTGAATACAGAGTTAATCCGGATCACCATAAATATGTAAAAAAGCATAACGACATGTAAAGAACTGCAGAATATTCTTTCAGTGATAACTGAGTATGTCGGGATTTTGGTCGAAACTTGCATGATTTGTGCCTTTTTCTTTCAAGCTTTCTCACACCGTAGTCTTGAATAGAGACATGGTTTGCTGTATCTCCATGTTGTAACGTTAGAAGACAAAATATACCACATTACAGGTTGTACAAAAGGTTTCTATCTCAACCAGTAAGTAAACCCTCTGAAGTCAGTTTACATTCCAAGATGAATGGTGAAAGGTAGTGCCTGTACCCACATAGACTTGATTTGTTTTGTAATGGTGATTTATACCTTGAAAGAACATATCCGTTTTGCAAATAGATTGTCAAGAAAAAATGACAATACTATGTGAATAAATTTGTGGTATATATTAACTGTTTTTCCTTACCACAGATTCACAGAAGATGAATTCAATCCAAAAGCTGCACAGCCGAAGTACTTGTCCCATTCCCTGATTGACTTCTGCAGAAAAATGTTCATCTATATAGCCCCCAACCCCCCCCCCCCCCCCCACCCCGCTCCGAAGATCTGGGCTTAATTTTTAATTTGTATTGGGATTTCGATGAAATATGTGATTAACCAATCCACTAATGTGACCTTTACTTTATTGGCAAATTTACAATTTATTTGTACCCCGGGGGTGGGGTGCGGGGAGGGGGGTGGGAGACGTGAAATTATATTGAGAGACCACAGAGCACCAGGAGTCCCGTGCACCTTACCTTCTGCAGATTAAGGAGGTCCATGACGCAGGGAACCATTCCTATGACACGCTTATCCACAGCTGCTGTTGTCCAGGTGGTCCAGCCACGCTAAACAATGACGGGAAGTAAAGCTAGTTGTGACTACCGGTTGTCTAGATGAACGAACTCTTGTGATTTTCATCACTTCTGTACATTATGTGTTATGTACTGTCATAATATATTATGTGCATTATGTGTTATGTACTGTCATAAAGTCTGTACATTATGTATTATGTACTGTCATAAAGTCTGTGTATTATGTGTTATGTACTGTCATAAAGTCTGTGTATTATGTGTTATGTACTGTCATAAAGTCTGTACATTATGTGTTATGTACTGTCATAAAGTCTGTGTATTATGTGTTATGTACTGTCATAAAGTCTGTGTATTATGTGTTATGTACTGTCATAAAGTCTGTGTATTATGTGTTATGTACTGTCATAAAGTCTGTGTATTATGTGTTATGTACTGTCATAAAGTCTGTGTATTATGTGTTATGTACTGTCATAAAGTCTGTGTATTATGTGTTATGTACTGTCATAAAGTCTGTGTATTATGTGGTATGTACTGTCATAATATATTATGTGTATTACGTGTTATGTACTGTCACCAAAATCAGGCTGATGCGCTCACTAGTTTTCTCCATTTTCTTGTATGACTGTGATTCCTGGACATTAACAGCAGAACTCGAAAAGAAAATAAAGGCGATGGAGATGAGGTGTTACAGAGGCATTCTTGGCATCTGCTATAGAGACCACATCACCAATGAACAAATAAAAGAAAGGATTCGTCAAGCAATTGGGCAATACGATGACCTCCTGGTGTTGGTAAAAAAAATCGAAAACTTGAGTGGTATGGCCACGTGACAAGAAAACAAGGGCTCGCCAAAGAAATCATGCAGGGCACAACTAGAGGAGGGAGAAGAAGAGGAAGACAGAGAGAAAAATATGGTAAGATAACATCAAAGAGTGGACGGGATTAAAACTAGGCGATGCTCTGCGTAGAACAGAAGACCGAGAGGAATGGAGAATGATAGTTTTCATGTCATTATGTGTTATGTACTGTCATAATATATTCTGTACATTATGTGTTATGTACTGTCATAATATATTCTGTACATTATGTGTTATGTACTTTCATAAATTCTGTATATTATGTGTTATGTACTTTCATAAATTGTGTATATTATATGTTATGTACTTTCATAAAATCTGTACATTATGTGTAATGTACTTTCATAAATTCTGTATATTATGTGTTATGTACTGTCATAATATATTTTGTACAATATGTGGTATGTACTGTCATAATATATTCTGTGGATTATGTGTTATGCACTGTCAAATGTCAGTGCATTATTTGTTTTATATACTGGTTTATTTCAGGTATAATAAATTATTCTTGTGCAAAAACAAAAAAAAAACAACAACAACAACAAAAAAAAACAAACAACAAAAGTACATTTCCTGAAGGTGTATAAAATTGTAAGTTTGTACAGTTACTGTATGTAAAGTTACCGTGTGTAAAGCTACTGAGTGTAAAGTGATTCAACGTAGCGTGACTGAGTGACTGTGTACTGACGGCGTGTACTATAGTGTGCATGTCTTATTTCGAGTGAGTATTCGTATGTACCGATAATTAGGGTACCTTAGATGCGCCAGCCACCACAAACTTCTCGATGCTGATTCCTGCTATAATTTTCATGTAATTGGAGACCGTGTCGAAGCCACGCACCACCGCCTTGAGGAGGGGACGAAAAGTTAATAAGATGAATTTGAATTGAATTGACGCCTTTAATTCATTTCGTATTTTAATTAACATTTAATCTTTTAGCCTTCATCAATTAAACATAATAGTAATATTGGTAATGAACATTTTTATACTTAGTTACTCTGAAGCTGCTTCAAAGACATATTGGACTGTACATGTGTACTATTAGCAATATAAGCTGTACATCTATACTTTAAGCAATATAAGCTGTACATGTATACTACAAGCAATGTAAGATGTGCAAAGATACTATAAGTAATATAATCTATACATTTATACTATAAGCAATATAAGCTGTACAGCTATATTGTAAGTAATATAATCTATACATTTATACTATAAGTAATATAAGATGTACACCTATACTATAAGCAATATAAGATGTACACATATACTATAAGCAATATGAGATGTAAATCTACACTATAATATAAGCGATCAGAACACAAACGTTAAGAAATAAATGTCATGATGACCTTGGTCATGGGCAGACGTAGTAGAATCTCAGGGTTGGAGCCGTTGGCGATGAACTCCCGCCACGTCCAGGCAATGATGCTGTCTTCTGTTCGATTCTCCAGCTTAGGGTCAGCCTGAAACGTCCAGTCATCAGCTATAAATAGTTATTTTCATGATACTGACCAAAGGCCAGTGTCTGTGGTTTTTATGCGGGGGGGGGGGGGGGGGATTTACACAAAATGCTATTTGACTAAAGAACAGAAGACAACATTGCTCTTTGTGTAAAAATAAGTTGGCCTTGACAATGAAACCAACTAGTGGCGTTGTTGTTGTAACATTAACTTTGACTCACCCAAAATGTCGTCGGTTGGTTCGGGACCTGTTTGATGGTCGCGCACACAGCGCCGATGTTGACCGCCAAAATTGTGATGCCGGCGACGAAGTCGTCTGCGATTGTGGGCGGCCTGCAAAACAGTTTTATGGGGCGTCAACCGTGTTGTCATACTTTTTAATAATGCCACTTAAATTTTGAAAATTATCAAAACAAAGTAAGTGTAAACCTGAAAAAAGGAACGCAACAAAACAACGAACGTGTCCACAGGAAGCCTTCGTCAGTGAACAGCAGAAAAAAAAACAGAATTAAAAAATAGCACGTAAGTGGGAGCGAGATTACATAGGGAAGAGGGAAAGAAAAGAGAAGTAAGTCCACTGCGACAGGTCGTGACGTGGAGGGGCGTAGCTAGGTTCAAATTGTGAATAGAGACACGACGTTCATACCATGTGGTGACAATGTGCCACAGGTCAAGATAAGCTTGTGCTCCGAATTCACACGGCTGGGTGTGTTTGTGCATGCCGACACGTTCGTTGTTTTGTTGCTTTCCTTTTTTCTCAGGTTCAACTTTACTTTGTTTTACTAATCTCCCGTTGTGCTAACCTGATTGCCGTCTCCCCTCTTATAACCCTTAAAATAATGACGGGGCGCCTAATGTTTGTACATGGTCTCTTACTGCGCCTCGCCTCCCACCATTTATACAGAACAACAACAGACCTTTCCTCCTATCATAATAAGATCCATTCAACATATTACTCGTTATGAGCTCCAGATTCTTCAATGCAAACTTGAGAAAGGTGAAACAATTGGGGCGAATTTGCTCTCTAAAAAAACCCCGACCAATTTTGACCAGTATCTGCGCAGTGGAAAATAACCGTCACTATTTGAAGTCGGGGTTAAATTTCCCACCGTGGTGGAGTTAAAATGTATTGCACCTGTGCAAGTGTTTGTGTTGTGTCCCTGACCTTACACCTGGCACAGCCTCTCAAATGCTTACTTGTCTGTGTTGTGTCCCTGACCTACACCTGGCACAGCCTCTCAGATGCTTACTTGTCTGTGTTGTGTCCCTGACCTACACCTGGCACAGCCTCTCAAATGCTTACTTGTCTGTGTTGTGTCCCTGACCTACACCTGGCACAGCCTCTCAAATGCTTACTTGTCTGTGTTGTGTCCCTGGTCTATCCAGACGAATCCTGTATCCTTGTATGCCAGGTTGTGCGGGATGATCACACTCATGTAGTGCCACCAGATGGGTTTCTTCGTTATTTTCTCTGTGGTTTTGGGGGAGGGGGGCGTGTCACAGCAAACAATCGATAAGCAAAGACAACCAAAAAATTACATTTGGAGACTTAACTAACCAATGATAAGGATGCCGGTTGCACCCATCTATAAATAAAATTACACTTGGGAACGCGACAAAACTTTTCACATTGTAGCAGTATAAGGCACCCCCACATCCCCCCCCCCTTTTTTTTTCCCAAAATCCCTTACGATGAAAAGATATTGATAAAAAGAAATCTTTTTTTTAAGGCGAAAAAGGTATAAAAGTGAGAATGAATGTGAGTGAGGAGGGCAGATAGAGATATAGGAGGAAATGAAGAAGGTCAGAGAGGGAGAGAAGTTTAGGGAGAGAGAGGATAGAGAGAGAGAATGAGTGAGAGAGAAGGATAGAGAGAGTGAGGATAGAGAGAGAGAGGGGATAGAGGGAGAGAAGTTTAGGGAGAGAGAGGATAGAGAGAGGGGGTGAGAGAGAAAAGGAGAGAGTGAGGATAGAGAGAGAGAAGGATAGAGGGAGAGAAGTTTAGAGAGAGAGAAGGATAGAGAGAGGTAGAAGGATAGAAAGCGATAGACGGATATATGTATATCGAGAGAGTGAGGGATAGAGAGAGAAGGTTAGAGAGAAGGAGAGATGGGTAGAGGGAGGAAGGTTAGAGGGAGAGATAAGGATAATGAGAAAGAAAGACAGAGAGAAAGAAGGAAAGAAAGAGACAGGAGTATATATATATATAGAGAGAGAGAGACAGAGAGGGAGAGAGTACAGGCGTAGCGAAGGGGGGAAGGGGGACAGATGTCCCCGGGCGCAAGCTAGTTGGGGCGCCAAAATGTGCTTTGATATTTTTTATTGATGAAAATAATGGGTGTGGGAGTTGAAAAAAGAAAGGGAGGCGCTTTAAAATGAATCTTGTCCCCGGGTGCCAATCTTGTACCCGGGCGCCAAACACTCTAGCTATATACATATATATATATATATATATATTTAGAGAGAGTGAGAGAGAGAGAGAGAGAGAGCGATCCAGTGAGAGAAAATGTTAAGACTACGAATGTCAAGGTTACCATCCAACCATTTTTGTGACGTCATGTTGAGGACGTGGAGCGAGAAGTTGGGGCCCTCTGTCTTCGTGAGTACGGTGTAGGTGTAGTGGGGATCGAATGTGTTGACGTAGTCATCCAGGGGCGTGGCGCCAATGCTGGTGGCGGTGGCGGACAGTGCCAGAGTCATTACCAAAATGTTGGTCATTGTAGCCATGACCTAGCAAAGATATTGACAGTTTTCTTTTAAATTTAAAAATAGTATTTTCATAATACAAGGAAAATTGAAATATACTTCGGTTACCGGAAATTTGATCGAAAGAAATTTCGTCGACGGAAAATTGATCGACGGTAATTTGATCGAACGGACATTTGGTCTAATCTTTTTTTTCAGTTCAGGCGTTAAAATTTTCGTCAAATTTATTTTTGAACGCAATATACTATATAGTAAAACAAATTAATGCGTTCAAAAAGAAATTTGAAGCAAAATTTTAACGTATAAACTAAAAAAAGGATTCGACCAAATTTCCATTCGATCAAATTTCCGTCGATCAATTTCCGAAATTTCTTTCGATCGAATTTCCGTATACGGTATACTTCCAACAAATTATATTTTAATGAAAAACGCAAAAACGCATTAAAGAAAATTCTTTAAGTAAACTTTTAAAAAATGCGTCGAATTTTACTTTATCTTTTAAATAAATAAATAAATTTAAAAAAAATATAAATATATAAATACCGTATATATATTAATTAATTAATTTATATGTGTGTGTGTGTGCCCTCATCAAAAGCTTCCAGAACAATAGCAGCATATTTCTTCAAAGAAGTTCCATTTTTTTAAATAGGTTTTATACTTAACATCTAAGCTAGAATAAGATCTGGAATATGAGAGAGACTTCCGTCAAGACCTGACAAACAATCGGCAGAAGCGGCACTGAGCACGATTCTCTTGACCGACCACTCACGAAGAGCGGCGTCACCAGCCCCGATCCAGCGAAATGGAATACCGTAAAACCGGACCGAGGCCGAGGGCCTCCCAGCTGCTAATCTGCGGTCGAGTGGTAGCCTGGCTCACAGCCCCCCTCACCCCAACGCAGACCAAGGGGTCACCAAACTTTTTTCACGGCGGGCCGGATAACGGATAAATATAAGAACGCAGGCCGTATAATCATTATGTACCATACTTGTTAGGCAGAACTAAAGCTCCGATAAAAAAGACGAAAAACTAAGTTTAGTATTCCATGTTAATCATAGGTGAGTGGCGTGCAATGCACACAATAATACAAAGACAATCAACATATTTATTTACTAAAAATGTTAGCGAAAAGATGGTTACATCAGACCTAGTGCGCACATGTTCGAATTCCACAAATATTTTCTCACAGACAAAAAAATGTTCCAAACACGGATGCCATACTAGCGGCAACTTTCTTCCGTTTTGGAAACTCAACATCCAAAGTGACACCACAGATGAACACGAGAAGTTGTGACGTATCGAGAGATCAGTAGACTCATCCGGCGCCCAGAGAATACCACAGCAAGCTCCGAGCTTTCTCGCGTATCTGTAGCGTTAAAACTAGGCGATGCAATGCGTAGGGCAGAAGACAGAGAGGAATAGAGAAGGATAGTTTTCATGTCGTCTGTGGCGCCCCAACGGTCCAAGGACTAAGAGACATGATGATGATGATGATGATGAAGTTCTCTCCACGTTCTTCTGTTCTCAGCACAAATGAACTTACCGAAAGACTGATAAATCCAACCGCGGTGAGTACGAATGTTAAACCCCCGTATGTTTCCAACACTCTTTCTTCCATTCACCCAGTTATCAGACTATAATAAATTAGCGGGAATAGCTCAATTGATATTGATTCTTATTTTATTTGTATTGTTTAAACCAGATTTTCCACACAAAAAAACAATATCAAGTTACTTGGTATTTTTTTTTTAAATGATGGCATCATTTGTTAATTAATTCTTATTGAAATACATTTTATTTCATGCTGGTCTGACTTCGAGTTTGAACCACGTTAAATTTCAACAGTAACATTTACTTTTACCAGTGACAGACTGTGATAATTTGATATGTACGTCCACTCATTATGAATTTATATCTATAACAAATACTCGTCTGCAAAACAAAGTGGCCGCAGATTGCAATATAAACGTCAGTCACCTACGTGTAGAGCAGGGGTCGGGAACATTTTTGTCTGAGGAGCCATGTACACCACATATATTGAAAAGTATTCTTGTGAGAGCCATACATTATGTCTAAAAGATCAAAGAAACATATTTTTTTTAATAATCGAACATTTGTCTGCGAGCCAGATGCAGCCATAAATAGAGCCACATCTGGCTCGCGAGCCATGGGTTCCCGACCCCTGGTCTAGAGGGTAACTTTTTTGGTGCCAGCTTAACTCGATCCCACTAGGCACTACAATGCGAGAAGTTATTTTATAAATTTTAATATACTGCATGTTTATTTATTTACTATTAAGATACCGCATTGTGCGATTTTGAGACGATATTGTACGATTTTAGGAGTTCTGGGGTAAACAGGTCTACAATAAACAAGAAAATCTAGATACAATAATTTAAAATTGAAAATGGTAAATTTAAGAAGCATAGAAGTCAGGCGGTCTCCGACCGTGTGAAGATCTCCTAGTATTCTAAAAATGGTATTTAAATTTAAATTGTATCACAACGTCTCGTGTTCCATAAGTTTTATCAAGCAAATTCTATTACTGTCGGCCGATCAGGCCTGCGGGCCGTAGTTTGGTGACCCCTGGTCAAGACAGTTATAATTAAGGAAATAACCACAATAACCAGAGTTTCAATCACAATAAACCAGAGTTCCAATCACAAAAACCAGAGTTCCATCACAAAAACCAGACTTTCAACCACAATAACCAGAGTTTCAACCACAAAAACCAGACTTTCAACCACAATAACCAGAGTTTCAACCACAAAAACCAGACTTTCAACCACAATAACCAGAGTTTCAACCACAATAACCAGAATTCAACCATAATCCTCCGTCAGCGAACAGAACAGTGGCAACTATTTTTTTTTAAAAGAAACAAGTAAATATAAAAACAAACGATGAAACCCGTAATTTAAGACTGCGCCAATTCACGACCTGCAGTGTCGGCTAGTAACGTCTTGAAATACAATTGTAAGTATCATGTCAGCTAGGGCCTACTAAATTTTGACTTTAAGATCACAAACAGAAATGATGACAAATAAATAAAAACCTACTAGCAACGTATAAGACAGACAGTAAAATTGAGGAGGGGGGAGCGGTGGCGTAGCGAGCTTAACTCGCGCCCGGGGCACAATACCTTTTTAGCGCCCCCCCCCAATACCTTTTTAGCGCCCCCCCTATTCGAAAACCATACAATATTATAGTAAAATATACCATTTGGCGCCCCTTTGTGAGTAGCGCCCGGGGCATGATGCCCCCCCTCACTACGCCACGGGGGGAGGGGGCAAAGTACGGAGACCCGCCTCTTTTTGAATGGTCTTCGAGCTAAGAATAGAATTTACAACCCAAAAAAAAAAACAAAAAAAAACTCTAAAATTTCAATGCTGTGCACTAGAGTGGAACCGTATGTGGCGTCTATAATGACATACATTGACATGCGGGTTCACGACACATACTGTGAGCCCATTAGCTCCTTTTATATAAGTTACCTATCTAGTCAGGTCCTCGTGACAAGACATGAAAGGTTTGGATAAAAATGTACATGAGACGCTGCTTCCCTCACCAGCCTCTAAAAGTAAGGATGGCATCTTACTCCAAAGGAAGGATGGCATCTTACTCCAAAGTAAGGATGGCATCTTACTCCAACGCGCAAAAAATATTGACGATGTGATCATTTACACACAAAACCATACACGAATACTCACAAACACACACATATGCACACAAACACAAACACACACCAATTTAAAAAAAATAATAATTCCACGCTTTTGGTAGACAAAAAATTTGAGTAAAACATTTGATTCTAACATACAATAGATTGGTCTATTTTTTTTAATAAAAGCATTGACTATGCGAGTAAAGAAATTAATATTTTGTTCTTGATTATTTATCTTCTTTTTATTATTTTGCCTTTAAGCAACCAAAATGAGCCATCTCGATCTACCGAAGACGTTGTCGAACAACCGATATGTGCATGTAAATAGCAGTAACAACTTACGAGTAATGAGGATACGATGTTGATCTCGGTCGACGCCAGGCAGGTGCCGTTGCGAGGGTCGAGTACTTCCAGCGCCGACGACAGCAGCGGGTCTGTTGTTAGCGCGGTGATCGACGTCCCCCTAAACAAGGTTTTTGTCTTCTGCGGATGATCCGAGCCCGCGTCCGGCCAGGTGTATGCAAAGTGCTCAGTGACACAACATCACCAGATATCTACGCCGCCCAAATTTTTAGGTCCGGTTACATTATACACTTTTCAAACTAAGACGAGAGTGTGATCGCAGTATCTACTTTGTGGTACAGATTACAGATAAAGCGAATACGATAGCATAATCTTCTCCCCACAGAATAATTGTGGCGCAGAGCTTGTAGGGCTTGTCAGGATTATAGCGCATGCGTTTTAGAACATTGGGGCTAATTCTTGCTTTATAGGAGTGAGGCACCTTTCAGTGCAATATTATTGTTGGGGCCAATTCTTGCTCTATAGAAGTGAGGCACCTTTCAGTGCAATATTATTGTTGGGGCCAATTCTAGCTCTATAGAGGTGAGGCACCTTTCAGTGCAATATTATTGTTGGGGCCAATTCTTGCTCTATAGAAGTGAGGCACCTTTCAGTGCAATATTATTGTTGGGGCCAATTCTTGCTCTATAGAAGTGAGGCACCTTTCAGTGCAATATTATTGTTGGGGCCAATTCTTGCTCTATAGAAGTGAGGCACCTTTCAGTGCAATATTATTGTTGGGGCCAATTCTTGCTCTATAGAAGTGAGGCACCTTTCAGTGCAATATTATTGTTGGGGCCAATTCTTGCTCTATAGAAGTGAGGCACCTTTCAGTGCAATATTATTGTTGGGGCCAATTCTTGCTCTATAGAGGTGAGGCACCTTTCAGTGCAATATTATTGTTGGGGCCAATTCTAGCTCTATAGAAGTGAGGCACCTTTCAGTGCAATATTATTGTTGGGGCCAATTCTTGCTCTATAGAGGTGAGGCACCTTTCAGTGCAATATTATTGTTGGGGCCAATTCTTGCTCTATAGAAGTGAGGCACCTTTCAGTGCAATATTATTGTTGGGGCCAATTCTTGCTCTATAGAAGTGAGGCACCATTCAGTGCAATATTATTGTTGGGGCCAATTCTTGTTTTCAGCTTTGACCTGTGACGTCACGAATTCAATTATTCATAAACTGAAGAATGACATGACAACATCAAACTATACTTGGAGTCCGTTACAAGAGAAAAACACGACTCCAAATCCGCTTGGGTTTGCGATAAAACGTCTGTCCTACGTTGAACTAACGTGGGACTTACGTCGCGCTTACATCGCACCAGAGGCGTAGCTTGGATGTTTGGAGCCCTGGGAGCTGTTCTATATTAACGACCCGCTTTCAACTCCGAAACCCATTATTTTCATCAATAAAATACAATCAAAGCCCAATTCCGCCCCTTTATTAACTAGTCTAACCATTGGGGACATCGGACCCCTCTGATTCCCCTTCGCAACGCCACTGCGTCGGATTAACGTTTGAAATATCGCCTAAAGCACTAAAATAAACTCTGACGACATTTGGGCATTTTGCAAACACCGCGCTATAAATTTCCCATCCCCCATATTCAAGGACACAATCATGAAAAGGGGACTGTGTGTTCTGTACTGTACTGAAGAGTTGAAAACAGAGGTGGGGGCGGGGGTAGCAACACGCTTAGGAAGTGACTTTAAGGGGCGGTCACTTCATATTGTTGAGGGACGGCATTTTTGGCCAACTGCTGATTTTTTCCCGAGGAAAGTTGATGGGGGCGGCACAAATCTTGCCCTCCCCCCACCCCCGGGTGACACTAACCAACACAGTGGCACTGGGTAGCAAAGCGTTATGTTCTGACGTATTTATATTTTTAGCGGAAATTAAGGAAGCGGTTGTGTGTGCATTGTATCCTTGTATCATTGTATCTCACAGTATCCTTTTTGTCGCTAATATCCTGGCGTTGTCGGGGCGCAATCTTATTACTGGGGACGTTTAAGTTTACTACAAATATATATATATATATATATTACAACCGTGTAGACATAGACTTTAGGCAGCAAACAGGATGTCGAATTGTAGGTTCATTGGTTTAAAATGTAACAATGGGGCCAATGACCCGGATCTAGGTCATGTTTACACAAATTCATAGGGATTTGATGAACTGATGCAGGCCTGCACAACTGAAAATGTAAGGCGGGCCGTAATACTTTATGAAAAGCTTGTGCGGGCCGAAAGATGATAGGACAAGGGGGGGGGGGGGGAAGCTATTAAGAAATTAATAACAATAAAGAATATTTCGTTACTTCGCGGGCCACCAAGTAGGTGCTGACGGGCCATATGCGGCCCGCGGGCCGTATGTTGTGCAGGCCGGAACTGATGTATACAAGTAAATGGGATTTTTCTTTACCCACCCCCCCCCTTTTTTTTTTCTTTTTTTTGTAGAGATGCAAGTATAATTCCAAACTTAAGTTTTTTACAAATATATAAACAGCAACTGGCGACCCAATCGCATGTAAACATTTTAGTAACGTCCCCCACCGTGTAGGGGACCTGCGCCGAAAGGCAAAGGTAACGCACGGAAACTGCGTTGGAAAGAGCACGGCTGCAAATGCAGTTGAAAATAACGTTGAAACAGTTCGGGACATGATTACAGTTGCCGCATGGATATGAGGTGAAGGAGTGTGGCGACCCTAGCCGATGATTCCAAATATGCAGTCTTTGAGGGTACTGCTCCTAGGCAACCTCTTTTATCTCCCACCTGCGGTGTGAGTTAGTCACGCCGCAGAAAACCACGTAAACCCTATTAGAGGGCGTCTGTAAAACACCTACGCGTCCCCCCGGGGTGGGAAGGGGGGGAATTAGAGACGTAAAATATATCCACCCCAGCCCAAGAGAGTCCGGCCCAGTTGCTGTGTTAAAGCAGCACCCCGGCCGGCCAGGTGTTCCTTCTCTGGTGCCGCCTCGCTCGCATAGTCAATCGAGTGGAAGGGTGGGTGAGGCTGTCTCGGGGGCGGAGAGCCCCCGGCGTGCCGCTTCGCGGCCTGGCTGGAATAGAGACCACTGGGGGAGTGGTTGAATGCCGGTTGGGAGTGACGGAGGTGCGCAGGGGAAGACTTTATGAGCCTTAGCTCGATAGTTTGCTGATTTTCTTAAGTAGTAGTAACGTCTAGAAAAACCAAAGAGTATTAAAAAAAAAAAAAGAATGTTAAAATACAAAGTAAATTAAGATTTTAGAGCAGTGGTTCTCAACCTTCCTAATGCCGCGACCCTTTAATACAGTTCCTCATGTTGTGGTGACCCCACACCCACCGTAAAATGTGTTGCTACTTCATAAATATGTATTTTCCTATCGTCTTAGGCGACCCTTGTGTAAGGGTCGTTCGACCCCCCCCCCCCAAAAAAAAATCGGTCTCGACCTACATGTTGAGAACCGCTGTTTTAGAGCAAATCAATAATTGTTTATAAACGAAACAAACAAAAATTTGTTACAAAAAATCCTTTAAATGAATGTGCGATTGATATCGATTCAAATTAATTAGCAACTTAAACTAAAAAAATGGAATGGTCTCTTAATCATGTCTAGCTCGCCACAGGCCCCGATGTTGTTTTACGTAGTCACCTGTGCACGATTGTCCCCAGGTGCACTTCGAGTGTGGAGAGTTTATGGAGCGCGTCCTGGTGAAGCGCTCACTCAAAACTTGCCGGATATACCAGATTGTCACGTGATTGACAGGAAAGAATAAAGACAAAGTTTGGATATGTGGTGAATTTTTTTTCTAAACTATTAATCTGAGTCATAACCAGACCAGGGGCATCATTTTCAAAAAAACAAAAGAGTGGGGGCGGGGGGAGTGCAAAACAATAACTTGGTCAACTTATTAAAATGTTTATTACTGGAGGCGTCAAACTACATAGCAATTAAAATAAAACCTTCAAATTCAGTGGGTGGGGTGGGGGGAGTGGCAAATGTCCCACCCTGGCCTACCCAAATGACGTCACTGATGCAGACGGGCCTTATTTGAACATTAATATATGTTCGTGGGTGGCTGGCTGGCAGGCAAAATCTTCGGACAGCTAATTGACCCACTTCCCGTCAACCCATCGAGCTGAATCTATGCACGTAGACTTGTTGCCGATGAAAACACGTGACATCAAAGTTTCAGCCCCACCCCCCAGCCCCTACCCCCAAAACCTAGTTACTCCTGTTTTTCAAAGGGAGGATAAGATGAGATTCTTTTTTTTTTTTAACTTCGTTTGGTGCGTAATATTCTCCTCCGTTTTTTTCTGAAATAGTTGATGAAATAAATCTTCGGTGCAAAAGTGGGCGGGAATTACAAATATTAATATAGTTCAGGGGCGTGGAAAAAAATGTGCGGTTGCGAGCCTTGGGGGGGGGGGGGGGGGGAAGCACTATTTGCGATTCTTATAAAGTTCGTTACTCGTATGCATGTTTTGTCAAATTTGTAGACCCAATTCTCATTGCTCAATTTTTATAAAGGATTTATAAGAAAAAACTGTGTTTTTATGGGTTGTTTGATTAAAGAACGATCTGGAATCTCATCCAGTGAAATCGGCGCCATCTGGAAGCGTTGGTGACATCTTTACATAGAGAATTATGTGTTTTGATTTATAATATTTCAAGTGCCCCATTAAATATTGAGTTATTAATAGTTTTATTTAAATGTGTTATCCAGTTTCTTTGTTCTTAAATTTAACATTGGAACTTGGAATTAAAATCGTTCACCCTCTTCACTAGATCAGGCCTACACGCCAGCACTCACTTTGCGGTCCGCGAAGTAGCGAAATATTCTTGACTAGACATAGGCCGCCAAACGTTGGAGACGGCAAGGCGTGAACTTCCCATCTACTAAAATTACTTGACAAAACGTGAAGTCAAGTAACGCAAATTTAAGAATCCCAATTTTTGCTGCACCCCTTCCCCCCCCCCCCCCCCCATGATACGTTCCTGCACACTTTTATTACACGCATATAAAATATTCTGATGTACCAACCACTTTTAAACCGAATATTTATTACACCATACATAAATTGAGACGATTTCCATTTCCGAAAAGAAAGTATTACGTGCCAAACGCTTTATATAAAAAACATTTATATCATTTAGCGTAGTTATCGGGAATTATATTTTGCACGCTATTGAAATCATTATTAAACCATACTTCCTTTCAAACACTTAGAATTATTTGTAATATACTCTCAATACCAAATTCGCTTATTAGGAAGCAGTCCATTAGGAAGCAGTATATTAGGAAGCAGTCCATTAGGAAGCAGTATATTAGGAAGCAGTCTATTAGGAAGCAGTCTATTAGGAAGCAGTCTATTAGGAAGCAGTCCATTAGGAAGCATTCCATTAGGAAGCAGTCCATTAGGAAGCATTCCATTAGGAAGCATTCCATTAGGAAGCAGTCCATTAAGAAGCATTCCATTAGGAAGCAGTCCATTAGGAAGCATTCCATTAGGAAGCAGTCCATTAGGAAGCAGTCCACGAGTCATACCAGAAGCGTTATATTATTATTTTCTTAATAGCTCCCCCCCCCCTTTTTTTTTTTGGTCTTATTTTCTTTTGGCCTTCACAAGTTTTTCATGAAGTATTATGGCCCGACTTACCTTCTGAGTTGTGAAGGCCTGCATTCGATTCTTTTATTATTTCGTCTTTAATTTTGTTTTTGTATTCCTTAATTGTTCACTCTGAGATATATATATCTAGAAAATGTCCAGAACTAGAATCAAACACACGACATTCCCATTATGAAATAGAAACCCTAACTAAACTTAAATCAATCGTCCGTTGCACCTTATTGTTATACTGAGTAAGTTAAAATTGATAATTTCATTATAATTCATGCAACTTTACCTCATCGCATCGGTCCTCGTCTTTTCGCCCACCAGATCCGTGGGTGCCGCGGCATGCTTCAGTGAAAGACAAGTAGTACAAAACTGTGAATAGGACACCGTAAAATGTCTGTTCAAATAACAGTAAATTTAACCCTAGGTAGGCCTAACATACAGATGGAACACAGAATGAAGGGAGATATTTTCAGGCTCGACACGCTTAAAATAAATGGAATTGAGCTCCCAGTGAAGGATATTTTTATCCAGGGCTCGAGTCCTGCAGGAACCCATGGGAACGCCTGGGAAGGCATTAGTTCATTTTTATATATTTCAAAAAAAAAAATAATAAATACATATTTATTTTCGGGTTTGGATCGAGGGGGGGGGGGGGGGCGAAATCTTAGAGTAAATTCACACATCTTCCCCCCAGGACTTGACCCCTGATTTGATTCCCCCCCTCCTTTTTCTTTATCCTCACAGTGTACAGGCGTAAAGACTTTTGTCCCTTTGTAGATGACCAAATTACTCCGCTGAGTCAAACGTATAGATTTATTGAGTTGAATGTGATCAGTTCAATGTAATGCCACACTTCACAGTTCCCATTATGAAAACATTTTCACATTAAGAAAGTTTTTGTTTTTTTTCCTTTTCAAATATCATATCCAGGATCGGGGGCAAGGTCATGGTGCCGTTACTGTACCTGGGCTGATAGAGATCTTTTTAGATAACAATTTTGTGTTCGTTACTTTCACTCAAGTTGTTTTTTTTTCTTTCTTCTTCTCATTCTGCAAAGACTGATTATTTTTAGATTGATGGTTCCAGAGCCGCTTGTACTTTTGTAACGGTATGTGTCATGATTAAGTTGAAGTTTTGGTTTGTCTGCTAAATTAATTGTTAATTTACCCGAGTGCTGTGTTGTGTTGTGTTCAGTGAGAGTCTTATAACGTGATAAATGATTTAAGTGTCTCTGAACGGCTGGACTTTGTGTTTATTTTTTTGAGTAGAGTTAAGCGAATTTGAAGTTGATGCCATCCTAGATTCTCTGGTGCCATAGGTGTGGCCTGTTGGTTAAGTCTACGTCATGGTGCCATAGGTGTGGCCTGTTGGTTTATTCCACGTCATGGTGCCGTAGGTGTGGCCTGTTGGCTTATTCCACGTCATGGTGCCGTAGGTGTGGCCTATTGGTTTAGTAAAGTATATCACGCATTCGAATTAAAAATGTGTAAAAAAAAATGAAAACCAAAAATTAAAATAGAATTTCAAACACAGTTTCTATTAAACTGTTAAATTCATTAAACTGTTAAATTCATTAAACTGTTAAATTCATTAAACTGTTAAATTCATTAAACTGTTAAATTCATTAAACTGTTAAATTCATTAAACTGTTAAATTCATTAAACTGTTAAATTCATTAAACTGTTAAATTCATTAAACTGTTAAATTCATTAAACTGTTAACGTTATTAAACTGAAACCTTCTGTCAGAACACACCCATCACATACAGACGGTTGAACATTGATTGGATACTTCTATAGCGCTGGTATCCATGCTACTTTGCTCACTGCGCTCAGGTGTCATCAAATCTATTCAACAAATAAGTCTTTAAATGTTTCCTAAATGATTTTCTGTCCTTGTCAGTACTCCTCAAAGATGGACGTAAACTGTTCCATAATTTTGGCGCTACCGCTTCAAAAGGGCGCACTCCGTACGACTTTTTTCTGTGTTCATCCACACTGGGAATTGCCAAGTTGAAGTTTTTTAGTTATGATAACAAATATAAAATGTGTGACCTCACACATGATCTTTAACCACCCCCCCCCCCCAAAAAAAAACGTGTCAAAAACTGTTACTCTACTTTCTTAGCCCCCCCCCCCATTACCCCACCCCCCTCCGGAGCGTGACGTACAATATGGACGGCCCTTTACGTAGTCCTAGTCAGGTAGCCAAAGATATCATGTAGCCAAAGATATCATGTAGCCAAAGATATCATGTAGCCAAAGATATCATGTAGCCAAAGATATCATGCAGCCAAAGATACATTTTATATGTATCTACATATTGGACTCACAGTTTTCCAAACTTTTTTTTTCAGTTTTGGAAATAGTTTTATTAAATTTATATAAGAACAATGGGCAGTGGCGTAATACTTCTCGTTCTCGTCGCCGCCGCGGTTGTTCTCACCACAAATGCAACGCCCCTGGACGATTATGTCAATCAGCCCGACAGCACCTACACATACAAGTACTTGACCTCCATCACAGGCCCCGACTACACGATCTATGTTTTGAATATGACGTCACAGACATGGTTGACAGGTGAGTTCAGAGTTCAAAGCAATTACCGACGGCTAGACCGTGAATACCTTACAAGTAGGCGGCCAGACTTTGAATATGAGTGTACGGTCAGACTTTCACTAGCTGAGATCTATAATTATTTGTTTTAATTTATTATACATATTTATTTTGGGGGTGGGTAGGGGGTGAGAGTGGAGATTGAAATCGAAGGTCAAGGTCTATCTAACAGAAATTATCCAATGTTCGTTTCGTTTTCTAAGTTTTTAATGGTTGCCACAGATAAGGTCACGACGACTCCTGTGTGGTGGCATTACGTGAGCGTCATTATCCCAAAGGAGATAGCGTACACGGACACTGGCTTTCTGTGGATCAGTAGTGGCAGCAGTCTCAATGGGTAGGTTCTGATACGGTCTAGCTGAATAGGGGCAGCATCTCGATGGGTAGGTTCTGATATGGTCTAGCTGAGCAGGGGCAGCAGTCTCGATGGGTAGGTTCAAATACGGCCTAGCTGAGCAGGGGCAGCAGTCTCAATGGGTAGGTTATAATACGGTCTAGCTGAGTAGGGGCAGCAGTCTCGATGCGAGGGGTGGGGGCGTGTGGATGCGAGGGGTGGGGGTGTGTGGATGCGTGTGGAGTAAACAGCAACAAACAAATATTTAGGTTTCAGTTTTCAGTAGAGTATGTTAAGATGTTTATGTTTAGATGTTTATATTCAGATGTTTATGTTCAGCTGTTTATGTTTAGATGTTTATATTCAGATGTTTATGTTCAGCTGTTTATGTTAATCATTTTACATTTAGTGCTTCGATGTATCGTTAGTAAACACGTATACACTCCTATATGAAATCAAACATTATTGGTGCTGTTCATTCATGCCATAACCATCGCTACGTCACCAGGATCCCATCAGCCACAGACAAACACATCGAGATGATGACGGCCACCGCCATCAAGACCAAGACAGTCTGTGGCGTCATCAATCAGATACCATTTCAGCCAATCGTATTTCAGGTAACATACTAAATTTCAATTTGAAGACATAGCGCCCTAAAATAAAGGTTCTCAAACGATTAGTATGTTTAGAAACATAAACATTGTGTGAGCTATGATAGTTATTAGAGTTCTTTGATGCACCAGTAATAAAATATACAATAAAGTTACACCAAAAAAAAATTTTTTTTTAAAAAGCAGGGTCACGCTTGGGTTAAGGCTAAAGATCACTAATGCCAGCATACATTTTCCAAGTTTATACTTTCAGATTGTGAAAACTTAAACTTATGGAATTTACAAGATTTGATTTAACGCCGAATCGAGATAGTCTCCTGTGAGAGCGGCAAACTCTAAACCCAATGTTTCTTGTGTTTCAGTATAGTAATAGTAATAGAGTTTTTGTTCTGACACACAGAGCACAATCACTTGGTGCTTACTCTACGGGGAAACTGGTCTGCTAGATCAATTACGACAGATAACATATTTATTTTAATTAATTGTTTTAAAATGTAAGTTTTTGTTACAGGCGTGTATTTTATTCCCTATACCGGTACTATGATTTATTTAAATGGAGAAATAGATTTCTTTGAGAGTCGATTCCAAACACGGTTTTTTAATTTTCTAAGGGGAAGGAATAAAGCATGAAAATAACATCTTTAAAAACGCAGCAGCTTTCGTCTCCCTTGTCCACAGGACGACCCAACACGGAAACAGCGTTATGAAGACAGCATCATCGCTTGGACTTGGCGGAAATTCCTGGACAACGGATCCAATCCTGAAATTCTCCTTCGTCTTCCGATGACTAAAGTGAGGTGTCAATTTAAGTTGTTGATAAACTTTGAGATACCAGTTTAAAACCAAAAAAATAATATATATATATGTATATATGTATATATATAGGCCTATATTATTCGTTCCTATTAGTTATTCAACTCTAAGTACTTTGGGGAGCAATTAATAGGATCAGAGATTTTATCAATTTTTAAATTATTGAGCTAGCGCCCAATGATTTGATCAATTTCTATTGTTAATCTACCACAGACGTACTATTGTTGCATTTCTAATGGTAGGATTCTATCTAAAATGGCATTTAACCAACGGTGAGCTTTTGTTTAATATAAATAAAATAATTCAGTTGTTGAAAAATAAGAAACTTTACAAAAGCAAATACTTTTTAAATTTCCCTAGCCAAAGTGTGAAATGCTGTATTTTGATCACTATTTAATCTTATAACCACGGAACAAACTTTTAATATGAAATATTTTGACAAGATACGTAAAGAAACTGGAAATTCAGCCTCCATTCTCGTTTTACATTTCTGGCCAGGGAAATCCAATGCCAAATATCACATGCGATGACCATACTTTTAAACATAGTTTTATGTTTGGGCTTTTTTTTTTTTTTTTACAGGCAGTTGTCCGTGGTATGGATACTATGTCAGAATTTGCAAAATCTTTTAGCGGAAATCTCATAACTAAGTTTGTCATAGGAGGCGAGTCAAAGGTGAGTAGGTCATGAGTCACATGACTAGTGTATTAGATCACGTGGTCGGGAAAAATGGGGTTAAAATGGAAATCTTTGGGGTAATGACACAGAGCTATATCTCTATGTCTATGGGTAATGAGGGCTCACTCAAGAGAAATAAATAAAATTATATTGCAAGCGTTTTATTACTGTTATTAACGAAACAAATATTTTTTTTTCTGGCAACACTGCAGTTGGCCAAGGTAATTTAGAAACGCACCAAACATAATGTGGCTACACGTTTACAAATGGCTTGGCAGCTAGCATAAGCTCACTTCTTGCGTTGCATACGTCATTTAGCCCAAATCAAATCGCCTATCTTAACTTACGCTCACTGGCATCACTGGAGTTGATGTCACCCGGGTGTGGTAAACTCAATGGTAAACGCATTCAGACTTTTCTCATGGACCTCTTTCGAGTCGGCCTGCTCCGGTTATCAAACTGCACTTACTATTTTTCATTTGGTGTCCTTCGCCTGTGAGAGTTCCATCCCCATGTGAGGATGTCCCAAGTGCGGTCCGCACCTCCCCACCCCCAGTGACGCTACTACTTATGGTCAAAACGTCAAGATTTGCAAAAGTTTTCAAAATTGCTCATGGGGAAAAGTGGGGGGGGGGGGGGGGGGCGGGGACGTGTGATTAAATTGCCTTATTCAACAAATCACTTTTGCGAACAAGGACTTTTCACTCTAATGGACATAGATACACATTTTTTTAAATTAGGAGGCGCAATAACATACAGATTGGTAACCCCTAGACATTGACAAGACGCGTAAAGAAACTGAAAATTCAGCCCCCATTTTTTTTTATAAAATTGACCACCTGGACAATACCGCCGTGAACTCGACATCTATCGAAAGCTTCAAGGCTGTCGTGGCATCTGCTAGGAGCCGTTAGGATGGCAACATCGCTTCCCCAACCGTTGCACGTATGCCAGAACATGGATGCAGCAACGTACCCTACCAGACCAAGAACCAGAAACAAAGCATAGAAATCAATTTATTTTACCCGACAGAGAGTATCCAAATTTCTCTGATTTAAAAAGGCGCCAGTGTTGACGTAATCGTATCAAAATGAGACATCATTTCTACAAAGTATAAAGTGGACATTTTGATTTTCAAAGAAATCCTTTTGTTCCACAATGAATATTTTATTAATTTATTTTAGCGATTTCCTGTTGTACTGCTTTTATATATATTTATGATTATTGTATAATCCGTATACCGGTACAAAGATTAAATAAATCATTATGAATTTAAATACCGGTAGTCTAGGATTTTCTTCCTTATAAATACGGGAAAAGGTTGTGGAGGGGGCGGTGTTAACGTCGGCGTAAACAAATACATTTTGGAGTAATGGCTTTTAAAAAGTTCGCTGACCCCAGGGTTAGTTAGTACGTCATAACTTATTTCGCTAATGACGAGTCAAAGGTTAGTTCCGGTCCGGTAGGTCACAACTCGAATCACTAATGGCGGGTCATGAATATGAAAGGCACTGCTTACCTGTCAATTTAAATATAAAGAAAGCCAACATGGGTGAAGCTTCATTTGTGTCTTAAAATTTACTTAAGCCTTACGCCAGTGGGTACCACCAATCTATATTTTACTGCGCCTCCTAATTTTTAAAAATGTTTCTTCTTAATCGTACCTCGCCACTTATAAATCTTACCGTGAATCTTACCTCATTCTGAATTCATAAAAGAAAATTGACACGTATATGACGGTATCCGGTATATCTTTATGTCAATTATGTATACACCCCCTTTGTAGTAGTAATCGGCCTCCACTGGGGTGTTTTTCACCGGTTCACAAACCGCGTACCATGCCGCTCTTTGATACAACTAGTTTCCATATCAAAATTTAATCTTCAGCTCTTTGCGTGAAAAGGTTCCATCCCCGATCCCTGCTTTAGTGCATTTAATTTCAAACATGTTTTAATTTCGATCCTTTTGTCTTAAAGCCATGTTTGAACATGGATGCAGATGAAAGGTGCAGACAAATGAATATTATTAGGGAGGTTGAGCTTAGCTTAACTGGCCTCGGCTATCAATAAATACGTAGTACTACAGTCATAGTTTGAGGTAACATAACTGGCCTCAGCTAGCAATAAACATGTAGTCCCGTAGTCATAGTTTTATGTAAAACAACTGCAGCACATGACACATTCTTTTCTATCTGACAGAGGGGATGGACAACATGGACAACAGCAGCGGTGGACAGAAGAGTTATTGGAATGGTGCCAACAGTGATGGACTTGCTCAATCTTCAAAAGGTTAGGCGTCCCAATCAAAGCTAAAGATTGACATAATGTTTGGCTGAATACAGATTACCGCCAGGCACATGACATGTAGTTTAAGGTCTAGAATAGAATGAATCCATCGTGTAGTTTAAGGTCTAGAATAGAATGAATCCATCGTGCAGTTTAAGGTCTAGAATAGAATGAATCCATTGTGCAGTTTAAGGTTTAGAAGAGAATGAATCCATCGTGCAGTTTAAGGTCTAGAATAGAATGAACCCATCATGCAGTTTAAGGTCTAGAATAGAATGAATCCATCGTGCAGTTTAAGGTCTAGAATAGAATGAACCCATCGTGCAGTTTAAGGTCTAGAATAGAATGAACCTATCGTGCAGTTTAAGGTCTAGAATAGAATGAATCCATCGTGCAGTTTAAGGTCTAGAATAGAATGAACCCATCGTGCAGTTTAAGGTCTAGAATAGAATGAATCCATCGTGCAGTTTAAGGTCTAGAATAGAATGAATCCATCGTGCAGTTTAAGGTCTAGAATAGAATGAATCCATCGTGCAGTTTAAGGTTTAGAAGAGAATGAATCCATCGTGCAGTTTAAGGTCTAGAATAGAATGAATCCATCGTGCAGTTTAAGGTTTAGAAAAGAATGAATCCATCGTGCAGTTTAAGGTCTAGAATAGAATGAATCCATATTGCAGTTTAAGGTTTAGAAGAGAATGAATCAATTTTTTAAAAAGTTTTAATTCCCGAATGCCCATTAATTATCCGCAAATTATCAATTATATTCATATTTGTTTTAAATATTTTTTTGCAGAACATGCATCATCACTATCGGTCACTCGGAGGATGGACTTTTGAATTTGAAGATTACTACAACGAGAGTGTCACCTATGACCTGGACAGTCCCAACATGCCTTTGATGGAGGCTGTTATAGATCCATTAAGTAAACTTCACCACCAGTTGGTACTTTATAATAATTTCTCAAACGGTGATATCCTACCCTAAAGCACTTACCAAAATGTCAATATCCGTCTAATTACAGTTATCGTTATACACAAAAAAATGCGATTTTCTTTAACAGAAATTTGATATGAGATTGATTATGAAATGAGAATAGGCTATAATACATGTACTGGTATACACTTTACCACAGATGATTAGTACTTACTAGTACCAAACAAATAAATCATTTTTTATTTAAATAAAAACGTGTTTTTAATCAAACACCAATAATTTAATAGTTACTGAATGATCCCCAAAAATGTAATAGTTACTGAATGATCCCCAGTAATTTAATAGTTACTGAATGATCCCCAGTAATTTAATAGTTACTGAATGATCCCCAGTAATTTAAGTTACTGAATGATCCCCAATAATTTAATTGTTTCTGAATGATCACCAGTACCTGGTAATTTAATATCTACTGAATGATCCCCAATAATTTAAGTTACTGAATGATCCCCAGTAATTTAATAGTTACTGAATGATCCCCAATAATTTAATTGTTTCTGAATGATCCCCCAAAATTATTATGAAGTATAATTCAATTCTCATCCATAGTTTCATGTTCCTAGGTTAGCAACTGTCCATCAATTAGACACTTTTTTTTTTACAGCCTACAGCAACAGATACACCATGCCCAAGATGATCATAACAACATCTGGGGATGAATTCTTCCTGCCTGACGACTCTTACTATTACTTTGACCAATTGCCTGGTCCGAAATTTTTGAGGCAAGCTCAATTTAATAAATTATAAGAGGTCTCGGTGGTGCAAAAGATGTTAAGTTGATTCACAAACTATCAAGAGTCTGGTACAAGATACTGCTTAGTTAGTACCGGTATACACTCACAGTTTGTGTCAGTTAATTGACAGTGGGGCCGTTATTCAATGCTGCTTTTGTATTTATTAGTGATACTAAAATAATGGAATGTACATTATTTTATCCTCTACTCTATAGGTCTTAAATTACCTACAAAAATTGTGTGAGAGTTTTAAAGATATTTTAAAAATACAGATTTAGCATTAAGAAGTGGGTTTTCTAAAATAAAAGTAAGCAGAAAAATGAAATCTCACCCACAACTAAACTAACCCTTAAAAAAATTTTTCCTTCTCTATTTTCCAGGATAATCCCCAATGCAGAACACTCGATGACTGGTCACATGATGAGCAATATTTTAGCTATTGAGAGCTTTTACCTTAATATCTTGGAAAGAGCAACTTTCCCTGGCATTACTTGGACACGCAGCTCGACATCACTCAGTGGCAAAATTGTACTGACCACATCTGAAGTCCCCAGCAATGTCACGGTTTATTACTCCAAAACTTTAGATGGAATTAGGTACATTTAATCTGGAATCTTTGAATCCAGCACACTTCTGAGCATTAAAGGGAACTTATATTGGAAACGTCTAGTAATTGTTCATTGTAACTCCTAAATTAAAATATAGAAATTCAGTTGACATTCTACAAAGTAATCCCCCCTCCACCTTATCATTTAAATTATCTTTTTGGCAGCAGTATGATAACTTATATTGGTTGTTACAGACAATTTGCAACTTCTTCCAACTATTCTAAGCAGTTTATACCTCAGCGAAATCTCCAAGAATAATTGCCATTTCTCTTTAGTTTTGGAATTATGTAAAATCAGATGCAGTCACCAAAATAAAAACATTACATTTAACTATCAAATTTTCTTTGCCCATGTAAATGATCGCAATATATACTTCCTTATATAAATAACCCTGTTAGTTTCAATAGTAATAACACATTTTTATACAGGCAACAATTTTGTATACATTGTATTTACAGGCGTGACTTCAGGTTGGCTGTTAAAGATCCGAACACGGGCGGGGGTAAAATCCACCCTGTAGTGTGGCTAAGTAAATCGGCCACACCGATAAGTGCCTTACAGTATCAGGCTGAGGTAGATGTGCCGCTGATAGGCTGGGCTGCCTTCTTCATCCAGGTCAGACTGTTATCTCATAATTATTTTCTTACAGAGTCTTAAAAATTTCTTGGAGAAATATTTTCATTCAGTCTAATTACTAATACTTTTACATTTTATGGGACTTTTACTATATTGGGATCTAGAAACAAGCCAAATGATACTTTCAAGCAATGGAGTATTTGCAAATGTCTAGAATACATTTTTTGTGTGTTGAACGTGTGTACAAGTATGTATAAATAAGTAAGTGTTCATTATATTTAAAGACGCACATTGTTTGCTTCCTGTTCATTTTTATTCAGGTCCAGTTTCCAGGTCCCAAAAATTCTGTGCTGGAATTTACCACAGAAGCCCACATTATACCAGAGACATTTCCATTTCCAGACTGTTCCGGCCAATCGTGTTATGGGACTTTAGTATAGTATAACTGTTGATCAGCAATTAGATTCAACCATTGTTTTGTTTGTGTCTTTTCAGAGGCTAAATATTTCATTTAAACGTTAACATCAAGTGTTAATAAAAATCAAATGTGCCAAGATTTTTTGGAAGATACATTTTTTCCAAGTTAAATTAACAGCTTTACAGAGAATCACAAATCAATAATCATTCATTAATAGTATAAATAAAACATGTCTCTACTACCTGATCACTACAAAAGCATCATAAAATGAAGTAAGTTGATATTAGTAATGTAAAAATAAAATGCAACAGTCTTGTTTTCATTGATCAAAAACCTCAGTAATACATTTTAAACATTTGTTCATGTCAAAAGAAAAAAAGAAAAAAGAATTTCAGTGATTACATTTTTAATCAATTTTGCAATTTCATCATAATGAGCAATTAAACAAACTTATTCAATGGTATACAAGGACAGGTAATGGAACATTAGTTTTTGTCCATTAAAAAATAATCATAAAGTACCTCTTTCTTATATTTATAAAAACTAGGGATGCAATGCATTGAGACCCTTAATAAGAGACCCTTAATACTTGAAAATCTATTGCAAATTTCTTAAAATTAAAAGTAATATTCAGCAATAGCAGAATCAATCTGACTGTTTGGAAAATGCATGTTGGGACACTAAGAGAAACATAAGGATAATATTTAGTTATATTGCAGTTCCATCTTAATAAACACAAAATTTCCTGAAAATATTCTAGCTTTAAATATAAAAAAAACAACCCAAGACCAAAGCATAAGTAAGTGCCAGGACATGTACAGTACCAACACCTTGGTATAAGAACACAACCTGGGAGCTCAATAATAAATACATGTTTAGGATACTCAATCCTAATGCTACTCACTTGATCATTATCAATAACATTTCAACAATATTTATGTATGGCTGTGAATACACAAATTTGTTTTTAAAAAGCTTAGAAAACATCCTAACATTTTGCAGTTAAAGAAAAAGGTGTCCTTTAATTAGATATTTCATCCTAACTTGCATTCAATTAAGTATATTTGTTACGTCTTACAAGCCCATTAAAAACATAATACATACAATAATAGTACAGCGGCAGTAGAAACCATAAAAAGAGAGTGGCGCGCAGAATACTGTACCAATGGTTGTAATTAAACAAATTAAAGTACAATGTATTTTAAAACACGTCAACTTGGGGACATGTGCCAGATACATACCGATTAACAAAATGATTTGAGACTGGGGATCTAATGTACATATTTTACAGACAAGCTGTATGCAGCTTTCTTCCTTGCACAGCACTTAACTTGATAAATTCTTCATACCTAATTATCTGTAGTCTAATCCTAACTAGGAGGTGGGGGAGGTGGTGGACCTGCCATCATCATCTGGTTTATTCCACCCATTCTCTGGTTGTTGTAGGACATAGGAGGTGGTGGCGGCGGAGCAAAAGTGTTGTACTGGTGGCCCGGACTCGGCGGAGGAGGAGGTACAGATGTTGTCATTAAGGAAGGGGGCTGGACTGGGCCTGGAGGAGGCGGCGCCGACATAGACATAGCTGTAGGGGGAGGCGGCGGCTGCTGCCATGGTGCCAGAGAAACCGGTGGCGGAGGTGGTGCCATTTGTGGGGGCTGCTGCTGCCAGGGGGCTGTGGGTGTGGTCACAGGTGGAGGTGGTGGCTGCTGTGTCTGAAGACCCATGTTACCTAGAGGAAAAAACAAAAACCGATGTTTCCAGAACTCTCTAGGTTTTATAACTAGATTTACTAAATAAAATCACTACTGCCATTGTTTATTCTATGATTCATCTAATATTATTTTTGCCCAAGCTTTGTTTACTTTCACAAAAAAAAAAGTAATTAAGAAATTTGTGCAACTAAAAATAAAAACTATGTTTTATCTTGTAGAGCATTAAGAAAATGTTTTTTGATTTATTCTTTTAAAAAACAACAACAAAAAAATACTATGCTCCCGTATGTGACACACAAAGTGTAGGTAGCTTCAAAGAAGTATTAGTTAATTAACAAATAATATGGTAAAAAGCATCATCTGCTATACATGTTATCACATGCAATTATCCATATAATGCCACTGAAAAGAATATACAAGGAAATGTAATTGACTGTGTAACATTCCTTTGAATTATTACAGGACAAAGTACTTAATATAGACTTTTCTATTAATCACTAAACACCAAGTGCCTCCAAAGTATTGCTGCATCTAAGCCATCCTTGTTGGAATGTCACTTTTCAACAGCTAGTATTTTTTTGACTGAATGACTGAATATCTCAATGTTTGCCATTATAATGGCTTTGCAAGTAATTAAGCAGAAACTTCAGTGACATTGAGCTACAGATGTTTATATTGACAGCACTGTTTCATTTTATTATCTAGGCAAAGGCAGGTGGATGGGATTTAAACCATGGCTTAAATTAAATCCAAGCTTCAATAATTTGAAATAATAAAAGACAATGTTACCCACATAAAAAAAAAAAGAAAGAAGACGAAGGTCTGAAATCCCAAACTCCTCAACAATGAATTATAAATCAAAGCATAACAAAAATAAATTAAAAGAAAAGAAAATGGTTAAATACTAACTTGAAATCAATTTACCTCTATGCAAGGGAATGTTATTGAAAATAGCACAAACTTTATGAGAGAAAAATTATGTTTTAATATACATTGTTAAGAAAACAAAAAGAAACCTCTCAAGTGATGACCATAACATAAGCAAACCAATAAAATCAATCAATATGACAAACATTCCAAAAAGGAAAGACTGAATTAAAGGGAAAAAAAATTATTCCCCACCATTGATCACAATTTACTGACAAATTGGGTGGAAAAAAATATTTTACGAACAAACAATCATCTTGGTTAGAATCTTGGCAGTTTTAATTTCAATTTTTGAAGGGGTTTGGAAGGCGGGGAGGAAGCAGGAAATTCATCATACTAATGTGGTAAACAATTTTTTGTGCTGAACAATCTATTTTTCTGGCTATAGCTTTTATATTGTCCTAGACCATCAAGAAACAATTTAAGCATTGAAAACATTTTCAATAGCTGCCTTCCACAATATCAGTGTTAGTAACTTCTATGACATACATATGCATGACTTAGCATCAACTAAAATAATATTTAACATTTTAAATGAAATGCTCCAAACACCCTTGAAGCCCAAGACAGCTGAATTATTTAAGAAAAAAGGAAATGCAAAAAACCCTAATAAAGAATGCATCAATGGTATGAAAATTATCTGTATACCCTTTTTGGCTTGCCCTAAGATGCTTTCTTAAAGTAAATGTTTTTTACTGTTGTTTCTTCATTTGTCCTGTCTGCTGAAGAAGGCTTTTAGTCAAAACATTCTCTTTTTATTGACCTGATTTTATATTTCAATCTTCCACATACCTAGGTCCACCATTTTCTTGAATATTTTAAGGATTCAATAATTATCAAGTGATCAAAGTCAGTCTAGTTTAATAATATGTGAAATAATTTTAAACATGCTAACTATTGATAAATCCATTGTTTCCATTAGGGTAAAGTCGTTTTAAGGGCCTCATACTAAAGATCATTTAATTTAATGACATCATAAAAAAATTAAGCTTTTAAATACAAGCACAAATAATATAGCAGCACTTTTGTTTAGACAATCGCCACACAAAGAAGTAAATTGGTGACAAACAAATCAATTTTAAGTGTAATTTTATCATAATTAGGTGGCTTCACCACATACTTGTATCCATTCCCTTGATAATGCTTTGCTACTAAACTGAACTTATAGTACAATAACAATGCACAATTGACACAACTTAATCTAACACAAAAAAAATAATACAGTTTATAATATACGAGTTAAAATTTAGACATAAATTAAACGGTTATTTTTCACACAATAGTTTGGAAAGTTTATTTTCAAAATACTTAAGCGGTTAAATATTCAGGTTTAATTACTTTAGGAATTTTGTTCAGTTAATAATAATGACACTTCAACTGAATATTTGTTATTACAAAAATGTCCACAGAAAATGAAAGGCATAATAAGGAAATACACTATACAGGCAGCATAAAATAACTCAAATCTGTGTAAGTAGGGGACTGAACATCATAAAAGTGTAATCAAGCATCAAAATCGTTTACTGACAATACACAGTAATTAAAAATACAAAGGTAGTGGACAAACAAAAAAATCAACGACCTCCAATAGCTACCAAAAAGCATTTTCTTTCATGCTTTAAAATATATATTCTCGCTAATACTGAAGAGATTTTAGATCACAAAAGCGTAGAAAAATGTACTTGATTATTTAAAACTCATAAATTAAAATATGACACCTAAAAATTTGATAAGATATTGGACTAAATCTATCTTTATAATTCATCTAAATAGCATCAAGTTACAATTAAATTCTCTGGTAGAATAAGGGCAAAAAGCTAACTCAATGCTTTCTTTAGTAGCAGAAGTCAAACATTATATAAGACATACAGCCTTAGAGTCGATGTCAAACACAATCGGTCAGTTTTAATAATATTCATAATGATCTTAATTTGAAATGAAGTCAAAAACAAAATGTTTAGTTCCACATGTTTGAGTTCCTGTTAACATGAGAATTGTTTTGATCGTCTCCAACATCATTGCGATTCAAAGAATTTTGAGAGCCGTTCCCCTGATTTATCACTGAATTTTGAGAAAAGTTTCCCTGGTTCATTTTCATGCTTGGAAGCCCAAGCCCTTGATTCATGGAGTAGTTGCCTTGATTGGTGGTATTTTGTGGATTATTCTGGTTCTTCATCCCTTGTAACATGTTTCCTTTATGCATCATCTGGTTGCTGCTGGCCTGATTGGGAAACATGTTGCCAGAGTGCATCCCATGCTGGGAGTTACCATGCACAGGAGATTGAGCCGAACCATGAAACATATTTTGATTATTTCCTCTATTCATTATCTGACCTTGATGGTTGGAATTATTAGAGCCAGACTGGTGAAAGGTGTTTTGGGAGGTCATCATTGAGTTACTCTGGTTCATCATACTCTGGTTTCTTTGATTTGACATGTGTGCTGGATTGCCAAGAACGCTAGAAGCACTTCCAAGACCGCTCATATTTTGTGAGGCAACCCTATTCATTATCAAATTCGGATTTGGCATGCTCCCCATTCCTCCACTGTTCTGCTTCGGCTGACTTTGGATCTTGAGAATATTCTGCTGCTGCTGCTGGGCACTGACTGGGTTGGATGTGAATGCAGATTCATATGATATGCTCACTGGTGGTGGCGGAGGAGGCGGAGGCGGTGGTGGAGTCAGTAAAGGTGTCTTACCTGCATGTGCTTGTTGCATCCAAGGAGGTGTGGACTGTACTTGGTTCTGACTGCTCGTAGGTGGTGGTGGTGGTGGAGCCAGTAAAGATGGAGGGGGAGGAGGCATAGCTGAAAATAAAAAATAAATATATTGTAGAAAAACAAACATTCTTGTTGTGTCTCAAAATAATAAAAGGATAGTACAATTTTCAGCAATAATTTATTACTGAAGTGAAAACTAGACTTATTTATATACCTAAAGAACCAGAAGTTGGTGTCATCTGATTGTTCATAGACATCATTGACTGTTGTTGCCCCATTGACTGGGATTGCTGCTGTTGCCAGGGACGTAACATATTCTGGCCTTGCTGTTGTTGCATTGGTGGCATATTTCCCATTCCACCCATCATGGACTGCTGCTGCTGTTGGCCAGCTGGAGGCGGCAAAAGTCCTGGAGGAGCCTGCATGCCAGGGGGTGGTTGTAATGGAGTAGACATAAGTGGTACTGGTAGGCGACCAAGTGGGTTTATTTGCGGTGAATTCTGTTGCATTCCCATAGGTGGTCTATTGAGCAATGGAGCAGAGTTTCCAGGACCCATTGGTGGTCTGTTCATTTGCCAAGGAGAATTCATGGCCTATTTTATTGCAATTAGAAAAATTCATCTTTATGTGTTAATCAAAAGTTTTTATATAATGTACTTATTTGTTATGAGGTATTTATAAACAAAATTGTAAAAGAACTTTAATTAAAATTGCCCCCCCCCCCCCCCATGGTACTTAATTCTTTTACTTCCCAAATAGTCAGATAATAGCTTCTTTGGTTATATTCTGTTATAAAGTTCCAGGCTATTACACGTTTATCTTTTTCCCCTTCAAAATCAAAATTTTACAAAATGAAGCAATAACAAAAGTGTTCTATTAGGTAACTAACTGGTGGTCTGCAAAGAGAATATATGAGGGAAAGTGTTCAGAACAGCAAAAATTTTGACACCTCTATTGTATGAATTGTTTAACACCATTTTGGATTTAATAGAAGAATTAAGAGAAAACTAAATATATACATGTACAGGTGGCAATAAACAAAGTAAGCCAATATTCACAGTTCTGTTTTGATGAAAACTTAACGCTATTTTGTTAAATAAAACTTTATATCTACTTACCATTGGATTTGGAGGTGGGTTTGCCAATAGTGGTCTACCAAAATTTGGCTGATTGGGATTGGAAGCCTCTGATTTTGGTGGCGGTGGACCTTCTCCGAGCTCAGCCATCAAGGACATGTACTAATTTGAGATATATACATATAATTATTAAATAAAAATGTATGATGATTTTTATGTTTGATTATTGCAATAATTAATAACATTTTTTTCTAGTATATTTGCTACTGTAAATAAACATAAAAGAATTATGAAAAAGTAATCGGTATGTTTACCTCACTGTCCATTTTGGCCCTCTCTGCAGGGTTCTGCATCTGTTGCATGCGGAATGTATCCCCTGGCCTTTCAAAATAAAAAATCATATGAAAAGTCACAAATAATGAAATTTTTTTGGATAATGAAGACATTAAGACACTGAGCAAACAAATATAGTTTTGAAATCACAAAAACCTGTATCCTAAATCTCGAGCCAATCATCAATTGCAACTTACCTTTTTTGTTTACAATCTTGGGCAATGTGTCCCGTACCGCCACAAACTGTACAGATAATTGTGTTGGTAACAATAGTCTGACTCTCTGCAATCTGGCGCAATTTCCTACAAGTATGGAATATGATGTTTTTAACTTATATACAGTGCCATTTAACCATTTGAAATCAAGACACTACGGAAAGAGGAAGGAATATATTTGCTTAATGTACATTACCAAAGATCTGCAGCATGACTAAGAATTAAATAATTGACACCATAAAGTGCTCCGCCAAGCAACTGTTAGTATACATTTAATTCATTAATCAAAATTCAATTAAATGTTTTTGAAAAGTGTGATAGTGACATTAATTGTTTTTTTAAATGTGTGCTGAAGGAATAAAAACTGTATTTAGAACATAACCATTGATTTAAATCAAAGACCAATGATTAAAAATTGCATTTCCTAAGGGATAGATATAGCTTTATTCATAACTTAGATGAAATTAATGCCCAGAGACTATGAAAAAACTGTTGAATCTGAACGAAAAATTGTTGTACCAAATCTACATTTTCGCACTGCTTAAGACATGTTACAGTCACCATATTTTGGTTTTAAAAAATTACTCAGTATTTCACTATTTTCTTGAACTATTTACCAGGCCAAATGTATTTAAAACATAGAAAACCACTTAGTCAGTGGAGCTCTAATAATATCAAATTCATTATGTAAAGATTCTGAATAATGAGGAATCTTAGTTGCGTTAAATAACTTACGCCAAACCATCATTTTCCCTCAGAGTACCATTTAGCAAAGCTAACTCTCTCAGCTGCTGTCTTCTAAGGTCATTCTGACCCTCTGGGACTTCAATGCCTTGTTTGATTATGTCTTTGATCTAAATACATATGATGTACATATTTACAATCTCATTAAAATAAATTGTAAGTAACAAAATATACAATTAACAAACTTTTTTTAGTTTATTGCATATTGAAAAAAATATATATTAGATGTGGTTTATTTCCTTACATAGAATGAAGTCACATGTTGTGCAAGCTTTAAAAATAGTTACGAAATAAGTTACTTTTTCAACAGCTTTCTTGACGTTTTCTGGGTTGTTAGCAGTAACATAAGCATGCAGTGGTTCATCTTCTCCTGGTAATGGCTGGCCATCTTTACGTCCAATTTTGCCATCCTTTACTGATCCCTTGCCTCTGATTATAATCTTAGCTCCAGTCTGAAAAGAAATATATGGGTTCTAACAAACATTCCCAAAATAAAGTAACTTAGTTTTAAGCCAACTCAAGACCAGTAAAATAATATATTTAAAAAAAAAATTATATTCTAATATTTATAATAATATTTACATCTTTCTCTAAAGTTTTTAATGTGTTTCCTCTTGGTCCAATTAACAATCCAACGAAGTTTATATCTGGATGTTCTTCTTGAGGTATCATTACTTTATCACTAACTCGTATAACTGGTGGTCTGCAAAGAAAGGGACATCGCTTAGCACAGCAAGATTTTTCAAAATTTACAGATAGAAATGTTTAACACCATTTTGGATTTAATTGTAGACTTAAGAGAAAACTAAACACATACTTGTAATCACTAGGTGGTTTAAACTCAGGATTCAGTTTAACTGCTTCTTGAATAAGTTTGTGGCGTTCTTCTTCCAACTTCTTTCGTGTTCGGTATTCACGAGTGTTCAACCTCTTTCCCTCATTGTTGTAGATAGGTTCTGGAGAAGGTGATCTAAAACAAAACCAATAAAGCATCCATTTATTAAAGCCTTTCACAAAAGAACTGAAAATATTTAACTTTTACCGCTTAAAAAATTTAATGGCAGATATGATAGGCTTTTTTAATGTTCTTTTTTTCTCTATGTAATTCTGTAAAACAATTAATTAAAATATTCTCTGGTTAGAAAAAGGAATTTGGTGATGAAGATTACGGCATAAATTAGGTCAGATTAAAATAAACGACAAAAAAAATATTTAAAAAATTAGGAAGAAAATATTTCTACAACTAGGCTGCAAATATTTGAATAAGTGTAATATGACCGGCTGTTTCCTCGTCCTAAAAAAATGACCTAACCTGTAAGGTGATTAGCAAAGAAAGATAAATTAGCATCAAAATTAGTTAGACTTTGTTCATTAGTTTCACAATCTTAATAATGCCATTATCCTTTGCGGGACACCTTGCCAACACCTTTTTTCTGCACATAATTAGTTGTAAGGTTCATTTTGATTATTATCAGACATTTTATATAAAAACAATCACAAAAAATACACCAGAATATTATAATATAAACCACTAACTATGAATCAATGATGAGTCATGAACCCAAAGTCTTGGCATTCAATGAAAGAAAACCACCCACAAATCGCAAAATTAATATTTCCTCAAACTAATTGAAATTCTTGTTTAATGGCCTTTCCCTTTTTTAAACTGGGTTTTAAGATGCTTTCATATAAATGTAAAAGGCGTACAAAATTAACCCAGACTTAATGTGCAAGATTTTTAAGCTTTTTAATAAAAATGTTACGGTACACGAGAAAAAACTAACTCTACATAAGATCAAGTTAAAATGTACATTTACCAGCGCTTTATTTGACTACACTAAGTCAGCAAATAGAATATTTGTATAATTATCTTTTCGTCCTAGCTGAAAAAAAAACCCAAAAGGTTACTGCAATACACCAAGCACCTGAAGTGGTGGACCTGTTGCTGGATTTTGTTGATGAGCAAATGAGTCACAGAAATTACAACTGTTGTTACCTTTATTATGCTGTGATTAAGGATATCTTAGTGCTTTTTCAACGTTTAAGTAAGGAAAGATCTTTGTAAAATAGAGAATAAAATTTTCAACCAGTGTTGTTTTTTGTTTTTTTTTGGTTTTGTTTTAAAGCAGCATAGATATCCTTTTCTGAAGTTGATGGTAGGGTTAAAGCTGCAAAAGAGCTTCACAGTTACATTCCAAGCCTGACCGTAGCTGAGAGTCATGTCTGTCCTATAAATTGAGCAGCGGTTAGGGTTAAACATTTGTTTTTTTGGGGGGAGGTCCCATTTTGATCTCGACATGTAACCAAAGAGGGGATTTTTTTTTTTTAACCAAGCAAACCTTTGCTCAGGATTAGCAGGAATTCCAAGATCTCCTGTTCTCAGCTTACGGGTTATTTCCTCAATTTGAAGGTGAACTGCAATAAAAGGGGTTAACAAAAGCCAACATTATACCGTAGCATAGCAATGATAAAAACAACATCAGAGGGCAACATTTAAAATGTTGATCAAATGAATCATATTCAGAACATAAATAACCTAGAACTTCTGTTTATACCATTAATATTCTACAAAAAATACCATTTGTAAGTATAAATATATAGTCATATACAGAAGATATGATCAATATTATAAATTTCATGAAAATTAACTCTGAAATAACTCAAAATACAGCATTTGTAATCCACAAGAGCTTATTAATGGAAAAAAAGTTATATTGTTCATGGAACTGAAATTTTAATGTAACAAAGCAGGATAAAACATACATATCAATTAATATTATCAACAAAATGAATTTAGTCTAAAAACTAAACTGACTTGTTTACTGCTGCATAAATAACACATTTCAATCAATTGTAATGCAGGCACAATGATGGTGGCATAGAATGTATATCAAAACAAATTCTAATCTTTTATGCTGGTGAAAAACTAAATTGAATAAAAAGACCATAAATTAACATACCAACATATTGCCTCTGCTGTAATTCTGATAAATTGGAAGGAATAACAGTGGGCATTCCGGGTATTACAATCTTTTCTTCCTCTGTGTTCCAACGACTTCGTCTTTTTTTCTTACGATCAGATAAACTAAGACCATCACCGCTATTGCTTTGTTCTTCACCACTATTCCAGCCATCAGGACCATCTAAAGAAAATAAAAAATAATACACACAAATTTACACAAGGAAATCTTAGGCCTACAAAAACTTACTGCTGGGAAAACAAAGATGTGAATAACTTTTCTTTTAATAGGCCTACAAGGAAAGATAAATAACGTCAATATGTGAAGGTCTCAGGACATTGTCTTTAAATTGCAATGATCCTTGAATGTCCTAAGTGTTTACTATGATTTATTCTGTGCCTTGGCCTTGCCATTTATCAGTATAATGTTTAAGGTGAGTGCGTAGGTACTCCAAGTCAAATTTTCAAATACATCAGACATACACAAATAGCATATCATTGGAAAGAGCTGGCTCTAAGCTTTCCAATGACACCAAGATAATCCATCTATGACTTATAGAAGAAAAGTTATGAATTTTTTAGTGATTTATTTTTCCCCACTATTCGGCTTTGCATTTAAGTTTTAAAACTGTGATCGCATTATTACACTTTTTGTACTATTTTGCTTGTATCTTTTTGGCTATTAAAGTAGGTATTCTAAATGACGCTCTGAAAATTACGCTGCATTGAGATTTTTTTTGTTGGGTCGCGCTAACCGTCTTAGCGTTTTCCCCATCGTATTTGTTGTACTGGAAGCAACGGATTTAGAAAGTACTGATGTAGATCTGTATTCTGATATTCTTTTGCAATTTTAAAAATCAAAATTTCTGTTTAAAAACGTTGATTTAAGAATTAAAAATGAATTTTCTAGCAGATACCATCATTTTACAATTGTTAAAAATTGATTTTAAGAAAGACAATCCATTTTATAATAAAACTGTTATTATTTTGGTAATGGCCCGTTGATGGAGCTTAAGCGGTTTGATTAGGAAACACGTCATCAAAATTCTAAAAAAAAAACTTTTGCGTGTTCAGCCATTGGCGGCATGCGAGTAAGAAAATTACAAGTTGAAGAAGCTGACTGTTTTGGATAAGCCGTTTTGCTAAATTTAGTGCCTTTTCCATGGATTTTAAAACTGCCATAGGTAAGTTAAAAAATTAATTTATACATTTCATTCTTATTTATCTCAAAAGAAGCTTTTTATTTTTTGCATTCATGATTTAGTGTTGGCACTTTTGGGCTTATCGTTAATTGTTCCAATGTTTCTCAAGTTTCTTCCAAATCATCTGCTAGCCTTATTTTAAAATTCCCTGTATTTAATTTACGCATAAAAACACTTTAAAGGATTGCATAACTATTTAAATCAGATGTTTAAATGTTTAATTATATTTTTTTTATATTTGAGCATGCGTTAAGAAAGACCAGTAATTCATTAAAATGTTAGTATCATATGGATTCCCGAATAGTCATTGAATGGCGGCCATTCATTCATTGTGAATGTTTTTTTGGGGCACAGTATTATTTGCACTAAGGTGAACATCAACTTCTGTTTTTATTAATTTTTGTTAATTTTTCGGTTATAACAGAATTTTTCATAATCAGTTTTACTCATCTGTTTTTTAAAATGAAGTTATAGTATAAGATTTACAATACTGATTAGGGGCAAGATAAATGTGATTGAACAAAATTGCCTCCCCCCCCTTTCATAAATGGTAGAGGCGAAAAGAAATATTCTTACTTAGCTCTATTATATCAGGCCTATATTTTCATTATATTATATTTCAGTGGATGAGATATACAACCTATAGACTGCTTTCAACATAAAGGAAAGGGGAGACGCATAGCATTACCTAAACAGATCATCAGAAACAACAGTCATCAAATGATGCACTTATCTTAATTCCGAGAAGGCAATCATCCATGATCAACGGTTAGTATATTTTAGTAGCAGTATTTTGTTTACTGATAGCTTACAAAATCACATATGCATGCTAAGTTGATTGAAATTAATATTATAATAATAATATGAATGTTTTCTAGCCATACTAATTCCGGACTAATATAAAAAAATGCTCTTATTAACAGGTTTTCGGCTACTGGATTGCAGACATTTTTCCTGACACCATGGAGATCAATGAGTCCAACACTAACACTCACTCTCGGTACACGATCGACATAGTCCTGTATGGATAAGGCATTGGAACCCTGCATCCTGGATGACTTCCTCAACATGGATATAAGCTTAATTTCATTTAAGAAAGTTGTGCTTCTGTGGGTATTATTCTTACAAATTTTTCACCAAGTTGTCTTCTTGAAACATTTAAAGCTTCTTGACAAAGTTTAGTCAACACATTCAAAAGAAGGAAAAAAATCGTCAGATTCATATACATCTGATTCATGGTAATGGTATGATGAGTTAAATATACTTTGAAACAGACTTCAACCATACATTTCACATATGTATAAAATTCAAAGTATTTAAATTAAATCTAGTGACAATATCCCAATGTGGGCCATTAAGCTTCAAATAAATAAGAGCAATACAACAAAACAATTGACATTGTCATTAAAACAATATCCTTTTAAATTGTTAAATTTAAAATGACACTAATTTTAAATTGGATGCACTTAGAATGACACATGTGAAAAATGAAATTATCATTTATGTTTATAAAGTGAAAAATATTTGATGAACCAGCTTTTTAAAAAAATCAGTTAAAATCTATTGCCTTTAAAGCTAGGAATTTTTGACTTCTCACAAAATGTAATCCATTCTACCCTATAACCATTTTTTTATCACCCCTTGGCCTTGGTACCAAAACAATCACAACTTTTTTTATAATTCTATTAGTAGCACTTTCAGCTACAGCAGCATCAGATTTAAAAAGTTTGTCTTCTTCTCGCCCTTAACAGTGTGAGAGTCCCAACAGCAAATGGACATTGCAGTATACACAATTTATAATTGTTTTCTCACCAAGTTAAGATGTAAGAAATTCTTCAAAATTTTTAGTCAAATGACTTCAAATTGCAAATCAATATCAGAATAAAGATCTACATCAGTACTTTCTACATCCGTTGCTTCCAGTCCAACAAATACGATGGGACAAATGCTAAGACGGTTAGCGCTACCCTACTAGCAAAATCTAAGTGCAGCGTAATTTTCAGAGCGTCATTTAGAATACCTATTCAAATTTTTTGTCAAATGACTTCATAGTTGCTGCCCTAACAGACAAAGTACTAGTTAATTTTATTAACAGACTTTTATAAGTATCATCAGATATACTGTCAGTTCAGTAAAAGAATCATAATTAACTGACAGATTCTTAAAACCATTTATGGCTATATTTAAAAGACATGCTATAAATTTTACGTACATACCTTGCTTCTTAATTTTTTATGAATAAAAAAAAAAAGAATATGAAATTCCTTCGTTATTATGAACATGACTTACTGAGATAATCCTTTTGTTCTTGTAAATTGATTTTCATTATTACTAATGCATAGTTGATGATTCCTGCAGATTTTATACTTGTATAAATGTTCTTAAGAAGTTGGGAATTTTAAATTTTCGGATGCGAAAGTCACCATTTTTATAATTATTATTGAGCAGAATTTTGTTTCCTAAACCTTAGTATGTTGCTTTATTATTAAAAAGATTAGCATGTTCTACAATGCTGTGTAAAATTTGTTAGGATATCTAACTTGGTTAATTTATTACGAAATTTTAAAAATCTATGAATTTCTTAGTTTTTGTGAACATGCCTTGCTGAAATAATTTCTGTAAAATAGTTGGTTGTTTTCACCTTTGCCTGATGATTTCACATTGATGTGCTTTAAATTAACTTTTACGTGACTCCTGGATATTAAGAATAGCTTAATTAGTTAATTTTTTATGATTTTTTGAAAGTGAAGTAAAATTGACTTTTTGTCTCCCTTTTAATATTTTGACAAATTGAGCTTCGGCTCGTTTTTAAACGAATAAAAATTGTATTTACAATTAAGTGACAACCCTGAAAAAAATTGACTTTGTTATATGTATAACTGGTTGTGCGTGCAAGAGATTTGAAAGTTCCAACATAGTTATTTTAGAAGATAGCGGGTGCCAAAACTACACTTTCCTGGCGTCTAAAAATTGACGCTGTTCCTGATTTTTTAAAAATTCATAACTTTCTAAATATTGGAGATAGAGCATTAAAATTTGTGGTTCTGTTATAATGAAGGCAAGCTCTATTTAGGAGAATAGTTGAATTTTATTTAATTTCATTATGAAATTTTCATTTAGAATACCTAATTAAAGTTAGAGCTCTCAAATTTGGAGGAGACATTTACAATACAGTGTTTAACAAAACAAAATACATGAAATGTGAATTAACTTATTATATTTGATTAAATATGACTTTATGAGCATATGGCGTGGATAACGACAATTGGCGGAAAATTTAATTTTTCAAAAAGTGACATAATTACTAAACCAATAAAGCTACTGCTATAAAATTTTCAATTCAAACAGATAATGTCCATCTAAAAGTAAGGCACATTTAAAATAAATGAAATACAGATCAGAAAAATTTATGCAATTTTAGAAAAAATATTTGATGAAAAGCAACCACAGCCGAGACATTTTTTACATTTAAATACATAACTTTTAAACTAATAAAGCTACTGCTATAAAATTTTCAATACAAACAGATAATGTCCATCTAAAATTAAGGCACATTTAAAATAAATGAAATACAGATCAGAAAAATTTAATGCAATTTTAGAAAAAATATTTGATGAAAAGCAACCACGGCCGAGAAATCTTTTTAGTACGGCACTGTGGACGGAAGTGGACCTGGGGGAACCTCCGTGACCTAGATACCATGGAACACAGTGCCGGCCTTACCGCGATCCCAAAATCAGCGATAATTGAATATAGAATGATCATCAGATTTTGGTATGAAAGACATGATCTTTTTATTTCTTCAATAATTTTTGAGGGAAAGATGACTAATGTATAACTAGGGATTTTAATACCCATCGGCACATTCTTCTGCGCATGTCCCAAAATGTTGAAAATTCCGTTTCTACAATTTGGCGTACGGCTACACAGTATCATTGGAAAATTGCATACTACGTCACCTTTGCTTATTAAATAGTTGCTTTTATCATCAGTGACGTTTCAGTTTTTGTGTTCCGGTGATTTATTGATTTATGCTACGAGATTTTTTGTGTATCACAGACAGTATTATTATAATGACGGGGTAAGTATATAAACCACATAAATACTTTTTTATTAGTAATGGCAGGCAAATAAGGTGTAGTGGGTGGCTAACTACATTCATTTAAGAGTTTTTTTCATTTTTATCATTGACCGTCTCCCTGAAAAGTTATGCATCTCCCAAGTGAGTGGGGGTATGAATTTGTTTTTTTTTATCGAAAAGCCGGAAATGGCTATTATTACTGTCAATTATGAAGTGATTCGTTATTGTTAAAACTTAAACTTCTAAATAATTATAAGAATTTTAAAATGAATAATTTTACATAATTTAAGAAAAGATTATAACCAAACTTGAAAAGTTTATTTAGTGACCAAGGGTTGCTTTTAAATTTTATTTATTACGTTAAAAATCGTGTGTAACGGTACTCAGACTCAGTGTGTATCGTTCTTCATTGAATCAATCAATAGTTTTATGATAGTAATTTCAAAAATAATAGTTGTTATTCTCTTATTAATGACTACTCATTTGGGAGAATATTCCTAAAATTAGGCCTACTTATCAATTATCAGTTATAAGTATAAAGAACAGTTAAACAGTTATAATCTTATAGTCTATTTAGGCCTAAGTCTGGGCCTAAGCTTAATACTTTTCACTTTTTAAAAATTATATTACTATTACTACAACCATACGTAAATGCCTAATTAATTAAAGTTAGTGTCGTTTTAATTTAATAAGGTATTTAAATATACATTTTAAATAATTGTTAAGTTAATGTAGTAACATTTTAATACTTAGTGCGTGTCTTTAGCTGTAGTCTTAGACTTAGTCTAATGCTATTAAGCTATTATATATACACTGAATAATATTAAAATCAGATAATTGTAAAATTATTGACATAACAGTCTTGTTTAAAATTAGATAATATATATTTTAGTTTATATAAAAAAGTTTTAAAAATAATAAACAAGACTCAAACAACATCATTGTAGTAATTATATTTTTATTAGGACATAGAAAAGCATTAGATGTTAATTCTAAGCTTCTTTCATGTACAAGAGAACATTTTTATTTTATTTTGAAGATCGCTGTAGAATTCCTTCCAATGCCATCTACATTAGTACAATAAGGCATGTACGGACACAGATGACAAAGAGAAAGTTTATGAAGGAGAGATTTTGGGATTCATCAACAAGACCTAGTAGTGTGAAGAGCAGTCTAAGTAGAAAATGGCAGGCAGAACATCACCATTACATTTTAAATTGATTAGTCTTTATAACTTATGAATGATTTTATTTGAGTAATTTTTATATATAATTATATACATTCATTCAATGTTATATATAAAAAAGAATACTTACCTTGTTATAAATATAATAATAGATTTAAAATTTAACACTAGCTTTAGAAAATTAGTTTAAATTCAATAAACATATTATTTGTTCGCTTTTTCCTTCATAACTAATGATTGTTCCAATTTTTCTATTCACTTTTTTCTTAACATACCCGCAAATAAAATTATCCAATATGTAAAGTGTTGATGTTATGTTCATGTTTTGTTGTTCATTGTGTTGTGTATTGCATTGAGAATGTCTCCTGAAAATTTGGTAGCATTATCTTTTAAAATAAAAAAGTTGTGGGCAAAATAAGGCAGAAATTTGGAAAGTCGGTCACAAGTTTTTACAGTTAAATACAGAGATAAAGAAGGGGTTTAAAAAATTCACCAAAAAAATCGTAACTTCATTTCTATAAAAGCTAGAAAGATGAAATTGGTATTTTTGAAAAAGCTTATAGCAAGCCCTTTAAAATGATGTATCATTTATGGGTATAGGACAATATTAAAAATTTCTGTCAAAGTACCTAGTATAACTATGAATTTAAAAAAAATTAAGGTCTGTCAAAAAAAAGCAAAAACATTAGGCCTACATAGCAATGTAGGCGTATGTCAAGATGACAAGTGAAAGAAAACCACAATTTAATGACAAAATAGTCCTTCAATTTAATTGTTAATGCAAAATCGCAGAAATCCAAAAATTAAAAATTCGTATTCTCCTGCGCCGATGCCCATTTCCAATAAATTTTAATGTTAGTAGTCTCCCTTGCTTTACTGAAATACTTAGCTCCGTAACTAGATTAGTTTCACTTTGAGAACTAATGAAATTGCATAAGAATTTAGCTTAAGATGCCAAAATCAAAAGACGAACAATATAGTTGAAATATCGGTGGAATCATATTTACAATTATCAATATAGTATTAAGTGTCATGCTGAAACCAAGTGGCAAGTAATCCGCCATTTTGATTGCGTCGCAACTACGGCAGTGACACATTTAGAAAACATATTTTATCTATAGATTATGTTAAATCAACATATAATAATTGAAATATGCTTAAATAATCACATTTGGATACAAATGAACGAATTAATTTAAAAAAAACATTACTTTCACTTAGTCCTAAAGTCCTTTTCGCTCCACTTTGATACATCTTATCTTCTATTCTCAAATATAAGAATCCGGAAGTCGGTCTGAAATTAGTAAAGTACCCGGATATTCTCTTAAAGCTATGATATTTTATGCCAAATTTTAATAGATCAATTGTTAAATATTTACGTTAATTAAGTTCAGAATTCACTTACGTGAGATATAGAAATTCAAATCATTTTTTTTAAAAGCTAAATATCACTTGTAAAAATAATAAAGCCTAATTTTTTTGTAAACTAGATTTTATGAAGTATAGCTGTAGACTTGGTCACTTGGTGTCATTCATCACGTCCAGGGCGACTCCGGGGCCGTCTTAAGAACATAGGAGGCCCTGGGCACAGCAATGCACTAGGGCCCCCTAAAAACACACCAGAGTCGTGAGAAAAGGGGGTGGGGCAAAAGGGGAACTCGCCCCATTCTCAAACAGTTGGGGGGGGGGGGGCCTCAAACAGTTCTTGCTCCCCACCAACTCACCAAGAATAATAAAATTGTAAAATAAAAATTAACATTGAATTAAGTTAGAAACAGATTAATTCAATTTATTGATACAAAAAAAAATCATTCCAGATCAATAATAGTTTTAAAACTTTATCAGAAATAAATTTTAATTAATCGTAGATGATGATAAATTACCAGGTTCTCCATTTTCTTACTTAGTCCTTCTGTCTCACGCCACGTATTCACGTCATGGTCAGTGTCAGCTGATATAGAATCCAGCGCATATTGAATATTTTTCGAAATATTCATGCAGAGCACTGACGGCATCAAAATGTGCTGATCATCTGGTGTCAGACAGATGCTTTACGACAACGAGAGATCATTCCTTTGATGTGTAGAATCTGGGGAAAAGGGAATATAGGCACTGAAAAAAGTCAACGAATTTCCCAACTTGTAGACAACACTCTGCTGCTTTTAAGCCCACTAAGTTCCGGCTGTGTCCAGTAAAAGGGACATACAAGGCAAACTCGTTCAGTTGGCGTATCCGTGCTTGCATCCAGTGTAACGTCCAGACATATTTGAAACATTGTCATACGATTGACCACGGCAGTTTGATAGCGAAATGTTGTTCTCTTTCAGGAAATCTAAAACAGCGTCTGCTAGATCCTTTGATACACAGCAGTTTGTGTTCGATCCTTAGCTGCATAAGAAAATATGGAAATTAACTTGATAAAACGTCTCACAGACTTACATCCTCGAATGTACCAGACCGTAAATGTCAGTTGATCAATGTGTGAAATGTCTGAAGTGGAATCCACACTTATTGAATAATACTTTGACTCTTTAATTTCTTCCAAAATAGCACAAAGGACATGTTGACCCATTAAATCAATAAATTCTTCACAAATATTTGCCAACAGATATGTGTTCCCCTTTCCAGCATTTCCATAGAGTTTGAGATGCTCTTCCAAAAAATGTTTTAATTCATTCAACAGGTCTAAAATACCTAAACAATTTCTATTGTTTACTGACCCAATAGTTTGACCCAAACCTCTGGAAGCAAGAAAGCGAACGACATAAACCCCACGTGTTAGAACTTTATGCCAGTACTTCTGTTCTGACCAATGATGCTTGATTAATAAAGGATCTAAACACACAGTTTCTTTGTGTCGAAGCAAATATGCAGTCATATTCTTGCGATGCTCTTCTCCATTTTCATGTCTTACAATAAGATTGTTATGTTTCCAGTCTTTGAATCCTGATGTAGCAAAGGGAGATACTTTCTTGGACAATAGATGACATGCAAAACAATACAAACAACCCGGGGACGGTGAATATAGATTAGCCATTCGAGTTTTACCCACTCACCATTCCACTGTTCACTTTTGAAAAAGTTCCTTGATAAATACCTTGTCTTATTTCTTTCTTCTCCAGCTCCAGGGTTCACTCTGTCTGAGTTTGAAAGGTTGCAGTCATGATTCTGACACAATGCTGACCCACTGCGAATCCAGTACTCAACTGTACAAGTATTCTTAATATTCCATAGCCTGGGATCTGTGTCGTGAATCACACTCTCGTTTTCTGATCAGCTTTGTGTGTTTCATGTTTTGCAATTTCCACAGCAAGGGAAATAGATAATGGTATGTCTGGAACTGGATGGCTGGATACAATAGTGGATGTAGATGACACTACTTTATTTTGAGGAGCAGTAGTAGTATCTGATATTTCGATTTATTTAACCAAGATGTTAATTTTGCAAGATTACCTGTTTCCGTGTCTCGTCTGCAGCTTTTTTTCTATTCTGTGCCCCACTCATAAAACTACTTTTTTGAATTCCCGCTTAAAGGGTTATACGTGTAGAAACATATTCACTTGTTACAAAATATTTATATTTTAATAGCGACGATCCGTTCAAAAGATAAAGGTAATTATGTTAAAAATGACTTTCACCTTGAAACAGTGAGTACAAATTATGTGTAAATGCCTAGATATTTCTGACTCCAGGTCAGGCCTACAATGACTGTTGGGTTCTATTTATCATCTAAATATGTTTTTCCAACACTGGAAACAAAATATTTTTCAGCTTAGAAAATATAATTTTGTTTATAAATTTACTTTTTAAAAGAATTATTCATTGGTGACCTACAAATTCTTTATATAATTATAATTAAATTCAATAGTACTTGAAATAGTGCTAGGATAGACTTTTCGCCACTAATTTCACAATTGAAACTATACTGAGTGTCAAGGGTATATATATGAGAATCACTGTTGTTATGTGTAGATCACTGTTGTTATGTTTGGTACGTAAAAGATGTTAGTTAGAGATTATATGAGTAGCTGTATCTTTTGTGTGAGATTGTTGTGACGTATTTGGGTAAGGAGAAAATGACGTGTTAGTTTGGTTGTTGTTATGATAGTGGATAGATGGCCGTTGTACGATAGTGTGTTGCTTAGTGTTTGGCTGGAACAACTTGATGATTAGTCGTAAGCTATAAATCAGCGATAGTTAAGTAATTGTTGGAGAATAAACGTTATCGTGCAACAAACCAGTTGGCGTATCAGTATCAGTTGCTATTGGTTACACTGGCCCTGGCCCGTGGGATGAAGTGGGAGGCATAGCCTAGGCCTAACAGTAACAAGTAGACAGTTAAGACAGCTATCGTCATGGGTAGATGAGCACTAGGACACTAAGATCCTACGTCTCATCACTGAGCAGTGGCGTATCTAGGGTTATTACCGCCCGGGGTCAACATCTTTGTTTAACATGATTGTTATTTTAATGTAAACAAATATTTTTATTTTATTATTATTCGATTCATATCAGGGAAAAGTAAACTTGTTGACGAGAGTTCATCATCATCATCATCATTATGTCCCTTAGTCCTTGGACCGTTGGGGCGCCACAGATGACATGAAACTATCCTTCTCCATTCCTCTCGGTCTTCTGCACGACGCATAGCATCGCCTAGTTTTAATCCCGTCCACTCTTTGGTGTTATCTTCCCATCTTTTATCTGTCTTCATCTTCTGCTTCCTCCTCTAGTTGTGCCCTGCAAGATTTGAGCCCTTGTTTTCTGGTCACGTGGCCATACCACACTTGTTTGCGCTTTTTTTTTAACGAAACCAGGAGGTTATTCCTCTTTAAAAGTCTAAAAAGTATCCAAATTGTGATTCGCATTGTTAATTTAATTTGGAATGTGCCGATAATATCGTGGGTTCAAATTAAGAACCGTGATGTCCATTGACTTTTAAAGCAAATTAAATTGCAAAAATCTTTCAATATTCATTGACAATATGTGCAACAGGATGCCTCTATTAGAGTGAGTCTCCTAGAAAAGTGGTGTCTCATAGAAGCGTGGGGCCCTGGGCCAGTTCCCACTGGGTCCATGCCTCAAGACGGCACTGATTACGCCCACGTAAAATATAATACTAATAATATAGACTATGCCTTTTTAGTTTAATATTATCGACGGACGGTCAAGTTGCAGTTTCATAAATCACAAATCGCATGGCCCCCAGTAGGTTATTTGCTGTACCGTTTACCACTAATGTGTTGTTGCAATAATAATAACAATACTATTAAAATAAAAAATACCAGTGTATTTGTATGTGAATAACAGTCAGTAAGTTGTAAGTCAGTAAGGTTGCGTTATATACTGAGTAAATGGTGGAACAATATACTATGCTAAGGCATGAAATATAACAAGACAGGACAATTTAAATACCTTCTTCTGCAGACAATATAAAATAAGAAACAACAAAAAAAGTAGAAACCGAAGGAAATAAAAACGTTTGAGTGTGAGTTAGAAAATGTCAATAATAATAATAATAAAGTTCATTTAAAAAACACGCTTCATCCTTAATTAAGGCTCGAAGCGCTATACAAATACAAAACGCAACAATAGAAAATCTACATACAAGGCAATGGACAGTACAAGCCAATGGACAAGACAAGCCAATGGACAAGACAAGCCAATGGACAAGACAAGCCAATGGACAATACAAGCCAATGGACAAGACAAGCCAATGGACAAGACAAGCCAATGGACAAGACAAGCCAATGGACAAGACAAGCCAATGGACAAGACAAGCCAATGGACAAGACAAGCCAATGGACAAGACAAGCCAATGGACAAGACAAGCCAATGTACATCAAGGAATATGAGCAAGCTCCTTGGAAACGAGAAAGTAGACCACATCACTCCAGCAGGTGAGTTCGAAAAAGATGTGTTTTCAACCCAGTTTTGAAAGACTGATGCAGTGTCTGGCCGTTTCTGAGAGCTACAGGAAGGCCGTTTCAGATTCTTGGGCCAGCAAAATCGAAAGTGCGCCTTCCGTAGGTCTCAAGGCGGACTCGCGGTATTCAGAGTTTGCCACTGTCGGATGAACGTAGTGATCTAGTGGGTACATATTAAAGTTAAAGGCGTCATGAGCGCTTTGAGATAGGATTGCGCTGTAGTTCCATTTCCATACTATGACAATGCTAAGTCTATGACTTGAAAACGATGCTGAAAGTAAGCACTGTATAGTGCAAAGTCATTTAGATGTTTTCGTTGGTAGTAGGAATGTAAGTAAGAGGTGATCCCACCTCCCGAATGCATTTTAGACTGGGGTCAAAATAACAACAGTATTTACAAAAGGATTGTTTTGGTGTTTTAAGTCAGCGGTTCTCAACCCGTGAGTCGCGATCCCCTTGCGGACTGTTATTATAAGCCAGGTGTCGTTTGAAAAACTTTAGAAATTATTATATTATTATTTTGTAAAAGTGCCTCGTTATCTCATTTGTGGGTCTAGAGGAGGCATATTATTAGCTTTTATTTTTCAAATTTGATTCTTTTGCAAAATTTAAAAATGATTAAACTACATAATTATATGTGTAACCATGTCACTAACGGTACGAGATAGTTGTTTTTTAAATACCGCATGTGCGTTTGGTGCGTAGTATTTTATTTTTCAATTAAAATATGCCATATTATATTGTTATATAGTGTCATGAATCTGCGGTATAAAAGGGGATACGACATTAGAATATTAATATAGGAGCTTAAAAGATGTTTGCGATTGCAAACGTGGTTAAAAAAAAGAAGGTGGGAGGTCACTAATTGGGATTCATTTAAGGTGCGTTACTTGAATACATGCAGTGGCGTAGTGAGGGGGGAGCAAGGGGGGCATCATGCCCTTCATACTCACAAAGGGGCGCCAAATGGTATATTTTACTATATATTGTATGGTTTTCGAATAAAGGGGGGGTGCTAAAAGGTATTGGGGAAGGGCGCTAAAAAGGTATTGTGCCCCGGGCGCGAGTTAAGCTCGCTACGCCACTGAATACATGCTTTGTCCATTAATAGACGGGAAGTCTTTGCACCGCGATCACCATTATTTGGCGATTTGCGGTGTAAAAGGGTTGGGGGGGGGGGCACTTGAATACTAATACAGCACAAGGGAGGTGAAGTACCGGGGGTTAGGAGGGGAGGGGTTAGATCTAAATGGGCATCTTATAAAGTGCATTACATGAATGAATGTTTTGTCAAGTAATTTTAGTAGTTCACGAATTGCGGTCGCCGTTGTTTGTCCATATTGCTTAGTTGTAAAATGAATATTTAATTATGGAAATAAAATAGATCTGGTTCCAAGGGTGGGGTGGGGGGGGGGCAACCATGGCAATTTTCAGGGGCCCGATATAGATAGGGGCCCGCCTTTTTTCGAGTTTTAAATTATACGCATATGTTTGAAGCACGAAAGGGACCCGAACTCTGTCAGCTGCCTGGGGCCCAGAATTTCCTAGATGCGGGCCTGAATAGATGATAAGTAGGTCTATATAAAACGAAAAAATAATTATAACATAGGGATAAGTCAATAACATTCAATACGAGTCAATACCAGCCAATACCAGTCAATACCAGTCAATACCAGCCAATACCAGCCAATACCAGCCAATACCAGCCAATACCAGCCAATACCAGTCAATACCAACCAATACCAGTCAATACCAGCCAATACCAGTCAATACCAGCCAATACCAGCCAATACCAGTCAATACAAGTCAATACCAGCCAATACCAGTCAATACCAGCCAATACCAGCCAATACCAGCCAATACCAGCCAATACCAGCCAATACCAGCCAATACCAGCCAATACCAGCCAATACCAGCCAATACCAGCCAATACCAGTCAATACCAGTCAATACCAGTCAATACCAGCCAATACCAGCCAATACCAGCCAATACCAGTCAATACCAGCCAATACCAGCCAATACCAGCCAATACCAGTCAATACCAGCCAATACCAGCCAATACCAGCCAATACCAACCAATACCAGTCAATACCAGCCAATACCAGTCAATACCAGTCAATACCAGCCAATACCAACCAATACCAGTCAATACCAACCAATACCAGCCAATACCAGCCAATACCAGCCAATACCAGCCAATACCAGCCAATACCAGCCAATACCAGTCAATACCAACCAATACCAGTCAATACCAGCCAATACCAACCAATACCAGTCAATACCAGCCAATACCAGCCAATACCAGCCAATACCAACCAATACCAGCCAATACCAGCCAATACCAGCCAATACCAGTCAATACCAACCAATACCAGCCAATACCAGCCAATACCAGCCAATACCAACCAATACCAGTCAATACCAGTCAATACCAGCCAATACCAGCCAATACCAGCCAATACCAGTCAATACCAGCCAATACCAGCCAATACCAGCCAATACCAACCAATACCAGTCAATACCAGCCAATACCAGTCAATACCAGCCAATACCAGCCAATACACGTTTCTCAGTTTCTAGAAATAATCCAGTTTTAGGATTGGGGGGGGGGGGGGTCACAACATCTTGACTAAACTTATCAATGGGTAACTGTGATAAAATGATTGCAATCCACTGTTTTAAGTGAGTAAAGCAAATTGTATCAATTAAATTGTCAGTAGGGATAAACTAATGTATAATAGAGCAAATGAAAGTTGTAATTTCTTTAAAAAATCTGCAGTTACATAGGGTGGAACCTGTAACGTCTTGGGAGAAACATGCCGGGAAACTGTTCGCTGTGTGTACCATAAAACAACATCATCAACAAAATTAATTTAAAACGTAAATAAATATTTTTCTACTGCTAGTAATCTCTAAATGAAGTGTTGGAGACACAATAATCCCTATTAGTGTCAGTAATGAATATTCAAATGAAGATTGAAGGGGGCTAAAAAAGTTAGTTCATGGATGTCGACACACCCTATTGTTACCATAAGTCCTAAGATGAAAAAGAGGACATTAAACATTTTCATCAAATCAGTTTGCCAACCCGTAGCCGGCTGCTAGAACTACCCCAATGTTAAAACTTCAGTGTTGTATGGATATAAGTACATTTAAGCGACATAAAATAGTGTTCTTACTCTTATTGTAAATAGTTTCAGTTATAAACTTTTATTAAATGAGCTTCAGTACACATTACATGACATTACACTGACTGACTTTTTGCGTGCAATATCAGAATCAGGTCAAATTGTTTATAGCATGCGACAACTGATCCATTGATTTATAGCTGTGATGGTGCTTGAGAGCGTGAAATGCTAATACGACTTAAGCTGCTGAAACAGATTCATCGCTTTATGAACCTGGTGTTAGGAAAAAAATTTGGAAGATGAAGTTTGTCCCAGAACAGCCTAAACATTCTTCGGCGCCTCGACGTGCGCCTTTTAATCCTTATTGCATTATTGGAAACGGAGACACAACTATAACGTATATAAGTTCCACTGCAGCATGTCAAAAATTCGGCTTCACGGTCATATCGACCTGCGCGAAACCTTTGGTCCTGGGTATTGAGTTTTCAGTGCGTCTTTTTTAAACAAACACGTTTCGGCATTTTTTAAATCAAATATTTCTTTATTTAACTTGAACAATAAATTATTTGTCAATTATCACGAATTCGCGTTACCGTTATGTCAACAAAACTGGCTTCCGGAACCCGAAAGTTTTGGTGGCTGCCTTAGTAACCATTGATCATTGAACTACATATTGCTGGCACGCGAGGTTAGTTCACGGAACAGAATAGTATATAACAAGGAAAAGTAAGTATATAACAAGGAAAAGTAAGTATATAACAAGGAAAAGTAAGTATAATAACAAGGAAAAGTAAGTATATAACAAGGAAAAGTAAGTATATAACAAGGAAAAGTAAGTAAGGAGGTATTAATTGGGGACGGACAGGACAAAAACACGGACAAAATCCTTATTTTTGTAAAGCCGCCCGGAAAGTGCCCTAAAAAGAGGACATGTCCTAGGAAACCCGGCAATCATCCGAAGTCCGGTCCCAAATTATTTTGTATGAAAAAGTTGCCATGCATAGTGTGTATTGTTAGAAAACACCAGAAATGCCAGTCATAGCGTTTGCAAAATCACTGTCACTAGACAAACCAGTCAGTAAATACAAAATGTTGTAACTGGCGCATAGCATTTGCAAATAGCCGAAAATGTTCTGCTTGTGACTGTTGCTTCACTGAAAGGCCCCCCCCCCCCAAGTAGCTGGCAAACAGACAGCGACTAGTACCACTCTGATAGCGAACTTTACGTTTCGCTTGCATCCAAAGTCCTTCAATAGTTTCTGTGTGAATGTCCTAGTCCACTAAATCAACAAATTCACGTGCGTGCACAATGACATCGTGAGCATAAGATCCCGTTGTTGAGCTGAGCGAAATTTTGATATCCCCGCCAAGCGTCCGTGACGATAGTTGTCCCTGGTAACACGTGATTAGTAGTAATACGCTCGAGTGTTTGTGCATCTCGACGGCCAACAACCTCTTTCTATCCAACATCGTCCCCTACCATGCTCAACCAAGCCGACAACCCACTTACCAACGCATCGCTGTCCACGGTGATATTTTCTATGGAATAATGACGTAATCCGTGATGCCTAAGACTTTTCAGTAAGGAGTAATCATTGGAAATAATTTGGGACAGGACTTCGGAGGGTTGCCGGAAACACAGATGTATGGTGGCGGTGACCCTAGTTGCACGGATCATGTGTTTAAATGGTAAAGCGAAAGCATGGAAGCCTTTATTAACAATATCTTTTATGCAGATTTTTCATATACCTTTACCAATAAACAGCTGCTATTTTGAGAATTTAAAAGTTTTATATGTATTCGTTGTCGAACGGCAAAGTAAAAAAAATAGTAATAATAATAATAATAATAATAAAAATAATAATAATAAAAATTATAAACTGTAGATTTGAAGTATTTTATGCAATTTGCACCAATCATTTAGGAAGTTGCAGGAGATGGAATTAAAAAAACATTTTTTTTTTTTGAAGAACTTGATTTATGTGGCATAAAAGTTAGAAAAATACAGAGGATGCTTATGAGGGTACTGCCACCATGTATGGGCAGTACTTTCAATGGTGTTAAAATAAATGCGAAATCACAAATAACAACAGCAATATGAAGAGCATGCGCTCTACACCACAGTCCCTAATGAGTGTTCCCAGTGGGGATGGAGACATAAAGAAGTCCTTCGGAGTGGGCTCTTTTGAATCTATAGCACCTAAATGGTGGAACAGTTTGCCTCAGTCTTTGAGGGAAATTAAAAATGATAAAAAAAATCATTTAAGAAAAATTTAACGACATTTTTTCTTTAAACAGATTTTATGACATCAGAGCACCTTGAGCACCCTAAAATAGCACGGACACAAGCGCTATACCAGTAATAAATCATCAGCAATCATCAGCAATCATCAGCAATCATCAGCAATCATCACCAAGTCCAATGTTTTGCGCACAACCCAAACCTTCCAATTTCAAATGCTGGGGAACTACAATCAGTCTAAAATATTTTCAACACTCCAAAGAGGCATCTTGTTTTATTCTTTGCTATATCTGAAGTTTTCCCAAAATCAGCTATTACAAAATTAACACAGGCGTGTGCAATATGATGGCCAGAAAGACACAATGTGGTTTCTTGCATTCCCGGAATAACAAAGTGCTACATTTTCTGTTTTGGGCTATGCATCACATCATCTCAAGCCAACAAAATTGTGATTAGATGCACTTGCTTTCTTCTTACCAAAACCACATTGCAAGCATATATTTGCAAATGTATGGACATGGATTTTTTTCTTCACGTTCTATGTATCTGTAAGGCAGCAGACAAGATATAGAATTAATTATGTTACTAAGTTTGTTAATTAAAAGACTGTATATAATGGATGGTTCTAATGAGTACGTTCATATATTATGTCTTCTTAAAAGCAATATTTTCTTTTGTTAATTAGTCTCGCGTTCGACGGAAATGTCGTTTTTTTAATTATTTTTTTTTAAATGTTTCTAATTTCTAAGGCTTTTAAACCTTTGTTGTTTAATAAATCTAAAGTTTCAAACATAAATATATTTTGATTGAAATGGCCAGCTGAAAAAAATTATTTTTAAATAAAAAAATGTGTAATTATATTTTAATTTATGGAAGCACGTCAAAGGGTCAACAGGTCGAGACAAACACAGTAAACGAAAAACAAACACCAACATTTCACATGCTTTCCATTAAGCATAATGCTTTGCACCCCCCATGTCGTATGTAGTATGTATATACATTGATGTTGTCAACATCCCTACAGACAATTATCAATTAATATAAATATTTTTATGTTTAATTGTGCATGTACTCGGGTGTAAGATTAATAGTATTAATGGGCAGAATTTTGAGGGCATCTTTTTTTTAAATAAGAAATTTTTACTAACGGCTTGTCTAATATAATTTGTATTCTTTGTGTAATTATCTGTGATTGAAACAATTTGTAAGAAAACATGAGAACTGTCATACAATTTGGTTAGCAAAGTGTCGAAATCATAAACAATATTTACAAAATCTTCTTAATTTCTTTAAAATGAATAAGTAAGAAATATTGTTTCGTTTATTAAATGTAGACATAATTTTGTTCAAGTTCGTGGTTTTGTTAACTTTGAATGGATTGGTTTGCTACACATGGCAAGCGGCCAATAAAACCTTTACATTTTGGGAACGGTCATGTCCCACATTTGAAAGGTGATATATTGTGTGAAGAATCTAACGGCGCGGTTGACGCGTTCAAAACAGCAGGAGGAGATACTTCGACACAGCAGACTCACAATGGCAATGAATTCAGTGCATCCATGTCTCCATCTCACCATCTGTACAAGTTGAAATCAGGAGATTGTATGATCCAAAATTATTATTATTATTATTTTTTTAACAAGACTGCAAAGATATTGACATTACAAATGAGAGTTAGTGTGAACATCTGTCGAAAAGCAATACAAAATATATCAAATATATTGAACAACCCCGTTGAGAGTGAGAGTGCAGACGACTCAATGTTACAATTATCTTAACATTAAAACCTCAACAGTTGACTCAACTTTCTCATTTCATTTACTGCCACTTATTAATTCAACCACATCCTGACATGGCGGAACAACCACATCTGGACATGGCGGAACAACCACATCTGGACACGATGGAACAACCACATCTGGACATGGCGGAACAAACACATCTGGACATGGCGGAACAACCACATCTGGACACGATGGAACAACCACATCTGGACATGGCGGAACAACTGAAACAAGAATTTGGACAATGCCTCAGAAAATGACGTTTATTAAACAGAAATATCCACTAAAAGTATCCTACCCGCCCGCCCCTCTTGTCTACATGCCACTTATTCTACCGGCCCTCTTGTCTACATGCCACTTATCCTACCGGCCCTCTTGTCTACATGTCACTTATCCTACCGGACCCCCATGTCTACATGCCACTTATCCTACCGGACCCCCTTGTCTACATGCCACTTATCCTACCGGCCCCCATGTCTACATGCAACTTATCCTACCGGACCCCCATGTCTACATGCCACTTATCCTACCGGCCCCCATGTCTACATGCCACTTATCCTACCGGACCTCTTGTCTACATGCCACTTATTCTACCGGACCTCTTGTCTACATGCCACTTATCCTACCGGCCCCCATGTCTACATGCCACTTATCCTACCGGACCTCTTGTCTACATGCCACTTATCCTACCGGACCTCTTGTCTACATGCCACTTATTCTACCGCCCCTCTTGTCTACATGCCACTTATCCTACCGGCCCCCATGTCTACATGCCACTTATCCTATCGGCCCCCATGTCTACATGCCACTTATCCTACTGGACCCCCATGTCTACATGCCACTTATCCTACCGGACCCCCTTGTCTACATGCCACTTATCCTACTGGACCCCCATGTCTACATGCCACTTATCCTACCGGCCCCCATGTCTACATGCCACTTATCCTACCGGACCCCCTTGTCTACATGCCACTTATCCTACCGGCCCCCATGTCTACATGCCACTTATCCTACCGGACCCCCTTGTCTACATGCCACTTATCCTACCGGCCCCCATGTCTACATGCCACTTATCCTACCGGCCCCCATGTCTACATGCCACTTATCCTACCGGCCCCCATGTCTACATGCCACTTATCCTACCGGACCCCATGTCTACATGCCACTTATCCTACCAGACCTCTTGTCTACATGCCACTTATCCTACCGGACCCCCATGTCTACATGCCACTTATCCTACCCGCTCCTCTTGTCTTCATGCCACTTATCCTACAGGACCCCCTTGTCTACATGCCACTTATCCTACCGGACCCCCTTGTCTACATGCCACTTATCCTACCGCCCCTCTTGTCTACATGCCACTTATCCTACCGGACCCCCTTGTCTACATGCCACTTATCCTACCGCCCTCTTGTCTACATGCCACTTATCCTACCGGACCTCTTGTCTACATGCCACTTATCCTACCGGACCTCTTGTCTACATGCCACTTATCCTACCGGACCCCCTTGTCTACATGCCACATATCCTACCGGACCCCCTTGTCTACATGCCACTTATCCTACCGGACCCCCTTGTCTACATGCCACTTATCCTACCGCCCCTCTTGTCTACATGCCACTTATCCTACCGGACCTCTTGTCTACATGCCACTTATCCTACCGGACCTCTTGTCTACATGCCACTTATCCTACCGGCCCCCATGTCTACATGCCACTTATCCTACCGGACCCCCTTGTCTACATGCCACTTATCCTACCGGACCCCCTTGTCTACATGCCACTTATCCTACCGGCCCCCATGTCTACATGCAACTTATCCTACCGGACCCCCATGTCTACATGCCACTTATCCTACCGGCCCCCATGTCTACATGCCACTTATCCTACCGGACCTCTTGTCTACATGCCACTTATTCTACCGGACCTCTTGTCTACATGCCACTTATCCTACCGGCCCCCATGTCTACATGCCACTTATCCTACCGGACCTCTTGTCTACATGCCACTTATCCTACCGGACCTCTTGTCTACATGCCACTTATTCTACCGCCCCTCTTGTCTACATGCCACTTATCCTACCGGCCCCCATGTCTACATGCCACTTATCCAACCGGCCCCCATGTCTACATGCCACTTATCCTACCGGACCCCCATGTCTACATGTCACTTATCCTACCGGACCCCCTTGTCTACATGCCACTTATCCTACCGGACCTCTTGTCTACATGCCACTTATCCTACCGGACCCTCTTGTCTACATGCCACTTATCCTACCGGACCCCCTTGTCTACATGCCACTTATCCTACCGGACCCCCTTGTCTACATGCCACTTATCCTACCGGACCCCCTTGTCTACATGCCACTTATCCTACCGGACCCCCTTGTCTACATGCCACTTATCCTACCGGACCACCATGTCTACATGCCACTTATCCTACCGGACCCCCTTGTCTACATGCCACTTATCCTACCAGACCTCTTGTCTACATGCCACTTATTCTACCGCCCCTCTTGTCTACATGCCACTTATCCTACCGGCCCCCATGTCTACATGCCACTTATCCTACCGGACCCCCTTGTCTACATGCCACTTATCCTACCGGACCCCCATGTCTACATGCCACTTATCCTACCGGACCCCCTTGTCTACATGCCACTTATCCTACCGGACCCCCTTGTCTACATGCCACTTATTCTACCGGACCCCCTTGTCTACATGCCACTTATTCTACCGGACCCCCTTGTCTACATGCCACATATCCTACCGGACCCCCATGTCTACATGCCACTTATCCTACCGGACCCCCTTGTCTACATGCCACTTATTCTACCGGACCCCCTTGTCTACATGCCACTTATTCTACCGGACCCCCTTGTCTACATGCCACTTATCCTACCGGACCCCCTTGTCTACATGCCACATATCCTACCCGCCACTCCTGGGTTGTAGATATCCACATAAGGATTATAAAGTGTGAAAATCCAGGAAGCATTAAAGAGCATTAATAAATCTGAATCTCATCATATAAATTATTGGATTAGTCAACCAGACCTGATCATATAAATCATTGGATTAGTCAACCAGACCTGATCATATAAATTATTGGATTAGTCAACCAGACCTGATCATATAAATTATTGGATTAGTCAACCAGACCTGATCATATAAATTATTGGATTAGTCAACCAGACCTGATCATATAAATTATTGGATTAGTCAACCAGACCTGATCATATAAATCATTGGATTAGTCAACCAGACCTGATCATATAAATCATTGGATTAGTCAACCAGACCTGATCATATAAATTATTGGATTAGTCAACCAGACCTGATCATATAAATCATTGGATTAGTCAACCAGACCTGATCATATAAATCATTGGATTAGTCAACCAGACCTGATCATATAAATCATTGGATTAGTCAACCAGACCTGATCATATAAATCATTGGATTAGTCAACCAGACCTGATCATTGGATTAGTCAAGCAGACCTGATCATTGGATTAGTCAACCAAACCTGATCATATAAATCATTGGATTAGTCAACCAGACCTGATCATATAAATTATTGGATTAGTCAACCAGACCTGATCATATAAATTATTGGATTAGTCAACCAGACCTGATCATATAAATTATTGGATTAGTCAACCAGACCTGATCATATAAATTATTGGATTAGTCAACCAGACCTGATCATATAAATCATTGGATTAGTCAACCAGACCTGATCATATAAATCATTGGATTAGTCAACCAGACCTGATCATATAAATTATTGGATTAGTCAACCAGACCTGATCATATAAATCATTGGATTAGTCAACCAGACCTGATCATATAAATCATTGGATTAGTCAACCAGACCTGATCATATAAATCATTGGATTAGTCAACCAGACCTGATCATTGGATTAGTCAAGCAGACCTGATCATTGGATTAGTCAACCAGACCTGATCATTGGATTAGTCAACCAGACCTGATCATTGGATTAGTCAAGCAGACCTGATCATTGGATTAGTCAAGCAGACCTGATCATTGGATTAGTCAAACAGACCTGATCATTGGATTAGTCAAGCAGACCTGATCATTGGATTAGTCAAGCAGACCTGATCATTGGATTAGTCAAGCAGACCTTATCATTGGATTAGTCAACCAGACCTGATCAATGGAATAAAAAATTGTGACAAGGCTTCGTACACAAATTGCATCAAATGCTTGAAGGAAAATTTGTCGGTGTGAACCGACCCTTAAGGAATTACTCTTGACAACGTGGTGCCGAACCTAAAGTCCTTTATGTGGTTTTTGCACGAGAAGCGCCGTCACTTGGTGGAACATGCTGTCACTTGGTGGAACATGCTGTCACTTGGTGGAACATGCTGTAACTTGGTGGAACATGCTGTCCCTTGGTGGAACATGCTGTCACTTGGTGGAACATGCTGTCACTTGGTAGATCATGCTTTTGAAAAAGCTCTTTTAAAATCAGACCAATGTGGAATTTCTGTAGAGAGTGGTTTAAGGTTTAAGAAGAGAAGGGGCAGGAGAACAATTAATAGATGCTGGACTCTCTCTACAAGAAGCAAACAGTAAGAAGATGCTGGAGTGTATTGATAGCTTTCATTATAAACTCTAGATCAGATCATCAGCAATCAAGGAAGCAGCAGATCTGTTTCCGGCTGTTCAGCACAAGAGTCTGCTATCAGCCAGTGAAGTAGAGTAATTAATGTCTGTCAACTCCTTCATGTCCTTCTGGATAGAGTAATTCGTCAAGTTCCCACAACACGTTGTAAAAGGTCTTACTATTCCTAATATTACTGAACAAACTCAAGTCCTTTTTCCTAATAACTATAACTTTAATATGCAATTACGAATACAGGCTGGAACTTCATTAAACACATGAATATATTATGATATAATAACGCAGCTCGCTATCAGACCTCCTAGAAACACACCTTACTTCCACAACGTTCCACTCAATACTGCCGCACTACCAAAACTTACGTCACAATACAGACTAGAAAATACGTCACAATTAACATAAAAATACGTCATTCAGTCAAGAGCGGGAAGAGCGTTCATTAACCAATAAAAACTCTCTAACACACGCCGCGCGTAATAAATATGTCATTCAATCGCAACAATAACTAACGAACTCCCATACTCGACAGTGTCCGTTCCAAAATTAACCTCTCTTTATGGTGAGTTATGAGAAGATTAGCTTTAAAAAGAAATACCAAGGTTCAGAAGACACCTAAAGGCAGCTGATATTGAATTTCACAAAGTCATGGACTGGTCAGTGTAACCGCGCGTGGTTGGCGACAGTTAACTAATATTATTGTCCTGTCAGGGATCACTCCATCACATCTCTCATAATTAATCTTCCTCTCCATGAAATGAATGATTAACGTCCAATGAATATATATATATATTTATATACAGCACTTTATTTCATGAATAATAAATATAGTAATAGTCATAAATCCTGTATTGAATACTTGTATCAAAGATATAATGCACACGTACCGTCCTTGCACACATATCCAACTGCACAATTTAGTTACAATACTTCATAGTCCAACAGAGAAAATCCACATACGTCTTATCCCTCTGACATAATTACATCGACTGCCCTCTTACTGAGACTTGACTTCAGTCTCCCGTTTTACCTCACGAGCTACTCACAAAATACACTGTGAATATTTCTCACTTCTGAGTTCATGGTGTTGTGTATAATTCATGAAAACTTTAGTCTGTTACAGTCAGTATTTGATGTTATGAAATTCATAGCTGAATGGGATTTCCTAGAATGTCTTCCAATACTCTTGCTAAGCCTTCAATTGTTTCTTACGATCTGTGTGTCTGTTGCTTCGTGTAAACGGAGCTTTTCAAACCCAAGGCTTATCAAGAGCTATTTACGATCCACCATGGGTCAGTCAAGGCTTTCTGATCTAGCCCTACTAAAAACTGAAATGGGTATGGTGAAAATATCGATTTTGATCAAGTGATTGACAGGTTTGCAGCTTTGAAGACTACGAAAGGAAAATTTTAGATAAAGTAAATTTAATGTAAAAATAACTACCGGCATAACTTAACGTTGTTACAGTTCTTAAATACATACATTAACCTCTTGACCTTCAATTAATCTTTTTTTTTCTTGTCATTGTTATTCTGCGGGTTTATTTTAACAAGAAGAAATCCATCGCGGAAGTTAGGGAAGAAAAGTGTAAACATGAGTTTACAGCATCGGGTGACACCAACCCTAGCTACGCCACATTCTTCATATAGTATTAAAATTTGTAAAAAATTTCTCGGGTAGGGCTCCAAAAGTCCCCTTTTTAGACCACCCCCCCTCGCTTTCGCCCGGGAGCCATCGACGATTTCTGTTTCCCCTCGCCTACGCCAATCAGTGTGACAGTACGGGGTGCAACTAAGCTGGGGCCTAAGGCATAGCCTGGAATGCACCATAATGAAGTGAATTCATGTGATGTATGATCCAGGGTACCATAATGAAGTGAATCCAGGTGAGTATGACACCGGGTACCATAATGAAGTGAATTCAAGTGGTGTATGACCTATGGTACCATTATGCATAATTTGTGCACTGATAGAAAAGAACCGCCCAGCCAGAAAATCTGAAATGTCCACTCCGTGGATAAAATTTTTTGACCACATGTTTCCACTTTTACTCGGAAGCCAAATGCACCCTCAATATCTGTCCCCCCCCCCTCCTCCCCTAATCAAAATAACAATGTCGGTAATTTGTTAGCTACAGAAAAGAACAATGAATGTCTATTTTAAGATGAGTTTCTTGAAGTGACAAATATATTTTACCATTTTCCTTTAATTGTGTATATATAGTTTTACTATGTAGAGAACAGGGGTAAAACCACGATAAAAACTCTGCAGTTATCCGAAAATGCCATCACTTCATAAAAAAAAGAGAAGAAAAGGGACCACAACCTGACTGCCTTCTTCATATGTCAATGCATCGATGCCATTCTATTTAACAAGTTCTGTGTCATCAATTATTAGAAACATGTGAATGCGAATTTATTTAATTTTCACAGGGGAAGCTACTGTCATTATTTAATACTAAATACTGTGTTATCTTTATGTTTTTGATAAATATTCCCAGTTAGTATAGGTTAGAGTAGTTGCTGATTATGTGATCAAAGTTGTTTTTTTTTTTGGCCATTTATTTTGACTAAACACTGCAATTTTAGAAACTGATGATGGTCCCGGGAGACAAGCTGATTAATAATGTAAAAAATCTTTTGTTTTGCTAATATTGCCCATTTTTATTGTTTTGAGTGAACGGAAAGGTGAACAGTGAAAGGCTTTAACTTTACTAAAGTTACTTTAGTGATAGTCTCATCTCGGCACTCTCGCCTTGCCTCACTCAGCTGCACAACCTGAGTCTAGTTCCAAGTGTTAGTTCTAGGGCCTAGGGAACAAACTCAAAAGTGTTCCCAACCAACAATTTATTCAACCAGTGGTGATACTGGTAACTTTTATTCAATAATAATTCATTTAAAATATGGTGGTACGCACTATGCATCTTTCAGATTTGTACATATTCTCCTACTCCTAGGTGAGTGAGTGTGTGTGTGTGTGAGGTGAGGGGGGTGTATTCAGTTGTTTGGTTTAGGGGAAAATTGCATCTATCACTAATGGCTAATGGTATCAGTATCAGTGCCGACATTAGGCATAATTTGCCATGCCATAAAGACTCTTGCACACCCCCCCCCCCCCTACCCGACTTCATAGCTGAATTTGAATTCATTTCAGCTTGGAGCGCATTTGGAATCTAATTTTAGCCTGGACTTAGTTTCACCCTTGAAATCTATAACAATAAAGTTCAAGAGCATATTAGTAAGTCAATGAACCCTTTTGAATGGCAAACCATCCAGTTACAAAGTAATGCATGGCTAACTTATTTACTTTGTATGCTATCCTGCTATGACTAAGACAATCAGTAGATGTTTTTTCTTTTCTTCATTGCACACAAAATATTTATCTGGTGTCTTTATTCAACTGCAAAATGTATTGTGGCCAAATAAAAGAAATTTATAGAATTTAAAAAAAAATTAAAATGTATAATGAAGGTCAAAACATTATGCACTGTAAAAGCCTTTATCTTCTTTCAACTTAATTTTTGTAAATATATGTATTATTTTTGGGTGGTCTCTACAGGAATACAGTTTCTTCCTGAAGGCATTTGAAATTAATGTTAAGATGTGAACACAGAATATGAGTCTTGAAGTTGAGTGGGTCAAGTTAACCATCGTGGTAAGTGGTATGGATTATTTTGCTTTTACTAACCTTTGAACCATGCTAGGTTTTGATTGGTTGAGTTTACTATTAATTGATATACTGTGGGTGGGGATAGTGTTTAAATTTAGCAAATATAAGGGCTATCAACTTTTTATAGTACAATTAAAAAGTTTCAGAAAATCATACTTTTCACTCTTTGGTTATTAAAATAAACGTATTTAAAAATTGTTATTTGTTGATTTATTATTTTCTTTCATTAAAAATGTTATATTTCTGATCATAGGATTCAAAAAGATATTTTTTTATTTGAATAAATAAAATAAAAAATAATTACCAATAATCATTTGGCCAAATCATTAACTCAGCTTATGGGAACAATTGTCTGTCACAAATTATTGGGAAAAAATTAAAACTTAATTTCTTCTTTTTATTTGGTAGGAAGAAAACCACTTTAGATGCCAATTAGCTTGACCAGACATTTTAACAACTGTTCAAATATGGATAATATTTTCAATAAACACTTTTTAACAATGTATCCTTTCTTTTTTTTCTTCCAACAGTTATTTCTAGAATGAAATGTACATGTTTGCAGATCTCTGTGTCAGAGGTGAACTCTTGGCTTGGTCAACATCTATCTGTATCTGAAGTGGATACTTGGCTTGGTCATGGACAAGAATGGGTTAATTTAGGTCAGTTTTGATAACACCCAATTTGTAAAACTTGTTTTGATTTTAATGTAAACAATATATTTAAAGAGAAACAGTATAAATATCTTTTTTCTTCTGTCTTAATAATATTTTATTTATATCATCAAATTTAATATAAAAATTGTTTTCTATTTCTAGCTTCAACTATAGATAACATCATTAACAACCACTGTTTTGATTCAATGGATGACCTATTACAGACCCAACGCAGCATATGAACCAACCCTGAGCTGAGGAGGCTCAAGGTATCGCTTCAGAGAGCAACACAGTTGAAGAACGCTTTACTCCTTATGGGGGGGGGGGGGGGACTTTAACTTTCCTGTTTGGAGCTGGCAGATTCCTGCCTTGAAGCCCAAGACCCCATACCCTGTCCTACACTCTGACTTCATGGAGATGACAACCATGGTCTGGAACAGCTGGTTATAGAACCCACGAGGTTGGGGCGGGGAGCACTCTTGACCTACTCTTCGCCAACTGTCCACATCTCATCCCAAAAGTTGAGGTCATCCCCGGGATATCAGACCACTGCATACCATATTGTGAATGTCAGTTCAACACGCTAAAAAAGAAGCAGGTCATACGAGAAATCCCAATTTATGCCAAGGCAGACTGGGATGACCTGAGAAGTGTAACGACAGAACTGAGCTCAGACATGCAGGAGATTCAGGATACAGCGACAACAGAAGATCTGTGGGTGAAGTTTAATACAACAATCACTGATGCAGTGAAGAAATACATACCACACAAGACCACAAACCTAAGATAAATCGGCCATGGGTCACGGCTGAAATTCATAGGCTCATATAGAGGAGAGACAGCCAATACAGGCGATTGAAGAAAAATGGCTCAGTTGAACAGAGATAATACTGAAGCTCCGAAGAACCATCCAATGTTTACTGCGCAGATCTTACTAGAACTACCTGAACTGCATCTTCTCAGAGGAAGACACTCCGATCAAGGGTTTCAAGAACAAGCGCTTCTGGAGCTATGTGAAGCACTTAAAGTCCTCAAACGCTAGAGTTTCCCCCCGAGGTGGGATGGCCATCTGACATCTGACCCAAAAGAACAGGCTGACATACTCGATCAGCAGTTCCAGTTGTTCTTTGGTGACGGTAGAGAGTACTCAGAGGCTGAGTTCCTTCTCAAGACCAAAATGGTGAATTGTCATGGACAATATCCAGATTTCAGAGCAGGGTGTGCTTGCCCTCCTCAAAACCATTAACCCTTACAAAGCATGTGGTCCTGACAACATCCAACCACGAGTGGTCCTGACAACATCCAACCACGAGTGGTCCTGGCAACATCCAACTACGAGTGGTCCTGACAACATCCAACCACGAGTGCTCAAAGAATTAGCCAAATAAATTGCTCTTGCACTGACAATCCTCTTCCAATCATGGCTGTGCACAGGCAATGTTCCAGCAGACTGGAGAACAACGCATATCACTCCAATCTACAAGAAAGGTGAGCACTCTGACTCTTCCAACTATCGTCCGATATCCCTCACCAGCGTGGTATGCAAACTGTTGGAGCACATAATCCTAAGCGCAGCCATGAAGCATCGTGAAAGCCAAAATATACTCAATGACTGTCAACATGACTTCCGAGTCAACAGATCATGTGAGACCCAACTCCTTGAATTTGTAGAAGACTTGATGATCAATCTGGAGAACAGCAAGCAAACTGGTGTGCTGGTGATGGACGTCTCAAAGGTATTTGACAGTGTCAATCATAGTTTGCTTCTACACAAACATCAGAGATATGGGATCCAAGGCACTACTAAAACATGGATATCTAGCTTCCTCAGCAACTGTTGCCAAGCAGTGGTGGTAGACAGTACAAGCTCCTCCTTCGTCGTTGTTAAGTCAGGGGTCCCCAGGGCTCGGTGCTAGACCCCTGTTTGTTCCCAGCATACATCAATGACCTACCCTAGAAGCTGACATCCCAAACAAGACTGTTGGCAGACGACACGGCGGTGTATAGGACGATCGCCAACAGATCTGACCAGGACCAGCTACAACAGGACCTCAATCAGTTAGCTGAGTGGGAGGCGAGCTGGGACATGGAATTTCATCCTGCCAAGTGCCAGACACTGTCAGTCTCCAGAAGTTTTACTCCTCTACACTACCATTACAAACTGTATTGCCATATACTTGAGCCAGTTTCCTCCGTAAGGTACCTGGGTGTTACTATTCAAAGAGAGGTCCGCTGGGACGAGCGTATTAACAATGTGTGCAACATGGCAAACAAGAAGCTGGGGTTCTTAAGGCGTATTCTAAAAATCAGCAACTCCAGTGTGAAAGAAAGAGCCTAGAGTGCCTTTGTTGGCCGTTTTAGATTACGCATCTTCAGTCTGGGACCCACTCACCCAGAAAAGCATCGACAGATAGGAGGCGGCGGTCCAGTGATAGGCATCACGCTTTGTCCTGAACCGCTACAGGAATACCTCTAGTGTTGGCTGCATGCTGGAGACACTGGGCTTGTCACGATTGGAGGAACAACGACGACTGTCCAGGCTCTCCATAATGTACAAGATAAATAATGGGCTGGTCCACTGCTCCAGGATTAAACAGAAACTCGTCCCTCTACCCCGATAGACAGCGACGAGGCCATGACAGGCAGTTTCGGCTCATACCAGCGAGAAGCCAGTATAGGAACTGCTCATTCCTGCCAAAGACAATCAGGGACTGGAACAAGCTTTCAAAAGGAACAGTTGAGGCGACAACACTTGACTCATTTGCGTCTATTGCCTCGGGCCTTCCAACAACTAAGTAGCCCTTGCAACCAGTGAAATATCCTCATCAACATAGACACATTGCAAATCCCCTCTAAATACATAGAAGCCAGAATGATCAATAAATTGATCGTGGGCCCTTAATAAACAGAAGAAGATCAATAACCACTTTTAGATCCAGTGGATCCCCCATCCAATGGATAACGGACTCCTCACCATCTGATGTTAGCTTCGATTTGTAATCCTAATTCTTTGGATTTTTAAAGAAGTATGTACATTTATATTATTAACAAAATTTACTTTAAAGAAACTAAAAACCATTACCGGTATTGAAAAGCTGAACATTGATTCCTACATGATAAAAACTTAAACTTTTAACATATTTATCATAAACCATGTCACTGCTGTATCTTAATGTCTGGTTTTGTTTTTATGCTTCTAGATTTGAGAGCATCTAAAAAAATCTCCAACATGATGTCAATTGAACTCTAGACGTTGCTGTGCTGTGTGGAATATTTTCTCATCTCATTGGCTTCTTGTTATTATATGAGCACAAATCTCAAGTAAACAGCCTGATAATATTTTACACAATTTATTCAATAATCCAAATTTCATATTTGACTTAACTTGTTCATTAACTCCTGATGTAGCACTCATTTTTATGTAGTAAAAGCATTTGTGAAAGATCAAATCTATTTTTTGTAAGGAATGTGTAGAAAGAAAATGCAAGATATTGCTAAAGTAAAATTTAAGATATAAAGAGGTTTTAAAATAATATAATATAATACATTGTATATGTTTTAAATATACCTACACATTAAATTTTTGCCACGCCAGATTTTCATGAAATTTCTGTATTTCAACATTAGTGATTTTTATTAAAAAAATTTTTATTCTCTTTTAACATTTTAAAATGTCAAACAATTATTTATAATTTACCTAAATTAAAAAAATTTATATGGGTAGCAAATGCTGGTATTGATTTGTAGATGAAAGAGATGTTTTAATTTTATTTTATAGGTTGTTATTGGGAAGTAGAATAATTAACAAGTTTTCCAATGTTTTTTTTAATTGTTTGAACTAAATGATATAATAAAATAATTAGATTACTAATTAATTTGTTTTGGTTGTTTTTATTTACCTTATTCTCAATAGTTGTGGTATGTTGGGTGTTTTAGCAATCAAAACTTTGTCAGCCTAATGGAAAAATAAGGCAGGGACATTTTTATTTCATTTCATTAACAGTTTTATTTGATACTGATTTTAATTATTTTACATAGACTCAATTCAGAAAAACACAAATAAAAAGGAACATTTGGATAATTAATTATTCACAAGCTGTAAAGCTAATTATATATATATATATATATATAGATACTAAGATACTTTCCAGCCCCACACTTGGAACAAATACTGAAAAGTTGGCTGAATAAGACCAGAAAAAATCTGATAGCTTCTCTGCTTTTTGAGAGCCGTAAAGTCAAGAGACCTGTAAGGTTTGGCTTTGAAGAGGGATTCCCCCAATTCTGCAGTACTTCTTGAGGAATCCTGCATAACATATATGCTGAGCAATGGTTATCTACCAATAAGTTATGATGGATAAAGTCAGGGCTAATAACCTTTTTATTGTAAGACTTAAACCACTTGATAAAAATCTGTTTTTTGTGATCTCGTTCATTACTTCATAAATGTAAAGTTTTCCAAAGCAGTAAGGTGTGTGAGAAGCTCATTACGACTGCTAAGTCCAGCTTTGAAAATTAACATCTTGTTTGAGATCAAGGACTATGAGATAAACCTTGAAAAACAACATAAACTTACTGTTTACTTTTGAAATATTACTAACAATTACAGTTGAGCAACCATTGAACAAAAGAGAAAATTATCAAACCTCTTTTTGTACAAGTGCTTAAAGGAATGATCATCAAGTTGTATTAAATATTTTATTGTATTAGGGGAAAATTGTAAAGAAAAGATTCTAACTCCAATTTTTACCATTAGACAAAATTTTATGCTATTAATTAATTAAATACAAACAATCAGGTAGTTGAATAAAAACTATAAAATAATTGACAAAAATTGTCCCGATTTTATATATAATTAAAAGAGCTTAATTAAATGAAGATATTTTGCACACGTGCGCAGCTTAAAGGCTTTATACCATTGATTTAAAGTGTGGCTCATTTAAAATATAAAATTTCATATTTATTCATTGTTTTTAAAAGTATGATCAAAGAGAGATAACCGAGAAAACAAATATTTGTAACGCGTTATTTTTACGGTCTAAGGGAAATAACTTAACACAGAAAAATTTAACAATAAAAATATGACACAAAGAAAATGGGAAGTAACTGTTGCTATTATAAGATTTTAACAAATAAATACACGATAGCCTCCCTTAGACCGTAAGAATTTAAAATTTAGATTTAAAAAAAAATTACACAGCAGCCTCCATTTTTACCTTAAGAAAAGATAAAAGATAATTTCCTGAAATTATGGGTCTTTCTGACGGTTATATTTCATTACTTATTTGCAAAATATACTTTGTCGGTAAATGTACTTTTTAACCTTTTATTGCTGAAAGCCTGTATCAGTTGTGGTGAACAAGACCAAAATCATGTCACGAAACATTTCCGTTCTAAATCAATGACTTGATTGGATACAGCATTGCAACTTTGCGATGATGAAATCCAGGGGAAATAAAAAAGGCGTGGAACAAGAAGGATAACACAATTGTATATTTAATCACGTTTATACGCATATATATCAGAAATGCACATGCAATTAACATTTTCTGATTACATTTTAATGACCAGATATATGTTTAAAACGACCAATACATATTATACCATAAAAATTGGCTTTTGTATATTTTATATTAGCGATTCAAGTTGATATGATGTAAATTTCCTAACACCTATTACAATTGTCTATCTTTTAAACATAACCCAAATGATCCTGGGGGTCGGTGGGTCGGGGAGGTAAGTATGAGGTGGGCAAAAAAGCCTGGCCCGAATACCATCGCACCCAAACAAAAACGCAATTGCGACAGAGGGGGGAAGATCACCCCCCATAGAAAGAGACCATCCAAGAAACCAAGATAGAGAAAAAAAAAATTGTTACAAAAAAGGGGAGACAACCCACATCGACCACGCCAAACAAAGGGAAGCAACCCACCCCCACAAAACACGACAGACACCAACAACAAAGCATACGCTTAGCTTCAAAAATAAACTTTATTTTTCCATTTTACAATTTTGCACTTGCCTCAAACCAAGCATCAATGAACACAAACCCACATGTCCAGTGCAATGCCTGCCGGAAAACCATGGCTGTCCCACCCAATGGCCGCCCGAAGAAAGAGGCTGTCAAACCAAAAACACATTTCAAATTTACTACATACTAAATTAAGGAACAATTCAAATACATCAAACAAAATAAGCCTAGAGAGATGAAAAGCTAACACAACACAAAGAAAATGGAGTATGACCAAGCTGAGAACAAAATAAACACAGAATATGTGCAAGTCAGAATGAGCATGAACTAGCAATGCACTGAATGTAGCCCATTAGAAAACATGGACCCGACATTACAGTTGCCATTCCCTTACTGGCCACAATCAATACAAAGAAACAAAAAAATATGTTTACAGTTACACTTTACCGTAAGTTACACACCTACATGTCCAGTGCAATGCCTGCCGGAAAACCATGGCTGTCCCACCCAATGGCCGCCCGAAGAAAGAGGCTGTCAAACCAAAAACACATTTCAAATTTACTACATACTAAATTAAGGAACAATTCAAATACATCAAACAAAATAAGCCTAGAGAGATGAAAAGCTAACACAACACAAAGAAAATGGAGTATGACCAAGCTGAGAACAAAATAAACACAGAATATGTGCAAGTCAGAATGAGCATGAACTAGCAATGCACTGAATGTAGCCCATTAGAAAACATGGACCCGACATTACAGTTGCCATTCCCTTACTGGCCACAATCAATACAAAGAAACAAAAAAATATGTTTACAGTTACACTTTACCGTAAGTTACACACCTACATGTCCAGTGCAATGCCTGCCGGAAAACCATGGCTGTCCCACCCAATGGCCGCCCGAAGAAAGAGGCTGTCAAACCAAAAACACATTTCAAATTTACTACATACTAAATTAAGGAACAATTCAAATACATCAAACAAAATAAGCCTAGAGAGATGAAAAGCTAACACAACACAAAGAAAATGGAGTATGACCAAGCTGAGAACAAAATAAACACAGAATATGTGCAAGTCAGAATGAGCATGAACTAGCAATGCACTGAATGTAGCCCATTAGAAAACATGGACCCGACATTACAGTTGCCATTCCCTTACTGGCCACAATCAATACAAAGAAACAAAAAAATATGTTTACAGTTACACTTTACCGTAAGTTACACACCTACATGTCCACCAATGGAATAAATCACATAACATACAAAGTGGAATAAATCACATAACATGTCAAATGGAATAAATCACATAACATACAAAGTGGAATAAATCACATAACATGTCAAATGGAATAAATCACATAACATGTCAAATGGAATAAATCACATAACATGTCAAATGGAATAAATCACATAGCATGCTAAGTGGAATAAATCAGATAACATGTCAAATGGAATAAATCACATAGTATGCTAAGTGGAATGAATCACATAACATGTCGAATGGAATAAATCACATAACATGTTGAATGGAATAAATCACATAACATGTTAAATGGAATAAATCACATAACATGTTAAATGGAATACATCACATAGTAACTTGGTTAATACACATGCAATTTGATTGCCATATGTACATGGAAATAACAATTTATCTAATAGAAAGTAAAAAATAAAAAAACTAAAAATATACATAATTTGAAATTTTACACATACATAAAAATCTATTGAATATTAACATTGTATTCATTTTTTTCAGCACATTTAAATCGTAAATAAACTATTTTTTTCTGCACATATAAACACATATTATATAAACTATTTTTTCTGCCCATATAATATCCAAAAGGCAAATTTTTCTAAACATAAAATATCATATAAACTATTTTTACTGTACATGTAATACCAAACAAACTATTTCTTCTACACATATAACATCATACAATTCAATTTGATTTCGCAAATAAAATTTTTGCCACTCTTTTTCCAGTATGAATGAAGGGGCAAATATCTTTAACAAATAATAGAAAACTATAGAAAATATTTTTAACAATTGTCATTTTAAATAGCATAAAAAAGATTAACAATTTTAAAAAAACCCTCAAATTTCTGATATTTTGTTACACGACCCCTTAAGGTGTCCTGACACACACGCTGAGAACCACTGAATTAGTGCCATAATCATACTTAAATATATATATATCACTGTCAAATGTAATAGTAATAAATGCAATTTTTTGGTTTCAATGAGCTCCTAATCTTGACTCCAAATTGTACTTAGTCCCTCAGACTCCAATGAGTTCCTCCCAGTGATCTTGTACTTGGTCTCTCTGATTTAGACATTCTGCAGGTTAAAAAAAAAATTACATTTTAGATCAGAGTATACAATTACAGTAACACGTGTTGAGCCAGTTCATAACTTAATCTTCATTATTTATTTTACTATTATGGAATGCTACAAGGAGCACGGCAACAGTTAGAGGGTTAACAATCTTAGATTGAAGCCTACATGAATATAGCATTAACATTTAACTTTTCATATTTTATTTTTACACATGAAATTTTTTATTTTTTTTAAAAAAGATTTATATTGACTTTAAACCCTGAAAGTTATTCAAATTTTAAAAAAAATGGAGCCAACAGCTACTGGTGAGTTGTTTGATCTCTTGATAACAATGGTTGGTGCTGGTTGATCTGTGGTTGCTTCAAGTTTATTCTACAGTTGTAACTAGAAAACAATTTAAAAGCAATTAAAACTTCAGGTTATTTATAAAGGTTGAAAAAAACAGCTTAAATAAATAATAATATTCACTATTTAAATATGTTAAAAATGTAAGATGAACTAACATGGTACATCCTTGTCCATGATCAAGATTTAGAGCCCAATTTTGACAAGATTCTACTTCAGACAACAGTCCACTTCAGATATGTAAGCAATCTATACATGTAGGCTTGACTTGTAAGCATAGCTTCTTCTTGTATTAACTATTAGAAGAAAATAAAAACATTATACTTAAAAAATATATTTTGGACAAGAATTTATATATTTGAAAAGCTGTTAAGACATTTGGTTGTGCTCATAGGCAGTAAGGGCGGTGTGCTTCCTACAAAATACATTTTACAAGAAAGAATTTATTAGTTTTGTCCCAATAAGTAGTGCAATAAAATAAGTATTTTTTTCATAAAGTTGAGTTAAGGATTCAGCCAAAGAGGTCACTGACTTCTCATTCTTCTTCTTTTTTTTTTAGTTAATAAAATTATTAAATGAACCGAGCCTCTTGAATTAAATGATCAGAGATTTAAAATGTCCATTGAACAAAATCTTCATACATAATCAACAAATAATAACTTTAATTAAGGTTTAAACACTTACATTTTTTAAAATTGATTTATGTCCCATTGCTTATGCAGGAGGGCAAATTAGGCAGAATGGGTTAGTTCAATCTCCTTTGATCTGAAATCGTGAAATGTCAATAATATCTTGAATAGTATTATTGAGTTTCATATTTGTGAAATGAAAAATTGAAATTAAAATTGAATATAATTTAATTTTAAAAAATAATATTTTGATATTATAAGCAATAAATAGATGATGTATTTTATTAAATGTGACAAAGTGAGCTACAGGTGAGGTAATGAAAACCCCCATTTGAGGTAATGAAAACCCCCATTTGAGGTAATGAAAACCCCCATTTGAGGTAATGAAAACCCCCATTTTTAATGATAGCTACCTTGTGAGCCAACAAGGCCTGGACCACCTTATTTCTCTTACCACTACCCGTTGCTGTTCATTCTCCGAAACAAGGGAGCTGCTCTCCACCTCCACCATCTTCAATCTCTTCAGTGAAAGTTTAGTCTTGTCTCGGACCTGCAAGATAAACCAACAGTGATGAGGGCCATAGACTGGCATCATTAAATATTTAGTGAAGTCTTCACAGTTTTTGTGAGAGATATCAACAGTCTGACTGACACAGAAAAAACATGTTGAAATAAAACTGGCTATTTTACGACCTGTGTTGTTTTTAAAGAAGTTAAATAACAAAATATTATTTGAAAACATTTCTTGACCAACATCTTACTTATTGATAACTTACTGTGTATTACATATGATATAATTTATAAATAAATCAATATTACATATATGTCATGTGAAAGTTTTTTGTGTTGTCAGCCATGATTGGGAATTTTTGGGAAAACTTTAACAAAACTAATTGATAAATATTTTTTTAATAAATATTTCTTGCTTGCCGAGCCAATCCATCCCAGAATGCCATATCCTGTGCCTCAATCTTCTTTATTTCATTACTTAGCATCATGGTGTCTCTCTCTAGTGTGCTGAGTACTTTCAAAGATTATTGTACTGTAAAGTAGAATTAAAAGAGAACAATAAGATTATTTTATAACAAAATTTCTATGGACTAAAAAGCTAGGAACATAAACTAGAGAGCCAAAAATAATTATTATAATTAAAATACTAGTATCCAAACCTGGAAGGATCTTTGACTAGTCATATCCTTTCCATCTAAGGCTCATAAGTGGTGTAGAAAAGGATGGAGGGGGGATCTGCCCCTGGCAGCACATTTTTAAATGTTAAATTCAATAAATCTCTGAAATATTTTCAATATAATTTCAATTTTTTTATTTTATGCTGCCCCTTGGGATCTGTTACCCAAAAGACATGGTTTTGTTTGGTCTTAAAGTAAATCCACCACTGAGATCATGACTTTGAAACAATACCATGTGGTTGCATTCTAATTTTTCTTTGTTATGAAGCATGGTCAGATTAAGGAGTTCGAGGCTCTGGGTACAGTCAACATAGGGACACGAAGCTTTCTATGCATTGTTCATAGACAGTGATTGTAGCATGGTCGGTGTTGGCCCCCCTTGAGCCCTGTGGGCTAAAGACTGAACATGAAATTTCATGCCTACATTTCTGTTGAAAACAAAAAATAAATGAAGAGATTGCCTACACTGCAGTTTTCAGCTACTGGACTGGCTTATGGAAGTTTAAGCAGATGGAATTTAAAATTGTGGAAAACTATTCTGAATGATAGGTATTCTGAGGTACCAGTATCTTGAGACATTGAAACTGGGCGTTTCAAAATTATTTTCAATGTTTGGATCTTTTTCATAATTGAAGGGCCCAACAATGTTGGCAACATTGTGATGTAGAAAAATATTTAAAATATCACCATTGCTTCGACTTTAACAACATTGTTACTGTTGAGACTACAGGGGGCCTAGAACAGAAAAATGAAACAGGGCCTCCTAAAGTCACGGGACAGCTCTGCAGTGGTATTCATCAAGACCAATACAGATATCAAATTGTTGATGTAAAATTAGTGGCGGTGAGTGAGATTGGCAGTGCTTTGAATATAAGTATTGAACCAATGTTTTTGAAGCTTGCTAATAAAAAAAGTGAATATCAAATTTCGGATAAAAGTTTGGTTAAAATTAAACTTAAGAGCCTAGTTCTTCATTTAATTAACAGTATCATTTCATGATTTATATATATTAAATGGTGTGGCAAATTTAACAAATTTTTTTCCCTCCGCCACTTCTGTAGCTTTTTTGAAAAGAAAGGTTGCCCACCTCTGTTGAAAGCATTGGCATTGATAGGCAAAAATAAAGTATGCTGCAGAGCCACTAGTAACTGGCAACGATTTGTCGACTTGTAAGCCTCTTCTTTTACTCACTGTACTTCAATGCAATCTTATATATTGCCTAAATTATAAATTATATGGGATTAAAATTAAGCAACCCTAATAACAATGTTTTTTGCATAAATCCTTTATAAAATGTTATATCCAGCTATGGGGTGGGGATGACAATTTGACCAAATATAACCAGGGCTCTCTTTACAGCAAGGGAGGCCCCGGGCACAAAATCATCTTGAGATAGGCCCTTAGTAATTAATTTAGCAATAAAATCCCATGTTCTTCACATATACTAGTGCACCCTGGGCACTGCTTTACCTGAGAATGGCTGTTTATAGTCTACTATTCAAGTAAGATTATGTAAAGCAATATGGTCTAGTTTTTTTTATATTAGATTAAAATGTGTAGTTACTGTGATTACTGTCACTTTAATTGTGGGGGAGGAGGGGAAGAGATGAAGGGCCCCAAACAAAACTGGGGGTAAGGTGGTTTGGAGAGAAGTCTCAGTAAGCCCCTCCCCCAGAAAATATTTGATCAATTCAAAATGATGGGATGCATTTTGGTGCACACATGAATGATGTTTTGCGTAGTTCTACACTTAACTGGCTAGCAACAGAAAAGATGCTAGGTCAAATGTAGTTTCCCTTGACCATGCATGGGTGACATAATTTCTTTTTATCTAAATAGTAATGCTGTTTCACAATTTTATTTGAAACTATTAATTTGTTCAAAACAGTTAATCGTTAATTCTAAAAAACGACAATCTATTTGTATTTTAGTAAAATAATTATACTTTTGGATTTAATTTAAAACTTAAGAATTTTTTCCAAAAATTTCACCTTACAAAAAAAATAGAAAATCACTGATTGTAGAAAAGGGCGATAGATTTTGTATGGCTTATTTATAACATTTCATTTTTAAAATTAATTGTATCTATATGATATATAAAAAGACATATATTTATTATTATGATGATATTTATATGAGGGAAATTTGAGACAGCGTGAATTTCCAAACAAATGCAGCAACTTAAAAAGTCTTTTTGGAATTTCTAACTACTATAACTTAAATTTCTTCATTTAAATCACTAAATAAAGAAATTTTTTTGCCTTTTGCCAGACTCTTTGATTTACTCCTCCCCAACCCTTCACCAAGAAAATAAGGCTAATGCTAAGAGATAGCACCTTGACTTCGTTTGCAAAACATTTAGGGCTCAGGTTAGGTTTAGGGATAGATTTAGGGTTCAGGTTAGGTTTAGGGATACATTTAGGAAATTTTTTCATTATTTTGAAACGTTTTATTCTTAATTTTACAGGTCACAGCAATCAAGTTGGCGGCCATGGTAAAAAAACGCGGTTCTATCTCTTTGCATTTACCGAAAATAATTAATGGATTTTGTTCAAACAGATAATTTATCCAAAAATTTTTTTCTAAAGCTAGTACCAAAAAATTGAATTGATGTGACTAAGAATTGAAAAACTTATTTAAATAAACTGGAGAAATGATCTTGCCTCTTTCAAAGTTAAATCAAAGCAAAATAAATTGCCTAAAATTAAAAATATTTCAATATCCACTATAATCCACTAATATTAATATTGGCAGCATAGTGCTGCAAAAAGTGTAAGGTCCCCTAGACGCGTACGGTTCCTTAGAGGCGTGATGTCCTTTAGCCTGAATCCGCCCAGTTAGAGCCATGATGAGGCATCTTCAGCCTCAAGCATGAGAGTATGAGGCCACCAAGCCAAGAGGCGTGACACCCAGGTCAAGTGCGCCCATGCCTTAAGACGGCACTGCTTATCTCCATTAATTTCACTAATGATCAGTGACATAGGTAGTGTTATTAACATCTTAGTCTATCATTCTATTAGTATAACATTGTAGCATGATTGTTTATAACATTGTAACATGATTGTTAACACATATTCTTCCTTAATTTTTTTTTCGATTCATTTCTGGGAGAAAAATTTGTTGACGAGAGTTATTCCCTTTTAATTAAGTATTCATCCAACTTGTGATTCGCATTTATAAAATTAATTCTGGAATGTGCCGATATTATCGCAGACCTGTTTACCCCTACGCCAGGGGTCCCACATTTGGGTCCCACATTTGCGGCCCACAAGACGATATATTTTGCGGCCCGATACCTGACAGCAAAGTTTAGTGTTAATGCGGCCCCCGCGTTTTCCCAATTCTCATACCCAGGGTTGAGGGGTCACCAAACTTTTTTCATGGCAGCCGGATAACGGAATGAATGACGAGCGCGGGCCGAATAATAATTCTGTACAATACTTGCAAACCAGAATGAACACCTGGGAAACAGACGAAAAACTAAGTTAAGTATTCCATGTTAATCATGGGTAAATGGTGTGCAATGCAAAAAAAAAAAAAAAAAAAAAGCAAAGACAACTAACATGTTTATTTATTAAAAAATTAGTAGTTTGGTGACCCCTGCTCAAATCTATAATGTGACAGTCAGCGACGGTTTCAGTCGAATCTCACCGACTAGTCTAATATTTATTTTATTATGTTTGTATACATTTGGACGTTGATTATAATGGTAAAATCGTTTTAAAATGGGACTAAATTTTTTAAAAATTTACATAATTTTATGAGACGAGCATGGCCAAAATGCTGTTTTGAGAAAAGTTTAAAAAGTCAGTTAATGGGTAATGTACAACCTTAATTGTGTAAATAGCAGCATTCTGACACAGTATCAAAGAATCCCTATTGCCGATAGTGTTTACAAGTAAGGGAAATTCTGAGCCTGTCAGCTTGGTCACTTTCAAAATTGGGTTATTCAAAAGGCATTTTCTACGATAAAAAAATCAAAATTCATTTTCCCCGCAATATCATTTTCATTCGCATCAAGAATTAATAAATATGGTCTGCTGCTCCTGCCAACTGTTTGAAAACGTTAGAAGGATGGGGTGGTTGTTCCTGTACTAAGTGATCCCAAATGGCTCATGGACTTGGCTTTTCTTGTTGACATTAAACAGGAGCTGAATGTACTCAACAAGAAGTTACAAGAGCAGAGGCAGCTTGTCAGTGTTGCCTATGACAATGTCATGTCATTCTGCACAAAACTTTTGTTGTAGCTCACATAGTAGCCTCTGCCATTTCCCAACATGCAAAGTACTCATGGACTCGGGCACACCATTCAGTAGTAAGTATACTGATGCCATTGCAAAGCTACAAGAAGAATTTGATCAACAACACAAAGCTACATTTCAAATTTTCAAACTGCTGCTCAGTTGTTTAAGAAGGAGCGCTACCAGGTCTCTGGCAACAAGGAGCAGGAGGAAGAACGTGAAGCCTAGTTCTTGAGAACCCTTAATGTCTGTTATATATAAAGGCAGATTGTAACAGTTGTACTTTATTGACTTTGTAATAACTTTTTTGTGGAATACTTGATGCGGCCAAGTCTCACTCAGACTCTACCTCCTGTGACCACCGGGTGATTTGAGTTTGAGACCCCTGCCCTACGCTTTCGCCATAGTAACTACGCTTTTAATCATGAGACTACGCCGCTATGACGAGCTTGAAAAAACTATGGTTTCCTGGCACAACTGGAATTTTGATAGTAAACCAGGCCCCCCCTCCCCCACCCTTTAAAAAAAATATACCAAACTACTCTTTGGAGCTTGAAACTACATTTATGAGAGTGAGAGCTGTAAGTTAAGCAGACATCATGCGACCAACCCGGGGGTAAATAAGTCTGTTATCGTGGGAAAAAATCTTTCAATATTCACTAAGAATATGCAAAGCCTAACGCCTCTTAAAGAATGAGTCTCCTAGAAGCGAAGCGCGAGAAAAATGAGGCCCTAGGCTAGTGCCAAGTGGGCGCATGCCTTAAGACGGCACTGCAAATAACGCACTCTATAAGAATCCAAATTAGTGCCCCCCCCCCCCCACCGGTTCGCAACCGCAAATTTCTTTTCACGCCCCTGAATTATAAAAAATCTATATTCTAATGTCCCACCCACTTTACCCCGCATATTTATTGAACCAAGTATTTCAGAAAAACAACAGAAAATATTACAGCACCATACGAAGACCTTAGTGCTAAAAGTACTTAAGTCACATTTTTGTCAAAATCAATCTAAACTATGATCTTTTCTTACCCAGTTTAGCCAAGTGTACTGCAGAAATTTGAACACATTAAAATGTGCATTAGGCCCTTAATTAAGGAAGACAAAAAAATGAAAATAGTCACATTTTATAGACGGAAAGTATATTTGAACTTGATTATCTCAAAATGTGCATTTTGTGACTTATTATACGCACTTGTGAGATTATCTTTTAAAGAATCTCATTTAGCGCAGTTATCGGGAATTTTATTTCATGAAATAGGCTTTGATTGATTGGACACTTCTATAGCGCTGGTATCCATGCTACTTTAGCATGCTCACTGCGCTCTGGTTTCATCAAATCTATTCAACAAAAAAGTCTTTAAATGTTTCCTAAATGATTCTCTGTCCTTTTCAGTACTCCTCAAAGACGGAGGTAAACTATTCCATAACTTGGACGCTACCGATTCAAAAGAGCGCACTACGTACGAATTTTTTCTGTGTTCATCCACACTGGGAATTTTCAGTAAGGACTTAGTTGAGGATCGCAGGTTCTTTAAGGTTACACGTTTATAAAGCAGTTCTTTCAGATATTCCGCGCTGCAGAGCCTTCTATGCAGCCGTACCCATGTACAGAATCTTGTGGTCAATGCGCTCACTCACAGGAACCCAATGGAGATCTCGTAGAACTGGAGTGATGTGGCCAGCTCTTTTTTTCCGCGACACAATGCGTGCTGCCAGAATTTTGCACCTTCTGGAGTCTCTGAATCTGGTTCTGAGGCAAAGCCCACAAACAACTGTTACAGTAATCTAATCTTGACTGGGCAGCGTCATATTTCCTTCATCTTCTTCAGAAAACACAGATTTTTGGTGGGCTGGGGGTGGGGCTGAAAATGTGAAAGAATGTGTTGTCATCGACAACAAGACTATGTACACACAGTTTCAGCTCGATTGGTTGACGGCAAGTGGGTCAGTTAGCCGTTCGAAGATTTTGCCCACCAGAAACGCACGCATAAAAGTGAAGTTAATATATTGGATTGAAAAAATTTTACCATTTTTTGGGGGGGGTACAATTAAACTCATAAACATTTAAGATCAGCATTTTAACAAACTATAAACTAACTTTTTATTCACAGCAATTGTGAATAATTACATTCTTTTTGTCGAAATTTGTGTTCATTTTGTCATTCCATGTTCAACTCGACTTTTAAGACTGTTGACACGCCATTAAAAAAATAAAATAAAATAGAAAATAAAATAACCTCTCTTTCGCAAAAAAAAAATAAAATAAATAATAAAAAATCGATTATCTTCAATATTATGATAAAGATGTCTGATTTGAAGAAGACTGAGAAAGTACCAAGTACTTACATAGAGTCTGTTATAGCCATAACGAGCAACCAAATTGGGCTTGTTATATAAATTTTGAATATTTTGGTGTTTTTTTTCGACCCATTAAAATTGAAATGCGCCGGATGAAAATACGCTAAGTTCATTGAATTATTCATACATCCATGTTAATAGGTCTTTCAAATAATCTTTTTGTTTTAAATACACACTTAAAAACTGATCACATATTTAAAAAAATTAAAATCCATGTGTGGTTTTTATTTAAACAAAAAAAGCCTTTATTTTCGCCCCCCCCCCCCCCACACTTTTTCTTTTCTTTCCCCATATTTCAGATTGTCCTGGTGAAACGGAGCGAAACTAATCTCCAAAGATTAAAGCGAGGTCGACGTTAATCCCCGGGACACATTAGGTTAAAGTGGTTCTGTCCAGAGGAGAATCTTGTTTAGTGGCCTCATTAGCGTACTCTCGCGACAGACGGTCGTAAAGATTTCAGTGGAACAGCTGACTTCGTGGTTGGTGGCGCTGTTGTAGTAATACGGTTCGAGATTATCTATAGAGGTTTTGAAGATGCCGCGCGTTTAAATGATAAGCCATTAACATTAACATGTTTGTCGTACAATATTCATGTTGTAGATTTGAATTCTGTGAAAGGAAAACACGTTCGTTGTTTTTATTCTTTGTGTGTGTGTGTGTGTGTGTTTGATGGTCTTGAACGAAACATCTTTCGATATTTAGTAGTTTTGGGATAAAACAAAATATAGGCCAATAAAAAAAAATATTCATTTAATTTTGTATCAGGGATTTGAAAATAAATAAATTAAAAAATAAATATTTTGTTCGTACCGTTTTATGGTTTTGAAAAGTAAATCTGTTGTAAGATTTGGCTCGTAGGATGAACAATACGAAACAAGTTTTGAAAACCAGTGTGAAAAGAAAACAATACAAAAGCTATAGCGACAAAGGCCATTCAGTTTAGTTATACTTATACCTTTTTAAAAAAAAAAAAAAAAAAAAAAAAAAAAAAAAAAAAAAAAAAAAAGATATATTGACTTACAGCAAAGCAAGTGAAAGTGTATAATTCTCAAAAATACAAATATTAATTAACACACATACACATAAAGAGTGCAATCTGGCACGGATGTTACGTCTCGTAAATGTCTATAAAATATGGCAAGAAGCTATCCCGCTTAGGAAACCTGATGGACTATATATAGGGATTTAATCGGAACCACCCTGAAGAGCAATTCTAGAAATTGTGTCACCTGATAGCATTCTTTAGAGCAAAGAGAGCGCATTCGAACGAAAAACCACTATATTCCCAACCAAGGGAGGGGTGGGCAAAGGAGTGTCACAGCACATTCCATTTGTGACGTCAATATCAAAACAAAACCAAGTGGAGATAAGTCGTGTTGTCTCAAAAATTAGCGCTACACTAATGCCACAGTATTTTTAAATAATTGGTATTCTTAAAATTTCAAACATTATTTAATGAAAATTGATGCCCTATACTTGTGCTAGCTATTTTCCCCATTCTTCTACCTGCTTTGTTGCTCCACTCTGCTACCTGCTTTGCTGCTCCACTCTTATACCTGCTTTGTTGCTCCACTCTTCTAACTGCTTTGCTGCTTCACTCTTCTACCTGCTTTGTTGCTCCACTCTTTGCAGGTATGTTGGCCCACTCTTCTACCTTCTATGGTGCCCCATTCTTCTACCTGCATTGTTGCCCTAGTCTTCTTTCCTGCTTCGTTGCTCCACTCTTCTACCTGCTTTGTTGCTCCACTCTTCTACCTGCTATGTTGCTCCACTCTTCTACCTGCTATGTTGCCCCACTATTCTACCGGCTATGTTGCCCTACTCTTCTACCAGGTATGTTGTCCCCACTCTTCTAACCACTATGTTACTGGTAAATACATTTTTAATGCCTAGTTTATAAGATATACTTAGTGACAATAAAAAACATTTCTTCAAGCATTTAGCACCAACCTCAACTTTTTCTCCCACCCCCCACCCTCCCAATTTCTTTTTTTGCCGGAGCTCGTAGCGGCGCTGGAACTGACGCAAATTTGTTTGGAGCAGAACTGGAACCGATCTTCTTCTATTTAAACAAAGTTATACAATTAAAAAGTTACCTAACTCATTCTCGATAATGGCTTGTAATGAATATATACAAAATATATTTCGTATAAAATTCAAACGCGTCTAGATTACATAAGATGGGGCGTCTTTTGGGTAGGGCAGGCTGGGGCATTCGGTCTCCCCCCTCCTCCCCCCCCCCCCCGATTTTGTAGGTTTTATTTAAATTTCTTTGTACTGTGCACCTCCAGCAATAAACAACTCAACTAGCCAACCAAGTTTTGATTTTTGCCGCCACCACCTTTTTTGAAAAAACCGAAATGGAGTCGATTAAAAAAAAAAAGAAATATTCCAGAGCCAGTAATGAAATAAAATGTATTTTATTATTTAATTCTCAAAATCTTAATAGTTTAATACAGTGGTCGGAAAATCGTGGCTCCTTTAACGACCTGAGTGCAGTTCGGCCAGTTGGCCACAAATCGGTTTTTGACTCCAAAAAAAAAAGCATGGTTCTTGGCAGGTTATTGAAAAGAAATTTGGCTCCCAAAATTTTTTTTTTAATCGTCCTGCTGCTGATTTTTCGGCTCTTTTGACTAATGGGTGTGCCGACCACTGGTCTATTATGTAAGTTGGTTGCATTGTACTAATCACCCAAGCACATTTAAAATGAACAACAACAACCCAACAACGAAAGATTTAGATCTTTAACTTAGTTCAGCGCCAGCAACATACTATACTCAAGTTATAATACATAAACATTTGAACAAAAAAATAAAATGCAAGTTATGAATGGATTTGTATTAAAATTAGACTTTAAAGAGGCCGTATTAAGATATCCATCTTGTCTATAGTTTGTATGTGTTTTGTGAAACTCTTCCTCGCAATTATGGTTGTAGTCAGAACCGTCGCGTGACTTTTTAAGGCGGTTTTTGTGTTCACCCGTGCCACCTTTCGTGTTTTGTGCCACCCCATCCCCCCCATGCTTTTAAAGTTGGTAGTTTTAAATTTTGTCCACATCAAAAACTCTGGGACTCTAAAACATCTGAGTTTCACTGCTGTTGTAGGGATTGTAGAGCCCAAAACGATGGCTCTGGTGTAAGTATTACATTATTACAATACTGACACTACAGTCACTCTTCGTCCCAAAATGAGATCGATCCATTGACATTACATTGCAGCCAAGTGTTATTTTGAGATCGATCCATTGACATTACATTGCAGCAAAGTGTTATTTTGAGATCGATCCATTGACATTACATTGCAGCCAAGTGTTGCTTTGAGATCGATCGATCGACATTACATTGCAGCTAAGCGTTATTTACATTTCACTTTGTTTTTAGTGTTGTTTGTTTCGCTGAGGAAGGCATCTTGCCGACACTTGCGTTGATTTATTGCGTTTTTTAAATTGCTTAATTTTTTCCTCATACTTCGTTTCGTTCATTTCCTTTGACCACTGTAACAGCGGGGGGGGGGGGGGGGGGGGGAAGAATAATCAGCACGTTCCTTTTTCAATTGTGTTGTTGACCTTTTCCTTTTCGGACTCAAGCACAAAGAAATATATACAGGAAACTAGTAAAAAACGCAAATAAACAGCGATTAACAATTTAACTATGTGCATTACAATGCTACGACAATGTACCAAAGAGCAGACCATTCCAACGGGTCAGCAAAAGGACAACTCTGGCTGAGTCCACCGCGTGAGATATTCTGTGGACGGGATAAGCCTAAGGAAAAGTCAGAAGATAGTCCCCTTGAATGTCTCTTGGGATATTCTGTCGCCTGTTAATTGATTGTTACAAGAAACTGCAGTGATATGTTTAGGGGGACGCGTGTCAGCTGGACACCGCTGTGGTCATTTATTCTAGGGCCGGGCTCCTCATTTATCTGGTTCTAAAAACTGAATGGGCAAAAAATTTGTTTTCTGCTTTTTTTGGTTTTTTGCATTTTTTTTTAGAGGGGCGCATAATAACTTTGTAGGAATCTAGACTCCTTGACAGCAAAATGATTTTTAGAAAATTAATTACCGGTAAAATAATCAAACTTAGATCATTACACCTGATTTACAGTTAAAAGTCACTGCAGAATTAATTGTAGTTTAAATTGTAATAACATTTCACTCTGTGATTATTTATTTTAGAAGGCTGTGACAGGTAAACTCAAATCTGCATAATTTGCACAGTGGCGTAGGAAAGGAGGTGCGGAAGGGGCGGTCCGACCACGGACGTTAATTGTTTATCCTATGTTGAGGGCGCCGGCCTTTTCGGCCAAATGGCGTCATTGTTGTAAGGAAGGTGGCAGCAAAACTCTTGGCCCACCCTTGCCAGCACAAACACTAGCTACGCCATAGATTTAAAAAAATCAATAGTTAATTTCCCAGACGTTCTCGCGGGCAGGATGGAACGTTCCAGCTGGCCGCATGTGACCCGCGGGCCGGACCTTGCACATCCCTTTGCTCTAAGCGCTTCAGAAAGTATTATGAAACAAGTATGAAAAAAATGATTAGGTTTAAATAAACTAGAAAATAAACCCGGGTTTCCCTACGGGTGTGTGTGTGTGTGTTTGTTTGTTGGTTTGTGTGTGTGTGTGTGGAGGGGGTGTCTTTTAATTGATCGTTTATACAATATGTGTGTATGTGTGTGCTTGTTATCACCATTTAACTGAGTCAGCGATAGACCATAAAAAGGATGACAGGGTTGGGGGGGGGGTGGTAATCGTTTAAGATAAATCCCTAGACCTCGTTAATGATTTTGTATTTGAGGCACACACAATGAATGTGTTTTTCTCCTGGAAGATGTGTCTCTGATTGAACGCACGTTGAGATGTTACTCTGATTGAACACACGTTGAGATGTTACTCTGATTGAACGCACGTTGAGATGTTACTCTGATTGAATGAGTGTTGAGATGTTACTCTGATTGAACGCACTTTGAGATGTTACTCTGATTGAATGCGTGTTGAGATGTTACTCTGATTGAATGCGTGTTGAGATGTTACTCTGATTGAACGCGTGTTAAGATGTTACTCTGATTGAACGCACGTTGAGATGTTACTCTGATTGAATGCGTGTTGAGATGTTACTCTGATTGAACGCGTGTTAAGATGTTACTCTGATTGAACGCATGTTGAGATGTTACTCTGATTGAACGCGTGTTAACATGTTACTCTGATTGAACACACGTTGAGGTGTTACTCTGATTGAACGCACGTTGAGATGTTACTCTGATTGAATGCGTGTTGAGATGTTACTCTGATTGAACGCACGTTGAGATGTTACTCTGATTGAATGCGTGTTGAGATTTTACTCTGATTTAATGCGTGTTGAGATGTTACTCTGATTGAACGCGTGTTGAGATGTTACTCTGATTGAACGCACGCATGTTTGCTATGCACCTACCCTTTACTGTAAACTCTTAGTTATTAAAATGTGTTGTTACGTTTAATTAAATGTGTAATTTTCCTCGCAGCATACTCTCTAATCTTTCTATGTTTTTAAAATCCACAAGTAGCTTCTATTCACTGCCGTTTCTCAGCCTCGTCCGTCCTACACAACATCCACAGCACCAACTTCAAAGGAACTATCATTCCAATTTTCTCGTCAACCTCTATTTAAAAAAAACAACAACATATATTACCCCCCCCCCCTTTTTTTTTTACCCTCCGTTCTACAACCATCCACTAAATATACTGCCCCCACCCCCCAATAAAGAACATCATAGTTTTTCTTCCTCCATCCCATAAATGTCCCAAATATTATTATACAACAATCAAGGATTAATTAATATGTAGTCACGTGGGTAATTGTCTTTGTGTTGAATTATTTTAAAGTGTTTAGAACTATTCGAGCCTAACCGTACCATCTGTTTATTCTTCTGTTTATTCTTCTGTTTATTCTTCTGTTTATTCTTCTGTTTATTCTTCTGTTTATTCTTCTGTTTATTCTTCTGTTTATTCTTCTGTTTATTCTTCTGTTTATTCTTCTGTTTATTCTTCTGTTTATTCTTCTGTTTATTCTTCTGTTTATTCTTCTGTTTATTCTTCTGTTTATTCTTCTGTTTATTCTTCTGTTTATTCTTCTGTTTATTCTTCTGTTTATTCTTCTGTTTATTCTTCTGTTTATTCTTCTGTTTATTCTTCTGTTTATTCTTCTGTTTATTCTTCTGTTTATTCTTCTGTTTATTCTTCTGTTTATTCTTCTGTTTATTCTTCTGTTTATTCTTCTGTTTATTCTTCTGTTTATTCTTCTGTTTATTCTTCTGTTTATTCTTCTGTTTATTCTTCTGTTTATTCTTCTGTTTATTCTTCTGTTTATTCTTCTGTTTATTCTTCTGTTTATTCTTCTGTTTATTCTTCTGTTTATTCTTCTGTTTATTCTTCTGTTTATTCTTCTGTTTATTCTTCTGTTTATTCTTCTGTTTATTCTTCTGTTTATTCTTCTGTTTATTCTTCTGTTTATTCTTCTGTTTATTCTTCTGTTTATTCTTCTGTTTATTCTTCTGTTTATTCTTCTGTTTATTCTTCTGTTTATTCTTCTGTTTATTCTTCTGTTTATTCTTCTGTTTATTCTTCTGTTTATTCTTCTGTTCCACATTTTCATCCGATTCCGTAAACACCTAACTCCTTTAATCTCTTTTTGCCTCACCCAATGACCACTGAACTGTCTCCATGATGAGTTCAGGAAATGGCACTCCTCAGAACGGCGGTCCCATATTATTTGTACAGAAATAAAATTTAAAAAATAGTTTGTACCTCATGGAACTACATTAAAAAACGTCAGTGGCTACTATAACATTTATTTATTGTTTTCCAATTGTTTTGTCATGTATTTTCAGTGGTTTTAAATTGAAATTTTAATATAAAACATGTATTTACAAAGTCAGTCAAACGCTTAGGTTGTTTTGGTCTATTTTGCCGATTTGTGGCCAGATTTTTTTCAAGTCTCACACCAAAAGCAATAATCATACGGTTAAAGTAATGTAAACATAATAGACCATTATTAAGTCAGATTCAGGGGCATCAGCTTACACTAGGGTATAGGACCCAGTGGCGTAGCGAGGGGTGGGCAAGGGGGGCATCATGCCCCGGGCGCTACTCACAAAGGGGCGCCTATTACTTTATTTATTAATTTGCAAGTATATTTTACATATAATATTGTATGGTTTTTTAATAGGGGGCGCTAAAAGGTATTTTGCCCCGGGAGCGAGTTAAGCTCGCTACGCCACTTGTAGGACCGGGCTCTCTCGAGCGTTGAAGGTCCCGTCGTGATGTCCATACACTGTAAGTCCATCTAATGGGAATATGCCAGTATGAAGGATTGGGGTGTTACGTACTGTTATCAATATGGAGAAATTAATCTCTTATTTAAGTGTATGGCTCGTTCTAAAACAGTACCGGTACACCGCAAAAGACGATAAAAAATGATAAATACACTAACAAAGAATATAATACACAAACCAGGGCTAATTAAAATTAATAAGTTTTATTATGTTAATTATTATAATGAATTATAAAACCAAAAGAAATATAATTTAAAAACTATTGACTTACGGTATACTGTAAGTCAATAATTTTTAATTACATTTAGCTCATTCGGCGCTAAAAAAGACGGTACGAGATATGATCATCGTCCACTTAGTGGATCAGGATATTTTGTCTGAGGATGAACTTGCCTCAGTCACACAGCCGAATGATCCTAGTATGGAGCTCCATCTGGAGCTCAAACAACTGGAGCTAGAAAAAGATAGGTAGCTTAAACAAATGGAGCTAGAGCTACAGAGAGAGGAAGAAGAAAAAGATAGAGAACTACAAAAAAAAAATTAAAAGAAATGGAAATAGCGGCCAATTTTATAGCATATATGAAGGTATATTTCCCTTGTCTGGATCTACTGCTACTGGGAGCAACATCCTGTTACGAGGCGTAGAGGTGGGATTCATTGATGTTACTTTACATGTCATCCATCTCAAATCAGACCTAGTCTTCCTTTCCTGTCGTTGTGGGTGTCCGACCAACATTACTATTGGACGGCATTGAAAGATTGTCTTCTGGCACTGTTCCAACTATTTGTAAGATAGCTGTCATCAAACCATTGCTTAAGAAGCCTGGTCTGGATGAAAATAATCTAAAAACTATAGACCTGTATCTAACTTATCATTTTTATCTAAAATCATTGAAAAACTAGTTCTAAAACAACGTTTTGCTTACTTAAACGACCACTCTCTTCTCAGTCCTAATTAGTCAGCCTATAGACCTTTCAATAGCACTGAGACAGCTCTCTTGAGAGTCACCAATGACCTCTTGCTCGCACTGGACAGCGGTGATGTCTCCATCCTGATCCTCTTGGACCTCAGTGCGGCCTTTGACACCGTTGACCATGAAACCTTTTACAAAACCCTTGAAAATTACTTTGGAATTTCTGGTTCAGTTTTGGCTTGGTTTAGGTCCTACCTCTCCAATAGAACGCAGGCGGTCGCTGTCGATGGCTGTCTCTCCGGCAGGGCTGACTTGGTGTACGGAGTGCCACAAGGGTCAGTTTTGGGCCCGGTTCTATTCACAATGTATACCAGGCCCCTGTTCCTTTGCTCGGAGGGCATGCTGTGAAGAGTCAGTCATTTGCGGATGACACGCAGCTATACAAGCATACTCATCCCTCTCTTGTTCATTCCGCTGTCCGGACTTTGCGGGAGAGCATTGGTGATGTCAAGTCATGGATGACACTCAGCAAGTTGACGCTTAACGATGACAAAACGGAAGCACTAAATTCACGATCACAAATTATCCTCGCGCTCAGCTCTCCCTACCTCATTTCAAATAGGTAACTCCGACATACAGTTAACATCATCCGCTAGGAATCTTGGTTATATTCTGTTCAACAACATGTCTATCGATAATCATATCTCTCACATTTGGCTCTGCATACACTGCTATCCGTCAGATCAGCTCCATCCGCCACTACCTAACAATAAGTGCAAAAAAACCTAGTCTGTGCTCTTGTTCTCTATCGTATTGACTATTGCAACTCTCTTCTGTCAGGTTCACCAAAACACTTCGTAGAAAAACTACAAAAAATTCAAAACTCAGCTGCTAGGCTAGTTTTAAAGGCAAAAAAAACGTGATCACGTCACACCACTACTTCTTTTACTTCATTGGCTCCCAGTGCAAGCAAGGATTGATTACAAACTCTCTGTTCTCTGCCACAACTTTTTCTCTGGTTCCTGCCCTTCCTATCTAACAGAACTTCTCTCTGTCTATTCACCCCTTCGACAGCTTCGCTCCTCCGCAGACGGGCGTATTCTTTCTGTCCCCAAGACTCACACAAAAACATACAGTAAAAGATCTTTCTCTTTCTGCGCCCCCAAACAATGGAATTCTCTTTCACTACACATCTGCAATATACCAACCATCACAGCATTCAAAACTACACTCAAAACACATCTCTTTAAGCCAGGGGTGGGAAAAATTTTTGTGCGAAGGGCCACATTGACAAATGTAAAGCTATTGGGGGCCGCATGTATATTATGTCCAATGTCGATAAACATTTCTCTATATTAAAATAGTTAAATTCGCAGTTGAGCATTACACGACAAATATCAAGGACTGTTTAAAAAAATGGAAAATTAGAAAGAAATTTGATCACAAATGTTAAAACAATCATAACGGTGCATGAATTTCTGTATAGTTCAACAAAATAACTTAAAACCAAAGTTTTTTTTTTTTATTTCTAAATGCCTTTGAGGGATGCATAATATCAGTTGCCGGCCGCAAGCGGCCCGCGGGCCGTAGTTTGCCCACCCCTGCTTTAAGCTCTACTATCCTGAATGATTCCCCCCTTTGACCGATAGACGATACTGCTGGGTGCCGTCCATGGCTTGACATTTAAAAAGTTATGGAATGGTTGTGCGAATACACATTTATTTATTTTATTTAATTAATGTATGTTAATTTTTAAGTTCATGATTATGTTTGTTAAATTGTATGTACAGCGTGGTGAGCCCAGCCATAGGTTCGGGTACTACGCTTTAAAAAAACTTCTTATACTAATAATAATAATAATCTCGTTGCTGAATGACTTAGCTGGTGGGAAGGTGGTAGCCGAACCCATCGTTACTCATGAACCCTGTTTCACTGAATCTCAAGAAGAATATCCAGAATTATATTCAGCATGTGCTTTTACCAGGGCCATGAGTTTGAAGATCTCCGAAAAAGAAGTTAACCAAAAAGTAATAAAATCCAATCTGAAATCAATCTGCCACCGTGAGGCACTACAACATCAACACAAACCTAGCCAGAATGATATGCAGCTTCTATGATAAGGCCACCAGCGCAGTCTTCTTGAACAATAACATCGGATAATGGTTCAAGACCATGGTTGGAGTACGACAAGGTTGCTTGCTCTCCCCCACCCTGTTCAACATCTTCTTAGAGATAATTATGTCAGATGCACTGGAAACGCATGTAGGGACAGTCAGCATTGGTGGCAGAACAATCATCAACCTACGCTTTGCGGATGACATAGACGGACTGACTGGAAGCGAAGAAGAGCTAGCCAACCTAGTAAAGCGTTTCGACAAGACTTCGTCGTCCTTTGGCATGCAAATCAGTGCAGAAAAGACAAAAATGACAACGAATAACACCACTGGCATCGCCACTGAAATTAAAGTCGGTGAGGAAAGATTAAAGGCAGTTCGCAGCTTCAAGTACCTCGGAGCAATAGTCTCGGAAGAAGACTCCAAGCCCGAATTGATGGCCAGGATTGCCCAGACCATAACAGCACTAAAGAGGCTCAAGAAAATATGGAACTACAAAAATATAGCCCCCATCACCAAAATTAGGCTGATGCGCTCATAAGTCCTCTCCATTTTCTTGTATGCATGTGAGTACTGGACATTAACAGCAGAACTTGAAAGGAAAATAAAGGCGATGGAGATGAGATGTTTCAGAAGCATTCTTGGCATCCGCTATAGAGACCATATCACCAATGAACAAGTGAAAGAAAGGATTCGTCAAGCAACTGGGCAATACGATGACTTTCTGGTGTCTGTAAAAAGCGCAAACTTGAGTGGTATGGCCACGTGACAAGGTATCTAGTATCTACATACAATTTATAACACATAACACTTGAAAATTAGTTATCCCCCTCATCAAGCATATTAATATATTTTTGAGTTGAGGGAAAATCTTTAAGGGCTTGCCGAAGAAATAATGCAGGGCACAACTAGAGGAGGGAGAAGAAGAGGAAGACAGAGAAAAAGATGGGAAGATAACATCAAAGATTGGACGGGACTAAAGCTAGGCGATGCTATGCGTAGTGCTGAAGACCGAGAGAAATGGAGAAGGATAGTTTTCATGTCATCTGTGGCGCCCTAACGGTTAAAGGACTAAAGGACATGATGATGATGATGAACGAAGAGTCAAAGGATCACAAAACACCAACTTGAACGCAGCTCGATGAAGAGCAAAAGAATGATCCAGAAATCTTTAAACTTCGAGAGAACGCTATGACCAAAGAAGAAGCTGAGCAATTCCCTGTTTGTTAATTATTACAAGATAACATACTTATTAGGAAATAAAAAACTGACGAAGAATGGAGGATAGTTCATCAGATAGTAGTTCCTACACATTTCCGGAACGAAATCCTGAGCTTAGTCCATGATTCCCAACTTACAGGCCATTTGGGAGCGAACAAGACATATCACAAAATCACGTCACACTTTTTTTGGCCCAAGATCAAGAAAGATGTGGTTGACTACTGCAGATCATGTCATACTTGTCAGGTGGTAAGGAAACCAAATCAGAAGATACCATCGGCTCCTCTTCAGCCCATTCCAGCTTTTAAAGAACCATTCAGTCGTGTCATAATAGACTGCTCTGGACCTCAAAATCAGGTCACCAAAACTTGCTGACAATCATGTGTGCGTCAATGTTATGTAGGCGACTTGTTTGCTTCACGCTTCCCCCGTGCATGAACTCTAGCAGACAAAAAACTCGAGACCACATTTAAGGTGTAGGTGGCAAACGAATAGTCTCCCTTTAACCTTGTTTACAACAAAATAAGTATTGTCCTTGTCATTCAGAATTTTATAGAAAAATCTGGATAAAACTGGAAAGGAAGACAAAACGTAAGACGGTGCTCGATAGATGAGTAGAATAGACTATAAAAACGTGTGGAGACAAATGACAGAGAGAGGCAGATCATTTATCATGAGATTCTATCGCATGTGTTATTTGTGCTTCGAGACAGAGCTTTGTTTACTGTGTGTGTGTAGATTTCTTTTCATCATTGTACTCTTTGTGCACATTGTGCTTTATTTAACATCGTGCCGATATAAACCAAACAATATATTGTTAATAAATGCCCCTGAATTCTCGACCCCACACGCGCCCCCACACGTGCCCCCCACACGCCCCCCCCCCCCGAGCATGTGATCATGATGTAAATTGTGAACGAGCCTTAATATATGCTTGCTATTGTTTTGCTTATCACGATTAAAAGAAGAATAGACCAAGAAATGCACAAGTAGTGAAAAGCCTGTTCATTATGTTAGTGGAGCCTCCTGTCCATTATGTTAGTGGAGCCTCCTGTCCATTATGTTAGTGGAGCCTCCTGTCCATTATGCTAGTGGAGCCTCCTGTCCATTATGCTAGTGGAGCCTCCTGTCCATTATGCTAGTGGAGCCTCCTGTCCATTATGTTAGTGGAGCCTCCTGTCCATTATGTTAGTGGAGCCTCCTGTCCATTATGCTAGTGAAGCCTCCTGTCCATTATGTTAGTGGAGCCTCCTGTTTATTATGTTAGTGGAGCCTCCTGTCCATTATGCTAGTGGAGCCTCCTGTCCATTATGTTAGTGGAGCCTCCTGTCCATTATGCTAGTGGAGCCTCCTGTCCATTATGCTAGTGGAGCCTCCTGTCCATTATGTTAGTGGAGCCTCCTGTCCATTATGTTAGTGGAGCCTCCTGTCCATTATGCTAGTGGAGCCTCGTGTCCATTATGCTAGTGGAGCCTCCTGTCCATTATGCTAGTGGAGCCTCCTGTCCATTATGCTAGTGGAGCCTCCTGTCCATTATGTTAGTGGAGCCTCCTGTCCATTATGTTAGTGGAGCCTCCTGTCCATTATGTTAGTGGAGCCTCCTGTCCATTATGTTAGTGGAGCCTCCTGTCTATTATGCTAGTGGAGCCTCGTGTCCATTATGCTAGTGGAGCCTCCTGTCCATTATGTTAGTGGAGCCTCCTGTCCATTATGTTAGTGGAGCCTCCTGTCCATTATGTTAGTGGAGCCTCCTGTCCATTATGTTAGTGGAGCCTCCTGTCCATTATGCTAGTGGAGCCTCCTGTCCATTATGTTAGTGGAGCCTCCTGTCCATTATGTTAGTGGAGCCTCCTGTCCATTATGTTAGTGAAGCCTCCTGTCCATTATGCTAGTGGAGCCTCGTGTCCATTATGTTAGTGGAGCCTCCTGTCCATTATGTTAGTGGAGCCTCCTGTCCATTATGCTAGTGGAGCCTCCTGTTCATTATGCTAGTGGAGCCTCCTGTCCATTATGTTAGTGAAGCCTCCTAGCAAGTAAGGAAAAGCATGTCCATTGTGCTACTTGCTATGTCATTGATATTATTTTTCATCATGTTTTTAAAGATTTTCCCTCAACTCAAAAATATATTAAAATGCTTGATGAGGGGGATAACTAATTTTTAAGTGTTACGTGTTATAAATTTTATGTAGATACTAGATACCTTGCTTCTTAATCTTTTATGATTTTAAAAAAATGTGCTTCATTTGCGTGAACATGCCTTGCTGAAATAATCCTTCTGTTCTTATAAATTGATTTTTATTAATACTAATTCATAGTTAATGATTCATGCAGATTTATATTATATATATATGAGTTAGGGTCATTAGCCCCCCAAAGGCCAAAGGCTCATCACCCACAGATTGAGAACCCCTGCATCATAAAAAAGAAGAACCACTGGAGCTTTGTCATAATCATTATCATTTTTTTTAAAAAAAACGTACCTTGTCCTGGGACAACTATTTATGAACGAAGAAAATAGGGCACCTATTATATAGTTAAAGCAACCTTCTGCTATTTGCCCCCAGGCAGAAATTAAATAAACGTCCTAATTATTGTAAAGAAATTGTGAATTAATTTAAAAACCATAGGCCTATGCCTATATCTGAATATCCAATTTTATTAGTGAAACAATACCTTATTTCACAATAATAAACCAATAAAAGATACTTTAAATATGTGACACCTAAATATTTAAAATTGTAAACCCACTACTTGTTTAGAAAGATATATCAGACACCTAGACACAATTAAAGTAATAAAATAAATACAACATATTTATTTTAATCTAGATACATCCAATTGGGCAACTTTTATAAGGTATCTTTAAGGACAGAAGAGTTCTCCTATATTTACCACAATGTCACCGTAAAAGACAAAAGATTCACTAAAATGTAATGTTTTCGATTTCGTAAAATTTGTCAAATTGTTGTTTTATTCAAACAAAAAGATGTTATTTTACTTTTAAAAATAATTTTAATGAAGTTCCATGAGGTAAAAATGAATTTAAAATTTTATTTTTCTAGAAACATTATGTTTTGAATTTGGGACCGCCGTTCTGAGGAGTGCCCAGGAAATTTTAAAATTTCAACATCACGACATATTTAGGCTGTGAACTATAAAACTTAGAACAATTAGCGTCAGTTCACAGGATCAAATTTCGCGTCATATTGTTGTATGAATGCACTATTTTGTGCGTGGTTTTTGGGGGGGGGGGGAAAAAGGGGGGGGGGGATTTGATCAAATAGTAATTTGAAAGTTGGGACGAGGCTTCATACACGAATTGCATCAAATGCTTTAGGGAAAATTTGACAGTGTGAACCGACCCTTAAGTGAAATATATTTGAGTTGCATTCAATAAAAAAACCACTAAAAGTGGTCGACTTGAAAAAAAAAAAGTTGTTTTAACATACAACACACCCCCACACCTTCTAATTGAAAAAATAAGCGTTGTTTCTGTCTTAGAAACCCCCACCCGCTCCACAAACCGCTTCCTTCTTTTTATCTTTTTAAAAATATCTTTAAAATTCCCTGCGTCCTTAGTAACACTGGCCTAAGCCATCCCCCCCCCCCCCCCCCCCATGATTTAAATTTTTTTTTTTATCTTAGTCCCATCGAGACAGATCCACCATATTCCTCACACGATCTTGTCTCACATTAAGAGCAGTGGTTCTCAACCTTCCTAACGCCGCGACCCTTTAATGCAGTTCCTCATTTTGAAAATATGACCCCCTTAACCATAAACTTATTTTCGTTGCTACTTCATAAATATGTGTGTTTCCGATGGTCTTAGGTGACCCCTGTATAAGGTATTTCTCAAATTATTCGTAGCACCGTAGCAGCAGCGATAATAAAACAAAAAAATCTAAGGGAGTTAATTAATACGTTACGGATTGGGAAACTCTTTTTCTTAATAGCCTCCCCTGAAATAAATAATTTTTTTTTAAAAATCAAGACATTTTCTGTTTCTATAATAATAATACAGCTTTATGAATAAAACTATAAATTGAAAAAAAAAATAAATAAATAAAAATATAAAAAAATTACAGAAACTAGATTTTGGCTCAGTATCCAAAATGTAAGGCGATTCTAATATCTGAACCACGCTATCTATCTACCTTTAAAAGTAAAAAGTGTTTTTAAAGCAATGCTTAACATGCATTCAAATGAACACCGTTGGCGCCGTCTCTTCAGAAGATCCACCCAAAAAGCTTTAACAACATATTATAAAGAAACAGAGAAAAATGGGGAAGAAAGAAAATCTTCCATTTTTTAATATATATATAATCACAAATAATAATTATTATTTTTTAAATGGAGATAAAATAGTTTGTTAAAAAAAATAAATAAATGAACTCCCCCATTCCCTCCCTCCCCAGCCACCGTCCCCACATTAGTTCCCTTAGATCATCCTTGCCCTTTTTTTATATCCTTTATTTTTCTTGCTAGAGAAATTTCAACACCCGAGGAATAGACTTTGGATGTGTACAGCTGAGTTTTTAAAGATTTGTTAATTCAAGCGTAATTACATTTTTAAAAAAAAATGAATGAAAGTCTGTTTTGTGTGTGGGTGTGTATGTGTGTGTGGGGGGGGGGGGGTGCAGCCAGGGGCGGGTCAACAACAACAAAAAAAAAGGAATTGAATGAAAGCGCGGCTTCACCCTTATCAATTGGCGCTACACGGTATGGATGGAAACACAAGAATGGCATCGGTTCGTGTGTGTGTGGGGGGTGGGGGTGGAGGGGTGTGGTGTGGTGGTGGGTGAGGGTGGTGGTGGGGGGTGGTGGTGGGGGGGTGGGGCAGTTTTTTTTCAAAATAGAAACATTAACTGACGGACTGAGAAGCATAGCACCGTAGACTGGCGTATAGGGCATCGCTTGGGTAATACAGGGGCGGAGATGGAAAAGGTAAATGGTGTGTTTAGTGAAATATTGTTAGGGTGTTTGGAAATGTGGTAAAAAGTGGGGAGGGGGGGCATCAGTGGGATAGAACGGGTGGGATTGTATCGTGGGGTCCACCCTGGGGTGGCACTTTTTTCTAATATTATGTGGAGGTGGCATTTTAGCGCCAACTGCAGATGGTGTTTTTTGTTTCGTTTAAAGTAGGTGTTACGAATCTCTACCCCCTCTCACCCCAGTGCGGTACTAGTTCCAAATACGCAACTTGGGGGCGGGTAGCATTGACGGAAAGGAAAGGGTAAGAGGTAAGATGAAAATAATTTTTTTTTTGAAATTAATCATTTTCAAATAGTTAGTTTCCAATGCGGTGTGGCACTGACAATGTGAAAATTCCTGTAAATCCTGCGACGCTATTGGTGCCAAGCTGTATCATCCACACACGATGTTCCGTTTGGGTTATCCAGGTGAGTGGAAAAAGGGGGGTGGGGTTGTTTGTTTAAGGAACCAGCTTTATGTACTTAAAGAAAGAAAAAATCCCAGACCTTCAGATTTTGTTATACACCATCGTCCCACCGTGACGCATACACCATCGTCCCACCGTGACGTCTACACAATCGTCCCCGTCGTGACGTCTACACCATCGTTCCCACCGTTACGTCTACACCATCGTCCCCGCCGTGACGCCTACACAATCGTCACACAGTGACGTCTACACCAGCGTTACACCGTGACGTCTACACCATCGTTCCGACCGTGACGTCTACGCCATCGTTCCCACCGTGACGTCTACGCCATCGTTCCCACTGTGACGTCTACACCATCGTTCCCACTGTGACGTCTACACCATCGTTCCCACTATGATGTCTACACCATCGTTCCCACCGTGACGTCTACGCCATCGTTCCCACTGTGACGTCTACACCATCGTCCCCACTGTGGCGTCTGCACCATCGTTCCCACCGTGACGTCTACACCATCGTTCCCACCGTGACGTCTACACCATCGTTCCCACAGTGGCGTCTACACCATCGTTCCCATCGTGGCGTCTACACCATCGTTCCCACCGTGGCGTCTACACCATCGTTCCCACCGTGGCGTCTACGCCATCGTTCCCACCGTCGCGTCTACACCATCGTTCCCACAGTGGCGTCTACACCATCGTTCCCATCGTGGCGTCTACACCATCGTTCCCACCGTGGCGTCTACACCATCGTTCCCACCGTGGCGTCTACGCCATCGTTCCCACCGTCGCGTCTACACCATCGTTCCCACCGTGGCATCTACACCATCGTTCCAACCGTGGCGTCTACGCCATCGTTCCCACTGTGACGTCTACACCATCGTCCCCACTGTGGCGTCTACACCATCGTTTCCACCGTGACGTCTACGCCATCGTCACACAGTGACGGGAGGATGCCGGGGGGGGGGGGGGGTTGACTAGGATCACATATTTACGGTTTAAAATTAGTTGAAATTTTTTTTTTGTATGGGTCCTTTTATGTGAAATACTTATATATAAAAAAAACTTTTATGTGAATAGTTAAGGTTAAGGAAGAGATTTGGGGGACGGCAAAGGAATGTGATAATTCCCATATCACATTCCATGTTAATCCATTAAGGATCATTTTAGTATAATGTTCAGATAAAGCCGACACTGTAATCACATAAGGGTGCAGGTGACAGCAAGCAGAGTACACAGGCGAAGAAAGGGTTAATAAAAAATAAAAACCACAAACGGAAGATTATTATTGCGGGGATCGAGTTTTTTAAAAAAAAAAACGCGACTGGAGAACGAAAGAAACAAAACGACAATGGCGCTAGAAGTAATCACAATCTATCAATGGAGGAAATTCTTTTATAAACAAGAAAAGGAGAGAAAGAGAAAACTAGTAACTGCGCTTGGAACATTTCGGCGGTTTTAACTCTTAAGGGGCAGCAGGCGGCGAAGAGAGAGCCGTAGCCCCCGGTTAGTGGGAGGGGGGGGGGATAGCCTGGTCGGCTCGGCTTGGCGGTGAGATATATGAAGGCAGCACGCCGGAACGGGCGGAGAGGGGGCGCGTTACCTTTGAAACGACTGGGGGGGTTATGTTTGAAATCCTGCGTCGGGCCCGGGCTCGCAGTGTTGATTTCGCTGAACGTCGAAAGGATGGCTACCGCCATGTGTTGATCGGTGTTGATGCCGCCATGTGTTGATCAGCGTTGGTACCGCCATGTGTTGATCAGCGTTGATACTGCCATGTGTTGATCAGTGTTGTTTTCATTCCCGGATTTATTTTTTAATTCTGTTTTTTGTTTTTTTCAATCAAAAGATATAAGTAAAAACGTAAAGGATTATAGTATTTACATGTTGAGTCAATTTCAATTGAGGAAATAGTTGGCTTTTGATTTTTGTTTCATGGATTCAAATGTAGGCCGGATTCAACATAGCATGAATTAATTCTGTGCTGCCCAGTAAGGTAAATTGTAGGCGTTTACATTTTGATTCGCGCGTTTCAAATGCAATGGTTTTAATTTTTATTTTAAAAAAACCCATGTTTTTTGTTTCTTTTTTTTTTTTATCTAGGCTCAACCCGGCAAAACCTCAACACAATATTTCGCGTATTTGAATTATTTAAATTTGTTACAGCAGCGGTTCTCAACCTGTGGGTCGCGACCCCTTTGGGGGGGGGGGGTCGAACGACCCTTTCAAAAGGGTCGCCTAAGACCATCGAAAAACACATACACTCGACAGTTGTGAAGCAGCAACGATAATAATTTTTTGGTTAAGGGTCGCCACAACATGAGGAACCGTGTTAAAGGATCGCGGCATTAGGTAGGTTGAGAACCACTGTGTGACAGGCTTATCCCCTTTTAATCTGTATCTTTAACAGAAATAGACAAATACAAGTATAAACTAAAAGCAGCCATTCGAGTTTTTAAATAAAAAATACAAATAATAATTGAAATAATGGGTTACCGGAAATTTGTTTAAAAGTAATTTCGTCAAAGGGAAAATTGATCGACGGAAGTTTGATCGCACGGAAATTTGATCGAACGGAAGTTTGGTCGAATTTTTTTAGTTCGGTTCACACAATCAAATTTTCTTCAAATTTCTTTTTTTTTAAATCGCACTATACTATATAGTAAAACAAAATATTGCACTCAAAAGGAAATTTGACGCAAAATTTGATCGTGTGAACTGAAAATAAAATCCGACCAAGCTTACGTTCAACCAAACTTCCGTTCGATCAAATTTGCGTCCGATCCAACATAAGTCGATCAATTTTCCGTCGACAAAATTTCTTTCAAACAAATTTCCAGATACGGAAATAATGTCATCAGCATTAGAAATTAATAAATACATTTGATAAATACTCTGTTGTTGAAGGGGGAAAAAGCATTTGACAATAACGTTTTTTTAATTTAATTTAATAATTTTTTTAACGTCGGGGCGTCTATATATCGGTAGGGATTTGTAATTGTTCGCATGTTACTGACGTCATCACGGCCATTGTTCAGGGTGTAGCTTTCGGTTTCATTTATATCCATGTTGTACGGTGGTACAGTGTGCATTCCCATGGAGTTTTTCTATAACAAAAGTCTCATTTGTGTTCTAGTAATAAGTGTGTTTTAAGGGTCCCGGAGAGCCGTGAAAATGGCTGCACCCAGAGGTAGGGAGGACGAGAAAAAAATACTTCAAGAGAACTGGGAGGGCGGTGGGTTCGAGTCTTCCAGCGACGCCGCCACTCTCTATTCGAGCAAATACACATCCACGAATTCCACGGATACTCCGGCCATGGATGGTGGATCATCATCATTATCATCCTCCACCGGCAAGAGCCGTCACCAAAAGGTGAACAGCAGAACTAGTTGGGGGAGTGCGGATACTTGTGGCTCCCCCCTTCGGGATACTTGTGGCTCCCCCCGTCACGGCAAGGCCGCGGCCAAGGGGAACGGGCTCGAACCCAGACCCTGCTCAAAGATCCTGCTGTGGATATTCGCGTGCTTCGCGCTGTCGTTGGTGTCGCTGATGGCGGTGTTCGTGGTGTGGACGCTCATGTCCTACCACAGCACCATCTCCGGACTGGAGGCGCGGATACAGCGCCTGGAGGAGGCCAATGCGGATTACCAGGATAGGATAGAACTCATTGTCAACAGGAGGGTGGATGAGCTTGTGGCTAAGGTGAGTGTTTAACGGCTCCGATATAATGTGATCAATGCAAAATTAGGACAGGCTGCCATGGGTTTTGGGGGGGGGGGGGGCATTTTTGTACCATTGTGCCGTTTGTTGGTTTAGAATGGTAATATGCTTAAATTTGTTTGTTTGTTCGTTAAACGCCCATGAGTGTAGCTGGCCCGGGGGTAAGGGGGGGGGGCGGTCCCGAGGTCTGTATCCCCCCATCCCCACCTCGCTGATGTCAAGATCCTTTTTTTAGTGACCCAAAATTCGATGAGAGCTCAATGGTTGGCTAAGGTTGGAGCCTCACTCCATCAAAATGAGTCTCCTACGCCCCTGTTGACGCCTATGTAATGAGTTCGTATATGTTGCCTATTTAATTCGTCGAAAATAATAAATCCTTTAAATGCTATACATTTTTAACTTGATTCAATTTTATTAAAAAATTTTTTTTTTAAATTGAGTGTGTAAGTGTATTATCCGATGATCTGGCGATCTAATGTGATATTTATTTCCCATTCTTAACAAAAATTCACGCACATTAAACATCCATCCAACCATGAACTGGCAGATACAGCAACAAAAATTTAAATTTTTTAACTTAGTATTAAAGAGCTGAACAAACCTAACGTGTTTTACATTGTGTACATTGCACAGCCAATTGTTTTAATGGGGATGGTCCTCAGAGAGTAATGGGATGGTCCTTTGAGAGTATTGGGATGGTCCTCGGAGAGTATTGGGATGGTTCTCTGAGAGTATTGGGATGGTTCTCTGAGAGTATTGGGATGGTTCTCTGAGAGTATTGGGATGGTTCTCTGAGAGTATTGGGATGGTCCTCTGAGAGTATTGGGATGGTCCTCTGAGAGTATTGGGATGGTCGTCTGAGAGTATTGGGATGGTCCTCTGAGAGTATTGGGATGGTCCTCGGAGAGTATTGGGATGGTTCTCTGAGAGTATTGGGATGGTTCTCTGAGAGTATTGGGATGGCCCTATGAGAGTATTGGGATGGTCCTTTGAGAGTAATGGGATGGTCTTCAGAGAGTAATAGGGTGGTCAGAGAGTATTGGGATGACCCTCGGGGAGTAATGGGATGGTCCTCTGAGAGTATTGGAACGGTCCTCAGAGAGTATTGGGATGGTCCTCGGAGAGACCATACTGGACACCAAATAACCAGTGCATTGGTCTACAATATCCATATAAATTATGCGGCTGTGCACAGATATAATCAAATAAATGGCACTCTCATCTCGATGTCAATGTTGTAACACGCGTCTACTGATTCCAATGAGACGAGGTTATTTGGGGGACTATTTGAAGAGTCCCTACAGATACCCCATCTACCAAGCACGGCAAGTCTCTTCTATAGCCGTCTAGCGTCTGCTCACTAATAGAAGAGTTGAGTTTAAAAAAAACAATAAAAATTTATACTACAAAGAGATCGTTATCGCAATGACCTCGCTGTGAATTGGAATTCGGATGACCCGAGCAGTCCATTTCACCCGTTTCCTTACCTGGCTTCCCCCCCCCCCCCCCCCTAAGGCGTCTCACATTTATAGGTTTAGACACCAAGTATACCAAATCGCACTAATGACGGGAGTAACCTATTGGCATGGCATCCGCACAAATAAATATTTACATTGTGTTTGGATTTTTTTGGAGGGGGGGGGGGCTGGTATTAGCTTATCGTCTCCCCTGTTTGCAGTTATCTGACAGCGACATAAATAAACGTCGCAGATCTAGGCCAGTGGTCCTTAAACTTTGTTTACCGACCCTATAGAGTCTAGCGACACGAAGTGTTCAGTTAACGTGTTAGTGTTAGGGACCTGGCTTCCATCAGAAGTTGACCTGCCTTCGATTCGTTAGAAGCTTCAATTCTTAAAATACTTTTTCCGAACCTTCACACTCTACACATACCCTTATCTCCTTCCACCAACCGTTTCACACGCTCTACCAAAACATTGTTGTGTTGTCTTCCACCAACTTTCTCACACTCCACTCAATCTTTTCACCTCAAACACCATTCTCCCCCTCCACCAAACCTTTTCATTTCTTTTCACCAACCTTTTCACCCTCCACATTTTCTCTCCACCCAGCAACCTTGTATCCCTCCACCAACATTTTTCTCCTTCCGCTAACCTTTTCACACTCCACCCAACATTTTTCTCCTTCTACCCACCTTTTCACACTCCACTAAACTTGCATTTTGCCATGAAATCTACTATTCCAGAAGGTTTTCTCTCAAAACTCCACACAATCTCACCGTTGCCCAATTGATCTATCCACCGATCCATTCAATTCATATTTTCATGGAGTCGTAATTCAATCCATATCCAGACAGAGCCATTCAAACCATCTATCGACAGAGCCATTCAATCCATCTATCGACAGAGCCATTCAATCCATCTTTCCACAGAGCCATTCAATCCATCTTTCCACAGAGCCATTCAATCCATCTTTCCACAGAGCCATTCAATCCATCTTTCCACAGAGCCATTCAATCCATCTATAGACAGAGCCATTCAATCCATCTATCGACAGAGCCATTCAATCCATCTATCGACAGAGCCATTCAATCCATCTATCGCCAGAGCCATTCAATCCATCTATAGACAGAATCATTCAATCCATCTATAGACAGCCATTTAATCCATCTATATACAGAGCCATTCAATCCATAGATCCACAGAGCCCTTCAATCCATCTACTTTAAACTTTCCCCGGTCTGGGTCGGGCATCAAACATTAATCCAAGCCCAAATCATTTTACCCGTGTAAAAAAAAAAGTTAACGAAATCTACAACAATAAACACACACAGACAACACACAAACACACACACACATTTGAAAACCAGTGTGCACTAGGTAGAAATTAAATTTCGTCAAATTTCTTAAACTTCATTACGCAAAGAGTGTATGTGCAGAAAGGTAGACACGCACCCTTTGAAGCCAACGATTCCAATTAAATGTAGAAGAAAATTAAATTATTATTTATTTATTTAATAATTATTTTAAATATATTCTGCAAAGACATTTTTTTTTAAAGATAGAAAATCGTCTTCTAATTATTTTCGCGTTAAACTCGTCTTCGAAAGAAAGTTTCAATTTTTTTTTATTTTCTACTTTTTTCCTATGAAAATCTAATTAGTAAACCATCCACAAAAAATGACGGCGAAAGTGACTTAGCTCTTTACCCACATATAAAACGAATTAATCACATTTTCTTATTTCCCCCATCACTCACCACCACCACCCCCTTCTCCTTTCCGCCGACCCAGCGTGCTGGAGTCGTAACTCTGTGCCAGCAACTCAGGCGACCTATCAGGTGAGCACGAGGAAGACTCAATGGACCGAAGTTTCACGCGCGTCACCAAAAACCTTTCACTCCACAAGATGGAAATGCGAGTGGAGAGAGAGAGAGAGAGTCTTTACAAAGAATGTGCATGTCATGATGTTATGTCATCAGTACACATTTTGTATCTTTTCGTTTTGTTGTCCGTCCAACTGGACACGTGGTCCTGGACACGCCCTCCATGGTGTGTGAAACAAATCCTTCATCTCCCCTTCCACCAGCCCCTGCTATGCCCCTCCCACCATCCAAGATTCGCTGATAGAGCAACAAAAAAAGGGGGGGGGATGAGCCGCCTTCTTTGTCTTACATTATCTCGTGGCGTCAACGACTCACTTTAGACTTAGACTCGCCGCGACGCGTGTCAGTACCATCTTCGCTAACGAGCAAATCCCCCCCCCCTTTCCACCACCCATCCTTGGGTGTCAGGGTGTGAGTGGTGGCAGGCTTGGGAGGGGGCGGCTTTAAACGAACAATCTGGTTACTTCTATGGCACAGACAGAGATATGAGTAAAAGTCTTCATGCACGTTCCTTTAACAGGCAAATATACCACACCCCACTCGTTTAATTAAAAAAAAAAATAATAATAATTCCGCTAAATCAGTGGTTCTAAACCTTCCGGATGCCGTGCCCCCTTTAGTACCGTTCCTCATCTTGTGGCGACCCCCAGCCCAAAAAAATTATTATCGTTGCTACTTCATAACTGTCAGAGTATTCGTGCTTTCCGATGATCTTAGGCGACCCCTGCGAAAGGGTCGTTCGACCCCCCACCCCCTAAGAGGGGGGTCGGGGCCAACAGGTTGAGAGCCACTGCGCTAAATGATAGCACCGGAATGTGACTGTTCTAAGCTATACATTTTTCACGCTTCAGTAAAAAAATAAATAAATAACAATAATAATTAAAGCCTCCTTCCTAAGTCCATAACCATAACATCGGGGAATAAATCCAACAATTCTCACCTGTTGTTTATAACCACATATAAAAGCAACACACCACACTTTGAAGTGGCAATCCAATAAACACCCCCTTTGTTATTATTTTGTTACGAGGCGTCTTGAAACTTTAAAAAAAAACTTTAAAAAAATTAAGTCCACTTGTTACTGTCCGAGCACACTTCTTGCTTCTGCTTATCTGATTAGCATAAAATGGACGCCATTGTGATTTTTTTTTTTTGGGTCAGCGCGTGGTGGGTGGGCCGGGGCGATGACGTCAGAATTGTTCAAATACGTTTTGATGAACGTGGACACGAAGTCGTGGCCTGGGATAAGCGCAATGAACAGAAACGAAAACTTCATAATTTTTTTTGGTTTGGGAGCTTCCAAGAAACGGCGTAGTGACTTTGTACGAAGACATTTTGGTGACAGTGTAGGCGTAGGTATAATAAGCAAGTTAGTAAAACACAGTAAGGTTAAACCCGATAACAGGTTTGCTGCCCTCTTGGACACTACTTCTAAGCTAAGCGCTACATTGTATTTTTTGGATACATCTATATATTTTATTCGTCTTTCTGTTTGTTCGCTGATGAAGGCTTCCTGCCGACACGTTCGTTGTTTTGTTGCGTTCCTTTTATCAGGTTTAACCTTACTGTGTTTTACTAATTTCCTCTTGTGCTAACCTGATGGCAGTCTCCCCCATTATTACCTTTTTTTATAATTAGCAAGGGGCGTAGCTGGCCGAGAATCCCGGGGGATCCCAGCGGCAAAAAATTATCTACGCCCATGGTCATAATATTATGGATTTTATATTCAGACAAGAAGCATTAATACGTTTTATTTATATTTTAAAATCAGTTTAAAAAAATATATATATAAAAAATCGTAACTCTTTTTGTATCAGTGATAGAAAGCTAAATCTTAGGGTCGGTTCACACGATCAAATTTTCCTTCAAGCATTTGATGCAATTCGTGTATGAAGCCTTGTCACAACTTTCAAATTACTATTTGATCAAATTCGCCAAAAAAGAAACCACGCACAAAATAGTGCGTTCATACAACAATTTGACGGGAAATTTGATCGTGTGAACTGACGCTTACATATTTTTTACCCTGCCTTATGAGCCTTATGAAAATCGTAATCTTATCTAGGGTCACTCCGAGAATTTATTACGATTTTTTGTTCTGTACAAAGAGTAACGACTCCATATTGTAAATGACCGACACCAAAGTCCTCATCCAATATAACGTTGCTTCTGTGGCTTAATCCAGCCCAGCATTGGGTGATGACAAAACTAAGAGCCGGTGTTGCGACAAGTTCCAGGTTAACGGAGTGGACTCCCCAACCCTTCCGCCCCCCCCCCACTTCCCGGGGACCAATGGCCAACGATTATGGACCTTTAATCGTACCGTTAGTGCTTTTAATCGCCCCCCCTCCCCTTGATGGACACCATGGCGCTCGTCTGCTACAGCGAAACCTCAACCCCCCTTTCCCCTCCCTCCGCGCTACACAGGCGTGGAAAGACGCGCGGGGCTAACTGCCTGGAGAAAGAGCGGCGCCATCCTCGGGCACCAGACGACCAACTGTTAAATGGTCCGTGGGGGGGGGGGGGGGTCCGTGGGGGGGGGTCCGTGGGGGGGGGATCTGCGCCCCGCCCCCTTTCTACTAACTAGCCGGAAATGCTGATCTTTTGTTTCGGTATAATATGATAACAAATCGGGATTTAGATTTTTAAATATTTTTTTTTTTTTTATAAAACTGAATGAGCAAGACGAAAAAACGTTGACGATGGAGAAATGATGGAGTGACGTGTTGTCTGTTGCATGTGCAACCTAACGTTTGTGGGGTGGTGGGGGGTGAGGTGCGTTATGGACGAGATGGTATGAATATATTCATGAGAGTCATTGTTTGGAGAGTTTTAATTTCAGGGAAATGTTTGCAGACGACCACTGGCGGAATATTTGATTCGGAGTTAAGGTCTAATTAAATTGTTTTTGTCAAGCATGTGTGGATCATAGTCACAGGGAGCCACGCTTGTCAAGCATGTCAATAGTCTCCGTGTGACCGTGTGGATCATACGGAGCTACGTTTGTCAAGCATGTCAATAGTCTCTGTGTGGACCCTAGGGAGCTACGTTTGTCAAGCATGTCAGTAGGATAAGTGTAGACCACTGAGAGCCATCTAAATTATTCCTTGGACTCTTTGCGCATGAGAACCCTGGTTTAGTCCCTCTTTGTTCCTTAACCCCCCCCCCTTTCTCTCCCCGTGCCCTAGTTACGCCGCTGGTAACCTTAATCTCACCCACTTCATCCGTTCATTAAAAACTATTTCAACGCCTGCAAATGATTGAGTTTACAACGACGATAACACAACTAACTAGGCCCCAGGTCTGTCTGTCGTGATGGTGTCATCGAAGGGCAAAGATTGGATGCGGTGAATGCCGCCAGCTGTGACAGACAGTTCGCTGTGACAGACAGTCCGCTGCAGACAGTCCGCTGTGGCAGACAGTTCGCTGTGACAGACAGTCCGCCGTGGCAGACAGTCCGCTGTGACAGACAGTTCGCTGTGACAGACAGTCCGCTGTGGCAGACAGTTCGCTGTGACAGACAGTCCGCCGTGGCAGACAGTCCGCTGTGACAGACAGTTCGCTGTGACAGACAGTCCGCTGTGACAGACAGTTCGCTGTGACAGACAGCTCGCTGCGACAGACAGTTCGCTGTCGGTGCTAGGCTATCTGTAAGAGTTGAGGACCCCCTGCAGCTTGGGATAGTATAGTTTGTTTTATTTGGTAACGATGGGACTATACATTTGGTACAATCATATCTAAGTTTTCTTTTATTTTAGGCTTATGTTTTATTGTTAAGTTAATACCAAGGACACACTTCTCTTTCTATTAAAAAAGGCTGCGACTATTGGTACCCGGGTACCAGAAGTGAGAGGTTGGGATGGCTGCAACTATTGGTAACCGGGTACCAGAAGTGAGAGGTTGGGATGGCTGCACCTATTGGTACCCGGGTACCAGAAGTGAGAGGTTGGGATGGCTGCGACTATTGGTAACCGGGTACCAGAAGTGAGAGGTTGGGATGGCTGCACCTATTGGTACCCAGGTACCAGAAGTGAGAGGTTGGGATGGCTGCGACTATTGGTACCCGGGTACCAGAAGTGAGAGGTTGGGATTAAAAAAAAACCGTTTAAAAAATTATCGTTGGGTTTGTAAGACGAATTTCGGTGTCAAATGAAAGATAATAGAATGGATTATACGTTTGTAAACTTACTTCTTCGGTTTAACTAAAATAAACCACCACAAATGACATCCGAATAGCATTGAGCCTAATGGTACCCGGGTGCGTGTGGCGGCGCTGCGTGTCTGGGTCCATTTTGACTAATTTTGCGATTCTTCTATTACCTTTATATCGTCCCCATATTACTCTAATGAAACGCAGCTCACAATACGCTCCGACCGCGTAGCGTTATTGAGCCACTGAGTACACAAGGAGAACTGTCTCCCTCTATGCCAGGTGGCGCCGTAAGCATATCCTATGACTGTCACGTGACACATCGCACTCTCGATACCCGGGGGGGGGGGGGGTGTTCACTCCATTATCGACTCACGTTGCCTTCTTCCGACTACTCACGGAACAATCGAATCCGATCACCGTATCATGTGTGGACTACTATTTCTATGGATTCCTACATTGTCATGAAAACGCCCTCTCCCCCCCCCAACTCCCGCACCCCCACTATTGACGTGTTCTGTAGCGCCTTGAATAAAAATGCTTCGGGACTTCATAAACTCTATAATTAACCCCATTACAGTGATTCATGCTACGCTATTGCTGGTTAGTTTCAACCAGGTATAACACTAAAATAAGGACTTGGAAGAGCACGCGTCACTTGAACACGCATGACGTCAATAAACATATTACGGGGGGGGGGAGTTCATTTTAAAGGACAAATAATTAGTGGATTGGAGCAGAGCATGAAGAAATCACTTCACGAAAAAAACAACAACATTTTCTGAGATCTTTCTCACAAGCTCACCGCAAGAAGAGGGGGGGGGGTCTTCCGCCCCCACACCCTCCCCCACCAGCTGACTAAAATCAAATTTTTACCTATGTCACATATTAACTTAAGTCAGTGGTTCTCAACCTTCCTAATGCCTAAAAAATTATTTTTGTTTCTACTTCATAACTGTTAAGTCATATGTTTTCAGATGGTATTAGGCGACCCCCGTGGGGAAAGGGTCGCGCGACCCTCAAAGCGGTCGCGACCCACGGGTTGAGAACCGCTGACTTGGGCGCCATTGTTCATGTTTGTGCTAAGTCTATTGATACGACTGAGCGCCGGTGTGCTCCTTAAATCTTACGTCTCACCTTAACGGGAACACGTGTTCAGCTACACTGCGTTGTTTAGAATCAATAAATAGTGGGGGAAAGATATGGTTTGGCTTTGGGGAAACAAAATCCCAGAACAATGAAAAGTATGTTTTGGACAATTGCCTTCTTCAGCAGACAGTGATTAAAAAGAAAAAAAAGAAAAAAAAAAGGAAAGAAATTAAACATTATTTGAAATTGACAATTTGGGTGTCCACAGATCCCAATGTAGCTCTCTTACATAAGTGTCCACAGATCCCAATGTAGCTCTCTTACATAAGTGTCCACAGATCCCAATGTAGCTCTCTCACATAAGTGTCCACAGATCACAATGTAGTTCTCTCTCTAAAGTGTCCACAGATCCCAATGTAGCTCTCTTACATAAGTGTCCACAGATCACAATGTAGCTCTCTTACATAAGTGTCCACAGATCACAATGTAGCTCTCTTACATAAGTGTCCACAGATCACAATGAAGCTCTCTTACATAAGTGTCCACAGATCCCAATGTAGCTCTTTTACATAAGTGTCCACAGATCCCAATGTAGCTCTCGTACATACGTGTCCACAGATCCCAATGTAGCTCTCTCACATAAGTGTCCACAGATCCCAACGTAGCTCTCTTACATAAGTGTCCACAGATCACAATGTAGCTCACCCAGCCTCTGTGTATAAAACAAAGGCGCACACTATAAAAGCATGAAGTTACGTTGTTCAAAAAGCTGGACAGAAATTGAGGACCATGATTAAGTGTCATCGTGTACGATTTCTGCGTAGGATGTTGCTGCCTATTTTACCGTTGCGATAAAGGTGACTCTTATTCTCTTGAGCAATATATCTCTTATATTTCTTCATCTGAATACTTTTATATCATGACTTGGTGACGAACAAAGTACTGGTGACACGCAGAGTATTGGTGACACGCAGAGTACTGGTGACACGCAGAGTATTGGTGACACGCAGAGTATTGGTGACACGCAGAGTACTGGTGACACGCAAAGTATTGGTGACACGCAAAGTATTGGTGACATGCAAAGTATTAGTGACTAACAATATCTTGGTGACACACCAAGTATTGGTGACATACACATTGTGGGTTTATCTTCTAAGGCCCCCAAAACTGCCTACCTTTGCACAGGAACAGACTCGCGTATTAAAACATCTGCTCTATGCAACACATCAATTTTCACGTGATGACTTTTTGATAAGAAGACACTTGGACATGTCTAGAAACAAAATAGTAGTATATTGCCTGAACTGCTTCAAGACTTGCCGAAGCGTCTCTGTCTTAAAAAATGCTGGGATATATATATATATAATATATATATATATATATATATATATATATATATTATGTGCCAGGGCCGACCCTAACAATTGCGGGGCCCTATGCGAAACGGATTGCGCGGGGCCCATTCTGGGTAGAGGATAAGGATAATAAGTGAAAATTGAGATTTTGTATTAGAAAATAAATTCGGGGCGGGGCCTATGAAAGTGCGGGGCCCATTGCGGCCGCATAGGTTGCAGTGGCCTAAGGCCGGCCCTGTTGTGTGCGTTCTGTTTATTTTTAAAGCACCTGATATCGATAATCGACCTGAGCCAACCCTCTCCTATGTTTTCTTTTAATCCCTAAAGAAAAAAACGAAAAAAAAAACGCGAATCAGTCACGTGATAACAAAGCGGCCACCTTATGGTCACGTGACTTTTACAAAGAGGGTTTTCATATTGATTAAATTATCGATGCATCGACCTTGATCTTTGACCCTATGAGGATACATTTTTTTTCGATGATCCTAAAATTTCAGTTCAAACACACAAAAAGTAGCTTATTTCCCCCCCCCCCCCCCCCGCAAACTTTGTTAACGATACTTCGGTGGATAATGTCTATCGGTGTCAAACTCGCCCTTTCATGAAATGATGCAACGCCACGCCACTGTAAGGCATCATCGAGGGTCACGCTAAGACCCACTAGATGTGAGATCAACAATTGGGTAGGACGGCGCATTAAACTCAACAGCCCCTTTAAAAACAATGCCCCACCCGCTTTTTACACCGGAGATTTATTTCATCAACTACTTCAGAGAAACAAATTTAAATATTACGAAACAAACACACTTGCGATGGATATTTTTTAAAAAATAAGAATCTCATTTAGCTCACTTATCGGGAATTTTATTTCGTGTCATTGTGTTTCCTACATTTCCCCGATGAAAAACAGCAAAAACCGATTTTGGGGGTTGGGGGGGGGGGGGAGGGGGGGTGGTACTGAAAATTTGATAGAATTGGTCGTCATCGGCAACGAGTCTATGTGCCAAGTTTCAGCTCTATAGGATGACGAGAAGTGGGTCAAGTCGCCGTCCTAAGATTTTGCCAGCCAGAAACACACGAACAAAAGAGAAGTTAATACAAAAGGATTGAACAAGAAAACAACTCTCTTGTGCTTCCAGTGGTTGATACTTATTTATAGAAGATTTGACGTCGTTAGAAATAGAAGTCTTAAAGTAAAAGTCATTGTCTTGAAGTGAAAAGTCATTGTCGTGAAGTGAAAAGTCATTGTCTTGAAGAGAAAAGTCATTGTCTTGAAGTGAAAAGTCATTGTCTTGAAGTGAAAAGTCATTGTCTTGAAGTGAAAAGTCAGTGTCTTGAAGTGAAAAGTCATTGTCTTGAAGTGAAAAGTCCTTGTCTTGAAGTGAAAAGTCATTGTCTTGAAGTGAAAAGTCATTGTCTTGAAGTGAAAAGTCATTGTCTTGAAGTGAAAAGTCATTTAGTAGAAATCTTGAAGTGAAAAGTCATTGTCTTGAAGTGAAAAGTCATTGTCTTGACGTGAAACGTCATTGTCTTGAAGAGAAAAGTCATTGTCTTGAAGTGAAAAGTCATTGTCTTGAAGTGAAAAGTCATTGTCTTGAAGTGAAAAGTCATTAAGTAGAAATCTTGAAGTGAAAAGTCAGTGTCTTGAAGTGAAAAGTCAGTGTCTTGAAGTGAAAAGTCATTGTCTTGAAGTGAAAAGTCAGTGTCTTGAAGTGAAAAGTCAGTGTCTTGAAGTGAAAAGTCATTGTCTTGAAGTGAAAAGTCATTAAGTAGAAATCTTGAAGTGAAAAGTCATTGTCTTGAAGTGAAAAGTCATTGTCTTGACGTGAAAAGTCATTTTCTTGAAGAGAAAAGTCATTGTCTTGAAGTGAAAAGTCATTGTCTTGAAGTGAAAAGTCATTAAGTAGAAATCTTGAAGTGAAAAGTCATTGTCTTGAAGTGAAAAGTCATTGTCGTACAGTGAAAAGTCATTGCCTTGAAGTGAAAAGTCATTATGTAGAAATCTTGAAGTTAGAAGTCATTGTCTTGAAGTGAAAAGTCATTGTCTTGAAGTGAAAAGTCATTGTCTTGACGTGAAAAGTCATTTTCTTGAAGAGAAAAGTCATTGTCTTGAAGTGAAAAGTCATTGTCTTGAAGTGAAAAGTCATTGTCTTGAAGTGAAAAGTCATTAAGTAGAAATCTTGAAGTGAAAAGTCATTGTCTTGAAGTGAAAAGTCATTGTCGTACAGTGAAAAGTCATTGCCTTGAAGTGAAAAGTCATTATGTAGAAATCTTGAAGTTAGAAGTCATTAAGAAAACGTCTTTGAAAGATGAGATTGGAATATCAGCAACGGATGCTACAGAAAGTAGGCGTATTGTAATATCAGCAAATGAGGATGCTACAGAAAGTAGGCAGATTGTAATAGCAGCAAAGGATGCTACAGAAAGTAGGCAGATTGTAATATCAGCAAAGGAGGCTACAGAAAGTAGGCAGATTGTAATATTAGCAAATGATGCTGCAGAAAGTAGGCGTCCCAAAAATTGCTGACGTCAGTCGTCAGTTTATTTCTATAAAAAAAATGTTCTGCCTGTATGTCAAATGCTGTGAATGGTAGAGAGTTCTTCTCGTGCTTCACATCATTACACACCCTGTGAATGGTAGAGAGTTCTTCTCGTGCTTCACATCATTACACACCCTGTGAATGGTAGAGAGTTCTTCTCGTGCTTCACATCATTACACACCCTGTGAATGGTAGAGAGTTCTTCTCGTGCTTCACATCATTACACACCCTGTGAATGGTAGAGAGAGTTCTTCTCCTGCTTCACATCATTACACACCCTGTGAATGGTAGAGAGAGTTCTTCTCGTGCTTCACATCATTACACACCCTGTGAATGGTAGAGAGAGTTCTTCTCCTGCTTCACATCATTACACACCCTGTGAATGGTAGAGAGAGTTCTTCTCGTGCTTCACATCATTACACACCCTGTGAATGGTAGAGAGAGTTCTTCTCCTGCTTCACATCATTACACACCCTGTGAATGGTAGAGAGTTCTTCTCGTGCTTCACATCATTACACACCCTGTGAATGGTAGAGAGAGTTCTTCTCCTGCTTCACATCATTACACACCCTGTGAATGGTAGAGAGAGTTCTTCTCGTGCTTCACATCATTACACACCCTGTGAATGGTAGAGAGAGTTCTTCTCCTGCTTCACATCATTACACACCCTGTGAATGGTAGAGAGTTCTTCTCGTGCTTCACATCATTACACACCCTGTGAATGGTAGAGAGAGTTCTTCTCCTGCTTCACATCATTACACACCCTGTGAATGGTAGAGAGAGTTCTTCTCGTGCTTCACATTATGACACACCCTGTGAATGGTAGAGAGAGTTCTTCTTTTGCCTCACATCATCACACACCCTGTGAATGGTAGAGAGTTCTTCTCTTGCCTCACATCATCACACACCCTGTGAATGGTAGAGAGAGTTCTTCTTTGCTTCACATCATCACACACCCTGTGAATGGTAGAGAGTTCTTCTCTTGCCTCACATCATCACACACCGTGGATTTAATCAATGTGCCCCGCTAGAGCAAGGCAGTTTTTTTGTGTGTGTTGTTGTTGTCTTCGAGCGATCGTGATACAATGGTGTTGCAGTAGTTTTTACTTTGTGGTCGATGACATAGCACGGGGTGATACAGATTACAACGATCAACTCGAGCAAGAGTTATTGGCCCGCCGGTTACATTTAGGTTATATTTCAATTGGTTTTTTTCATCACTCTCCCAGCAATAATAGAGTTACATTTTACTTTCCCTTTGTAATAGAGACTTTTTTACCTATATCCCCCATGCATATGGGGAAATAAAATATCCGTCTACCATGGGCGTGTCTGTTGAGTGAGACCAGCATATATGACAGTCTCACTCACGATGTACGCCTTTGCATTTTTCTACTTGAATAAATTGTTGAGTTTCTTAGAGGTGCGAGTGTGAATGGAGGGAAGGGGTTGAAAGGTGGGGGGGGGGGGGGGATCCACAAATGTCATTGTGGCTGGGGGGGGGGGCGCCGCCATCAATACGAATCATGGGCGTATCCAGATTTTTATGGTACGACTTAAAAGAAAAATTCAAGGACGTCTTCCAATGGCCAGATCATTAAGAAAAGTCAAGTGCCCAATCGATTAGTTTGGTGAACTCAATCAATGAATGAGGCGTCGTGGTGCCATGGCACACAATCGGGGAGCTCGCATTTTATCATTACTAATTAATGGTCAGTGGAGAAGTCGGTGGGATACTACTTGATAAGATGTTCCCTGCGATAGCTGCATCAGCTCAATGTTTAGCAATGACGGTCACAAAGAGGGTTGGGGGTGATCATTAAATCATTTGACTACGCTCTGTATGAGTGCTTATTGTACACGATATGAGTACTTATTGCACTCTGTATGAGTGTTTATTGTACAAGATATGAGTACTTATTGCACTCTGTATGAGTGCCTATTGTACAAGATATGAGTACTTATTGCACTCTGTATGAGTGCTTATTGTACACGATATGAGTACTTATTGCACTATGTATGAGTGTTTATTGTACAAGATATGAGAACTTATTGCACTCTGTATGAGTGCTTATTGTACAAGATATGATAACTTATTGCACTCTGTATGAGTGCTTATTGTACAAGATATGATAACTTATTGCACTCTGTATGAGTGTTTATTGTACAAGATATGAGTACTTATTGCACTCTGTATGAGTGTTTATTGTACAAGATATGAGAACTTATTGCACTCTGTATGAGTGCTTATTGTACAAGATATGATAACTTATTGCACTCTGTATGAGTGCTTATTGTACACGATATGAGTACTTATTGCACTCTGTATGAGTGTTTATTGTACAAGATATGAGTACTTATTGCACTCTGTATGAGTGTTTATTGTACAAGATATGAGAACTTATTGCACTCTGTATGAGTGCTTATTGTACAAGATATGATAACTTATTGCACTCTGTATGAGTGCTTATTGTACAAGATATGATAACTTATTGCACTCTGTATGAGTGTTTATTGTACAAGATATGAGTACTTATTGCACTCTGTATGAGTGTTTATTGTACAAGATATGAGAACTTATTGCACTCTGTATGAGTGCTTATTGTACAAGATATGATAACTTATTGCACTCTGTATGAGTGCTTATTGTACACGATATGAGTACTTATTGCACTCTGTATGAGTGCTTATTGTACACGATATGAGAACTTATTGCACTCTGTATGAGTGCTTATTGTACAAGATATGAGAACTTATTGCACTCTGTATGAGTGCTTATTGTACAAGATATGAGAACTTATTGCACTCTATATGAGTGCTTATTGTACACGATATGAGTACTTATTGCACTCTGTATGAGTACTTATTGTACAAGATATGAGTACTTATTGCACTATGTATGAGTACTTATTGTACAAGATATGAGTACTTATTGCACTCTGTATGAGTGCTTATTGTACAAGATATGAGTACTTATTGCACTCTGTATGAGTGCTTATTGTACAAGATATGAGTACTTACTGCACTCTGTATGAGTGCTTAGTGTACAATATATGAGTACTTATTGCACAAGATTTGAGTATTTATTGTACACGATATGAGTACTTATTATACAAGATATGAGTACTTATTGTACAAAGTATGAGTACTAATTGTACAATATATGAGTACTTATTGTATTGTTTCATGTTTTATGTGGTCCGATGTTGGCACTTTTCAGTAATTTCCCTTATGTCACAGTAATCTGACATTTTACCGATGCCAAAGACGGCTGATATTTGACTGATGTCACAGAAACCTGACATTTGACCGATGCCGAAGAAAGCTGATATTCGACCGATGTGACCGTACAGACAGCTGACATTTGACCGATGTCACAGAAAGCTGACATCCGACCGATGTGACCGTACAGACAGCTGACATTTGACCGATGTCACAGAAAGCTGACATACGACCGATGTGACCGTACAGACAGCTGACATTTGACTGATGTCACAGAAAGCTGCACACCATCTTCATAGGATGCATCTCGACACCCAACAGGCCCGTGATGCAGACGTCCAGCCAACAACGTGTCTATCTGACATAGACCTAGCCGCCAGCCGTGCGCTCAGGGCCACTCTAAGAGCAGTGGATATATATTTATACATAGTAACCCCCCCCCCCAGAATTAACGCATGGTTGGTTTAGCTCAATGAATAAGAAATGTGCCGTGTTATTAATATCGTAGGTGCATCCCTCAATAACCTGATTGTTTTACTGTCATATTGTTTTTTCTCTCAGCGAGTGATCATGCTTAAGTCCTAGTCCCAGTTTGCAACCTAACAGGTTTGAATGATAAGAAGAGATTCCCCGCCCCCCCCCCCAGGTTGATTGGTTTAGATTTACGACTGGCACCCCCCCCTTACCCCCCTCCCCCCTCTTAAGGTCAAGATCACGAGTGAATAGTTTGAAAAAAAAAAATAAAAAAAAAAAATTAAAGCTATTCGGAAGATTATCATTACTCTATTTGTAGATACTGATCTTCGAATTATCAGCTGTAGCAGGGGAGAAAACAACACCAACAACCTTGCGATAATCCCCTTTGTTGTGAACGTTATCTCTAAGCCCCTGGAAACAGTCAGAGGCCATTTTAGGTCTCCATCTACAACCCTCCTCTTCCATGAGTTTAGTCCTTTCACCTCTGTCCTCCACCCTCCTCCATCCTCCTCCGCTATCCCGAACTCTTGAGTTTACACTACCACCACAAAGACGGTCTAATTCACCCCCCACACTTTTTTTTCATACAAACCCACCCACACCACAAACACACACACACCTCTAGTTTCAACGTTATCAGCAGGTAGTAGAGGCTCGGTAGTGAAATGGGGTGGGGGGGAGGGGGGGAGACACTCCATCCCTACGAACGATTTACGGTCAGCGGTTTTAACGCACGTCAAATAATCATAGCGCCGTAACACTCGTCTGAATTTTATTTGCCGCAGCAGACGTCGCGTTTTTCTCTTTTTTTACAAATCTGGTTTGTTTACTTTTCAAAGATTTGCTGACTTGCTAGTGTGTCTGTTTGTGTGGGTGTGTGGAAAAAAAAAAGGGGGGGGGGATTGACGAGAGAAACAAAAGGTGATTCCTTCACCCAGGGGTTCAGCTAGAGTTAGTGCCGCCCGGGGCGTGAATATCGGCGGCGCCCCCTACAACGGAAAAAAAAAACACCTTTGAATTTGGCGTAAAATGCCGCCCTTCCATATGAAGAAAAAATTGGAGCGCACAAGGTTCACCATCCAACTCCCCCCCCCCCCCGCACACCTTTCCCATGCCTACGCCACTGACTTCACCCTAGCATCAAATATCTCCTTGAAGTTTGCGGAGGGAAATAGTTTACACTTAGCGTGTGTTGATGTTTCTGTAGCGCCAAATTTTAAGCCTGGTTTGTAAGTGTGCATAATTAATCACTTATGTTGGCATGGCAAACGCCTAATTTCAAAGCCTGGGTTGTACACATGTCCATAATTACCTCTTGTCTTGGTGTGGCTAGCACCACATTTCAAAGCCTGGGTTGTACACATGTCCATTACTACCACTTGTCTTGGTGTGGCTAGCACCACATTTCAAAGCCTGGGTTGTACACATGTCCATAACTACCTCTTGTCTTGGTGTGGCCGGCACCGCATTTCAAAGCCTGGGTTGTACACATGTCCATAACTACCTCTTGTCTTGGTGTGGCCGGCACCGCATTTCAAAGCCTGGGTTGTACACATGTCCATAACTACCTCTTGTCTTGGTGTGGCCGGCACCGCATTTCATGCAGGGGGGTCGGGACTTAAGTGTTAGTAACTGCTACGACCTGAGCTGTGCGGATTTTATTTGAAGCATTGTCTTTATAATATGAAGCATTATAAACGGCTGTAAGCTCATCTAAAAAAAAAAAAAAAGCAACCCTGGTTGTTTTTGTCTTTTTAAACATTTGAAGTTGGTTGAACACAGTCATTCTCAACCTTCCTAATGCCGCGACCCTTTCATACAGTTCCCCCATGTTGTGGCGACCCCCAACCACAAACTTATTTTCTTTACTACTTCATAGCTGTAGAGTATATGTGTTTTCCGATGGTCTAAGGCGACCCCTGGGAAATGGTCATTCGACCCCCCAAAAGGGGGTCGCGACCCACAGGTTGAGAACCGCTGTTTTAACAGATTACATTTATAGCACTGTTTTGCGGACAACGCCCTGACGTTGTCTCTCTGGTCTCCGGCACATGACCCCACGAGACAATTTTTTTTTTACGATTCATGTCTTCCGCAGCTTTCAGGGATCTCTGTCAATGGAGGCTGATCAAAACATGATTTTTTCCGGTGGTGACAGACATGCTCTGGGTCAGTGGTTCTCAAACTTATTGGGCGTTGGTGAAACTGCTTCAGAACATGAAATGTTGACGTCAGTGAGAGTTCTGAAATTCGATTTTTTTTTTTAATGGGGGGGGGGGGGGGGGGGGGGGGTCACTATAGCATGGATCAATTTGAGTACTTCAGAAATTTGTGTTAAAAATATGGCATGGGTCACTTTGTCAAGGGTCACTATGGCAGGGGCCAATTTGAATGCTTGAGAAAAGTGTTTCAAAAAAACACTGCCTTTTTTTTGTATCTTATTCGTGCCGCCTTTCAATATTAAAATGATGAGATATTGATAATTATAAGATATTGATAATTATAAGATATTGATAATAAGAACCCTTACCAGAAAAGCAGAGAACCTTCTCAATACATGGGCGAGGAAAATCATCAGAAAAAATATATGGTCCAGTGATGGAAAATGATCTCTAGAGAATCCGTACCAACCAAGAGCTATACCGATTGTACAAAGACCCACCCATAGTTGCAACAATAAAAAAAAAGGCAGACTGCTCTGGGCGCTGGGCAGGACATATTGAAAGGGTGCCGGAATGTAGAGCAGCAAAAGTGATCTACAGGCAGAAACCTGGGGGGGGGGGGGGCAAGGCGGCTCACTGGTCAGCCATGATGGATCGACGTTGTAGAGAAGGACTTACACCAGTTGGAGGTTCGCGCATGGAGGCGGAAAGCCACGGATCGTTCCGAAATGGGCTGTAGCGCCACTGATGATGATAATGATAAGATTTTGATAATTATAAGATTTTGAAAATTGTAAGATTTTGATAATTTTATGATTTTGATAATTATAAGATATTGATAATTATAAGATATTGATAATTACAGTACGTTGCCGCTCACTTAACTTCCTAACACCCGTTTCTCAAATGTGTATGAATCACCCTGGTTGTGACTCTTGTAATCAAGAAGAGCGAGAACCGCTCGTTACCAACATTCTTTACAGTAGAAATAACTTTATATTGTTTTGTGTGTGTGTGTGTTTTGTTTCTAGTTTTTGACACGATTTAAAAAAAAAAAAGAAATATTTCTGTGTCATAAATACCCTCATTGACGACCGATCTACTCGTAAGGATATCTCCAATAAACTTACAACACATTCGCACTTAAAGAGATCTGCATTCCTTCCACGGCTGGCAGCGCCAAAGATCCTAAGTTCATGAACGTTAAAACACATTAAAGTCAAGATTCACTCTAGAGCAGTGGTCTCTCAACCTTCATAACGCCGCGACCCGTCAATACAGTTCCTCAGGTTGTGGCGACCCCCCCCCCCCCAACCCCAACAATTATTTTCCTTGACACTTCATAACTTTAGAATATATATATATTTTTTTTACGGTGGTCTTTGGCGACCCCTGTGTAAGGGTCGTTCGACCCCATAAAGGGGTTGCTACCCACAGGCTGAGAACCGCTTCCCAAGAGATCCTCCTCAAATCTTTGCTATGATCCAGTTCGTGTGAACACGTACGCTTTCAAATCGATGCAATTCATGTTCGATTTTCCGAAAGATATTTCTGGTAATGCAGTCATTCGGGAAGAATTGCAATTGCATTGTTGACGTTGTTACAAATCCTTTTTGAAAAGAAAAAAAAAAAGAATAATTTCAACTTTATTCAAAGGCGTGTATCAAACAAATGCTATTTCCCATTGACATATTCACTGCATCTTAAATATTCTTTGACACAGAATTTACCTTATGCAAATGATGGCAGTAGTGATAATTTAAGACGCGCAGTTGCATATGCGTAACTACATTGTTCGACATTCCTGAGAGAATACCCCAAAAGGTATGAGGGTTGGGGGGGGGGGGGGGCGTAACTGTTGTGTAGACAGGGAATAGGGTTATCGCGTGGAACTGACACAGAATGAGTTGACGTCCATCAACAATCATGCGCTGTTTAGTAAGAGACGGTCTTTGTGCTTTGCGATGTGTCGGTTGTTGTGGTGTCTCACTGCGGTGTGTCGGTTGTTGTGGTGTCGCACTGCGACGTGTCGGTTGTTGTGGTGTCGCACTGCGGTGTGTCGGTTGTTGTTGTGTCTCACTGCGGTGTGTCGGTTGTTGTGGTGTCTCTCTGCGGTGTGTCGGTTGTTGTGGTGTCTCACTGCGGTGTGTCGGTTGTTGTGGTGTCTCTCTGCGGTGTGTCGGTTGTTGTGTTGTCTCACTGCGGTGTGTCGGTTGTTGTGGTGTCTCTCTGCGGTGTGTCGGTTGTTGTGGTGTCTCTCTGCGATGGGTCGGCCGTGTGGTGTCTATTTAGGCATGTGGCAATCGACATGGTTGGTGTGGAGTGGGGGGGGGGAGTTACTCTCTTATCCAAGAAACTTTAAATTGATTTAAAGCATGATCTTGTCTCGAGACCTTGCAATAACCGACCCGATGACGTCATCGCCCGGAATTCCACGAGAGTGAGAAAGTAAAGATTCCTCTGGTATATTTCAAGGGCAATAAATGACACTCGGGGAGGATCCTCAGCCCATACCCTCCCTCCCCTCTCCTCCCAGTTTAACTTTGATACCTTCAGTGCACCCCCCACGTACCTCAAGTCTGTCTGTTGATATCCCAAGGTTCGAGCTGCATTGTGGGCCACTTTTTTACTGAAAGATTAATGTCCCTTTTCTCCTTTTCGAGTTCCTATATAAGGAAAGCGATACTATTTTTTTCTTCTTCACCTTTTTTAAACAAGGAAATTTTAAATGTGGTTTTTGTTCTAGGGTTGTCAAACGGTGAACACCCGTCAGGGGTTGCACGGACAACCCAAGTGTTTGTGAGGATGCATTCTTTGAACATATAATATATCGTGAGGCTAACTTCTTTGACGCGTGCGCACGCACACACACACACACATACACACAATTTCTCTCTCTCACTCACCCACCCACACACATATATATATATATATACACAATTGTATCTCGGGTTACGAACAACTAATCCGAATTTTTTGGGCCTCGGGTAACGAACGAAGGTGAGAGAGAGAGAGAGGGAGAGAGAGAGAGAGAGAGAGAGAAAGAGGGGAGAGAGAGAGAGGGACAGACAGAGGGGAGAGAGTGGAGAGAGGAGAGAAGAGAGAGAGAATGGGGAAAGAGAGAGGAGAGAGAGAATTGGGAAAGAGAGAGAGAGAGAGAAGGGAGAGATAGAGAGATAGCAAGGTTTAACGTTGAAGACAAATTACCTTTGATAGTTTCTTGGTGCACAGAAATTCCCAGACGGCTGCCAAGAAACAGCCACAAAAAACTCCTGAAATTATGATGCAGACTAGCAAAGAAAGTGATACATTCCCCATGATCGTGATACATTCCCCATGATCGTGATACATTCCCAATGATCGTTTCCATGGTAAGAGCCATACGGGGTGGCCCTGAAAAAGTGAGAACTTCTTTTAACAATGGGTTATATTATCATTGAATTAATAAAATGTTTTGTCATTGACAGTTGCATGAAAATTATAACGCTAATCAGAAAACATGTTCAATCTGTCACCCACCAAACCCCCCCCCCCACCCCATTTCCCCACACTCTCCCTGCTTCTCAACAATATTTTTTGTTAGCGTTTCGCTTCGCCTATGCTTCTGACAATCTAGCGATTTTATTATTATTATTATTATTTGTAGTTTTCTATAGCGTGGTACCCCAGCCTAGGGCTGGGCTCACCACGATGTACATTTAAAAAAAGCAAATAAATGACACAGATGCGAGAAATGCACATAAAATGAACGCTCTGCTGGGGACACCGTGACAAGGTAAGATGAACCGCTTCAACGATGTGTGAGCAAATGGAAAGTCTGTGACAAAGGCAAGACAACGGGACAACGTGTCGTTATAGATGACAGCAAGTCTGAGCAAGGCCAATACCACGAGTTGTACGAGGAAATGATCGGGTAGAATAACCAGGCGGAGCGAGATCGGTGCACTGTCCTTCATCGCCAGTCTGCCGAAACCAGGCCTCGTGGATAAACATATTGTCAATCTGCCCATCAGCATCAGTGATAAATTCGGAGACTGCGATACGTTTCTCACGAGAGCCAAGCGACTGGGCCTTAAATGAGGCGATGGGTATCCTTTGGTCCACCCTGTGCACTAAATCTTTAAATTTCTAATGTGACATTTAATTTATTTGGCCATTTTCTTTCTCTTTATTTCATACGTGAAGTACGCGCATTCTTTGAGTTTTGTCTGGAGAACGACCGCGTGTTAAATTGTCTCAATTTCCTTGATTTCAATGTTTCGGGTTACGCACGTTTCGGGTTACGAACCGGGTTCCGGAACGAATTAAGTTCGTAACCCGAGGTACCACTGTATGTATTCATCACCTCATAGTTTCATTATCTCATAGTTTTATCCTCTCATAGTTTCATTATCACATAGTTTTATCCTCTCATAGTTTCATCATCCCATAGTTTCATCATCTCATAGTTTCATCATCTCATAGTTTCATCACCTCATAGCTTCATCATCTCATAGTTTCATAATCTCATAGTTTCATAATCTCATAGTTTCAGTATAAGTGACACATAACTCATGTATAAACTGTGGACTGCTAACATTCCTTTCCTACTACAGACCTAGACTTGCTTAAATTCTACATTCCTTTCCTACTACAGACCTAGACTTGCTTAAATTCTACTTTCCTTTCCTACTACAGACCTACAAATGCTTAAATTCTACATTCCTTCCCTACTACAGACCCTAGAAATGCTTACATTCTACATTCCTTTCCTACTACAGACCCTAGAAATGCATACATTCTACATTCCTTCCCTACTACAGACCCTAGAAATGCTTACATTCTACATTCCTTTCCAACTACAGACCCTAGAAATGCATACATTCTACATTCCTTTCCAACTACAGACCCTAGAAATGCTTACATTCTACATTCCATACTTCTACAGACCTAGAAACGCTTACAATCTACACTCTTATACCCGGGCATCCCTAAGAACTGCGCTGTAGCTGAACATGCTCCTCATCATTGACGACCCCCCCCCCCCCCCCCCCCCCCCAAATCGTGAACTAAGTGTCTGTTTGTGTCAAGTCTCGTATATTGAAATTGACGGCGCGCAGGTACAGAAATCATGTCAACCTGAAGTAGCCTGTCAGATAATAATCACACAGCCCCCCCCCCCCCCTGGCAGCGGAAAGGCACCGACGGCCTCATAGCTATCTCAAGAAACGCGATCTCGATAGTTCGTTTTCGCGGTCAGGGGATCTGGTATTGTTCTGGCGTGGTGTCAGCGCCAGAGTGATCCAAACGCCAGCTTGTGTTCGACGTTATCTGGATCTGACAGGTCTGAGATGGTGATTATAAGCTAAAAGTCGAATATCAAGAAATTAAAAAAAAAACGGGAGATATATATGTGGGGTGGGGTTGGTTTGGTTGGGGGGGGGGTGTTATTTAGGGCCTACTGAATAGTTGGAATACTTGAAGTCGGGTATTGTCACCGTGAACATAGCAAACGAATAAAAGATGGCGTATCCTATAAATATAACACACGATAATGTATATGTAATGAAAGTTGTGTGGGTGACTGTGTGTGTGTGTGTGTTTGGTTTTTTTTGTTTTTTTTTGGTTTGTGGGATAAAGATGTGAGTGTTTTATTGAAATTTTACCTGGAACAAATTGGACCTGGGACAAATTGGATCCGAAACTATTTGGACCAAATTGGATCCGAAACTATTTGGACCAAATTGAATCCGAAACTATTTGGACCTAGGACAAATTGGATCCGAAACTATTTGGATCTAGGACAAATTGGATCCGAAACTATTTGGACCTGGTGACAAATTGGATCCGAAACTATTTGGACCTGGGACGAATAGGATCTGGAAAATTTTGAATAAAACAAATTGGAGAACGGTTGTAATCAATTTATGCTAACAATATCAGTAGAGAGACTCCTCCCCCCCTCCCTCCCCTCTTTCCTTTACCGGGCTAGCTATCTTCGGAGTAAGTAAGTGACTGCTGCCCCCCCCCCCCAAAAAAAAAAAAGGGCGCAATCTTGATCCGCTCCTGTTAAGTGGGGTGAAGAAGGGGGGACATGACCCAACTCTTGTTACCGCTCCTGGTTCAGCTGAAGGCTTTCCGCTACGCCGAGACGACAAATGGGGGAGGGGGGGTCTTAACAAAGTACATTGGATTTAGCTGAATGTACCTAGGAATTTACGGGGTCGGTCATTGGGGGCACGGGACGTACCTATCCAGTTAGCCAAGGTACGGGGGGCTTAGGCGAAAGCCCTGGGATATGTCTGAGACCGTCGGGCCCGGCTGGGATTGTAGAGCAGCGGTTCTCAGCTCTTCTGAAGTGACCCCCCTCCCCCTATTGAGTTATTTTTGGGGGTGTGTGGGGGAAATCGGTATTGTATTAGCACGAAAAACTTGGTGTGTGTTCTTTGGGTGTTTCCAGGGGGGTGAGACGAATCATTAGTAGCTTGTACCAGTGCTCGGCAAATGATAAATCCAAAATGATTGGAATATAAACACTACATTTTATTTTTATGGGCCAAGTAAGTATTAAACACATATATTTTATTTGGTACACATTCAGAACACATACATCATTGATTATACTATCAATAAAACAGGTGTTTAACTCAGAATAGAATAGAAATAAATGCTCTTCACAGTTTTGTTGTTATAAAAAGTGTTATGTTTCGAGGCTTTTTTTTGTTGTTGGTTTGTTCGATCATTTTATTTTGTTTTTGTTTGAGCTAAAAACAACAAACAAACAAACATAACGACCGTGTTATGTACATATTGATATATATATATATATATATATAGGTATAGATATTATACTAGTCAAGCCTGTCGAGTTTGCGTTGGTAACACCGTCAGAGGAGGAGACAGAGGGAGAGATGGAGAGAGAGGGCGCTAGGTAGAGAGAGGTAGGGAGAAAGAGGGAGGGGTGAGAGACAAAACAGAGGGATAGAGAGAGAAAAGTAGCGAGAGAGAGAGGGGAGAGAGGGAGAGAGAGAGAGATAGAAAAGTAGCGAGAGAGAGAGAGAGAAAAGTAGCGTGAAAGAGAGAGAGAGAGAGAGAGAAGTAGCGAGAGAGAGAGAGAGAGAGAGAGAGAGAGAGAGAGAGAGAAAGAAATGGGTGGATTGTGAAGAGTTTGAGAAGAGTATCGCCGCCCGTAGCTGGAACACACCTGTCCCTATCTCTACCAGTACAACGTCACCCTCGGGACACAGGCGCAGCGATTGAGTTGAAGACATACATTTCAAGGGCTCAGACTAATCCTCTCCACCTATACGCCACGGTCCTATACGTCTCTTTACAAAAATCCCAAAAGGCAATCCCGCAAATGCACCTCTAATCTGGTGTCTTTACTCTATTCTCAACAGCTTTGTCACTAGAATGTGGCACATCGGTCGTTGCTTAACTCACCGAGAAGAGATTCCCACGATAAAATTGACTATTGGCCTGAATAAGGTATATTTGTTGCAACGTTCTGAAATGCAACAATTCCGTTTTTGATTATTTATTCATTTGGGAAAAAAGGGGGGGAGGGGGTGTATTGGGTTTTGTTTTTGTTACATCAACTAACCTTGGAGATCTTTGAATAAATGATGATGATGATTATTTTTTTTTAATGTTAAAATATTGATAATCTATTTTAAACATTATATGTTAATTTAAGGCGGTCTCTCGGACAATGTAGCTTTTTAAAACAACAAACATAACGACCGTGTTGTGTACATATTGATATATATAGATATAGATATAGATATTATGCAAGTCAAGCGTGTCGCGTTTGTTTTGGTAAGTATTGTAGAACATCAATTGATTGGACACTCGTTTAAAAAAAAAAGATTAATTAGACACGAACAATCCGTGTCAATATAACAGTATATGTTATGATTTAATCAATACTTTAAAATTAAAGCTTAACATATATTGTTATAGTGACACAGATTGTTCGTGTCTAATTAATCTATTCTTAAAGCTCTATCGCTTTTAAAACAGATTGAACATCATCAATCAATTTAACTTGAACAAATACTCAGACAAATGATGTGAATTTTTTGTTTACTATATGATCATACTGCATGCAATATGTTAACAATGATTTGGGGGCAAAATATAGTTTTGAGCGCAATTTATTGTTTTGTTTGCTGTAAATTGTAAATAAATTTTAGATTTCAAACTGGAACATTTTTTTTAAAAAAAAATATTTTTTTTTTTTTTTTTTTTTTTTAAAATGACAGAGTGGTGTTAGAATAACTCAAGCCAATGTCATTATAGAGTGGGGTTAGAATAACTCAAGTCAATGTCATTATAATTGTTGCAATTGCTGAAACAGAACCCTCGTTTTTCTTTATTTGAACGTTTTCTACATTATGTATGTGAATGTGTGTATAATGTGTGTGTGTGTGTAAAGAGGGGGGGGGGAGAAGTGCAGTCGATGTTTGCAGTGGACCTTGACATCGGACGCTCGCCAGCCGCGGTTTCATTTTGTAGTCAAAGTTATAGACTAACAGAGAAATCTCAGTGTAGACCCCACCAATGTCAGCTCGGAAGGTAGCCTCAAATTGCTACCTTTGAGATGTGGTGTACTTAGCTTAGTCCGACGCCTGACGAACTCGACCCCCCCCCTTTTTTTTCTCTCAATCCCCCCCCCTTTTTTTTCCTCTCAATTCACCCCCCCTTTTTTTTCCTCACTCCCCCCCCCCCCCCCCACACGTTTCCGTAGAGTAAAATTATCATGTTTCGTTTCGTGCATGATCAGAATTCTAAGGTAATCTCCACTCCTGTAAAATCTGAGTTTTCTATAACAAAATAATTGAGGAAAAAAATTCAGATCTTCATTTCAAACGGAACAAAAAAAAATTTGAAAGTTGGAATCGTCCTACAGTTGACGCGTTCGTTTTTTGGGTAGCCCCCCCCCCCCCTCCCACCATAGGATGTTATTCAATGAAGCATATAACACATACTGCTGTTACGCCGGTCAATAGTTAAATAACTTCAAACTTTCCACGTCCATTTTGGTACCCAGTATGTGAGGAGGCGACCGTCTTTTCCAACTATCCAATCAGGGACGAAGCACACAACACATAACGCGAAGGGGGGGACAGGGGCCGGTTTATCCTTTTGCTATAGTGTGTTATAGGCTAGGGGGTGGGGATGGCGTGGCAGTGGTGGTCGAGGGCAATGTTAAATAACAATTCTTTAATTTAATATTTTAATTCATTCTTTTTTTTTTTTTTTTTTTTTTTTTTTGCGTGCAAAATTTATGCTTGTCAAAATTTTACGAAATTAAACAAATTACAAGAAACAAAAATGTATTTCTTTTTGTTAACAGAAGTTAGCAAGGTTTGTGAAAAAAAAAATCTTGACTTTTTGCCTTAAGTTCGCTGGGTTTGGCTTGTTTTTGGACACAATTGGGCTTTTTGTTTTGGTGGGTGGGGGGGGGGGTATCGAAATATTATATAATATTAAGGGGAGGGTTGTCAATGGAAATGCTGTACAACGTGATAAGGGGTGGCAGCAGGGTTGGTGAGAGGATGGACTGCACAAACGTATTTATTGTAGGAAAATGTTGGTAACATTTAACTTTTTTATAAATGTTAACGGTAGCCTTATTATTATATTTTTGTTTCATTTCCGTCCAATATGTATACAGATGTTAGTAATTTATACATTCTCAGAGCAGGAGTCCGTTACATTTTTGTGTAGTTCGTGGACCCGTTCTGGCAGTCAGACAAAGTCTGTGGACGCCATCTTGGACTTTAAAAAACAACAACGACATGCATTTAATAAAAATACAAATGAATTTGGCTCATGGACCCCAATGAGGACCCCTCATGTATAGAAACAATGGACTACGATGAGTCACGTCCTTGTTTTGTCACGTGATACATACCAGCCATTGGTAGGCTTTCTGCTACACATAACAACAGATAACAGCTGATCAGCCATTGCCATTATCATTAATTTTAAAGCAAAATTTTTGTCTCCATCAGCGCTTCCCCCAGTGTTAATTAAAAATTTTACTTTTCAAAATATTATTGAACACACGTGTTTTTTTTAACTGACATTCATAAATATGACAATAATAATAATTCAGTTATGATTAAAGGAAGAAAGTTGTTTGAAGAAAAATTTGTGAGCGACTAGTGTGTTGCAGACAGCCTACCGGAAGTCTTACCCGTACTTACGCTTATCACGTGACAAAACAATCGACTCATCGTAGTCCATTGCAATCTTATCGGATAGGAAGAATTTATGTTTGTGAGAAGCTGACGGTTGTTATGTTTGCTCTAAAGAAAGTTACTTTTCAAAAATGATTGTTATTAAAATGTTTTTTTAAAAAAAAACACACAATTTCTTTTAAAAAAACGATTATGAACGGTGGAGACTCAACATATATGTTGCTCCTTCGCGGATTTCGGAAGCTAAGTATAGCATCAGAAGACATAGTCTACTGTTTCTGTTCCACGTAAAATGTCACCAACGCTAAGGTTCAGCAGAGCTTAAAAAAATAAAATTCCCGATAACTTCGCTAAATGAGGTTCTTAAAAATACCGCGGTTGCGTTTGGTACGTGGTATTTTATTTCGTCTTACGGAAATAGCCGGTGTAGTAAATGTGCGTTGTAAAAATTATTTATTATTATTTTTTTTCTTGGGGGGGGGGGGGTGTATTAGAATATGAATATAATTCAGGGGCCGGAGGGGTGGGGGGGGGGGGAAGATCACTACTTGGGAATCTTATAACGTGAGTAAATTGAGTGAATGCTTGTTCATGTAACTTTAGTAGATACAAGTTCACGCGTTGCTTGGCCGTCGTTGTTTGGCGGCCTGGGGCTGGTTTAACCTAAATTGTCTACATAGTTTGACCCACACCCTCGCTTTTTAAAAAATGTCTCATTTATCGTCACAATTTATTTTTTTTAAATAACAAAATCCCACTAAAAATAGCTCGAATGGACTTATCAACGCGATCTAGACCCCCCGAACAAATAGCTTTCCAATTTTATTGGGGCTTGTCACCGACGCATTCATAGCGAAATTCCTTTATTACCTGTCCACAAATGTCACGACTCAGAGGCTCTTGCGTACCCGCGTCTGCACTTTGCATCAAGTCATGCGAAGCCGATTTCCGTTCCCCTCCCCACGTGTGTTTATCTCTGAGGCCGATCAGAACTGAGTCTTAACAAGGCAACACTCCCGGTGTGTTGATCTCTGAGGCCGATCAGAACTGAGTCTTAACAAGGCAACACTCCTGGTGTGTTGATCTCTGAGCTCGATCAGAAATGAGTCTTAACAAGGCAACACTGCCGGTGTGTTGATCTCTGAGGCCGATCGGAACTGAATCTTAACAAGGCAACACTCCCGGTGTGTTGATCTCTGAGGCCGATCAGAACTGAGTCTTAACAAGGCAACACTCCCGGTGTGTTGATCTCTGAGGCCGATCAGAACTGAGTCTTAACAAGGCAACACTGCCGGTGTGTTGATCTCTGAGGCCGATCGGAACTGAGTCTTAACAAGGCAACACTCCCGGTGTGTTGATCTCTGAGGCCGATCAGAACTGAGTCTTAACAAGGCAACACTCCCGGTGTGTTGATCTCTGAGGCCGATCAGAACTGAGTCTTAACAAGGCAACACTCCAGGTGTGTTGATCTCTGAGGCCGATCAGAACTGAGTCTTAGCAAGGCAACACTCCCGGTGTGTTGATCTCTGAGGCCGATCAGAACTGAGTCTTAACAAGGCAACACTCCTGGTGTGTTGATCTCTGAGGCCGATCAGAACTGAGTCTTAACAAGGCAACACTCCTGGTGTGTTTCTTGGTCAATCCACCAATGTGGTGACGCTATTGAGAAGGTATCGGAATGGGGCGCATTATTAGCATGGCGCGGATTTCCCTTCGCCAAACGTGTGGGTTGAAGAAGGATTTATAAAATCCTTTATATTAGCTTCAATTTTTTTAAAGTTTAGGGCTAAATCTTCGGACGGTTAATATGCCCACTTCCCGTTAACCTATCGAGCTGAAACTTGGCACTTAGACTCGTTGCCGCTGACAATAAAACCCAAGCAATCATTTTTTTCCTGTTTTTCAAGGGGAAGATGAAGGAAACATGATGACACTGAGTTCATGAAATAATATTTCCGATAACTGCGCTAAATGAGATTCTTTTTAACAAAAAAAATATAGCAAGTGCGTTATATTTTATTTTGTTTTTCTGAAATAAATCTACAGTGTAAACGCGGTGGGACATTAGAATATGGCAAGCGTTATCCGCACGGCCGTGAGAATAATGCCGAGCGTTATCCGCACGGTTTTGGACGTTTTTCGTAGGCTTATTGAGCGCAAATTACAGTGTGTCAGTGTGGAATGAATCGTACATGTGTGAAAGCCAGCCTGTCTTAGGTCTAGGCCTAGATGTAAAATGTAGGTGTAGGCCTATAATCTTGTAGACTAGTAGCATTAAGATGCGTTTAATTTTGGACCTATGGCCTAGAGGCTATACATTATACAGTCTACTACTAGACCTAATAAGGCAGTGATTAGCAAGGTATGCATTTCTGAGAAGTTGAAATGCAGTGTAACCCCTGTGAGTCTGGTGCGACTTATGCGCGGGTCAGTGATGATAACATAGAACAATCTTAAACTAGGGGTGGGAACGTGTACAAGAGTATATACGGTATATTATAATAGGTAGGCATGTAGGCCTATTCTAAATGAAATTAAATATTTAAATACGCCATTGAATTGAGCTTGGTTTCATTAAAATTAAAACAAATCTGAAAATATTATTCCTGTATCCTTTGATAATAAATAAGTTTTATTTTAAAATTCTTTTTGAACATAATTATTAAATATAAAATATACTTTTAATTGAAATGAAGGGAAAAAAAAAAAAAAAGAGTAAAATTCGATCCCCAACAAGAAAATGATCACATAATATAAGTTAGCTTAGCGTCTACTCTACGACACGACCACACAAGTTCATATCCAATTACCTTATTCTTATCTGGTACAATTTTGCCACGATGTACGCAGGCCTACGGAAATTCGTTCTTTTCTTAAAAATTTTTTTATATTTATTTATTAGTGAAGAAAAGAATAAATAGTTTGAGTTCTAAAATAATACCAAGTGTTATCGGCAGACCGAAATCTTCCAATAACGGCGAATATTATGCGCAGAGCTGTGTGACCAGCCGCTATAATGCGCATGCGCCGAGGAGCGGTGCGGATAATGCTCGGCGTTATCCTCACGGCCAAAACCGTGCGAATAACCACCCCGTTAGAATATTAGTATACAATAATTTTTTTTTTTTTTTTTTTTACAAATGCATATAAAGTATGTATACGAAAAACTAGTTTTTTTGGGGCTGTTTAATTTCCTGATACCTTCAACTAATTTTCGAAACCCTTAAATTCTCGGACAATTGACGACCGCTGAGATACATCTGCTGCTGGATTTTTCGTGGAATCAATGAACCTTTAGCGAGAAGAGGAGCCGTGAGACTTCCGGAATAATTGTAGCACTGAAATGATAGCCTAGGGTCAGAGATATAATACCCTTTATTCAACGACTGAAATGATAGCCAAGGGTCAGAGATATAACACCCTTTATTCAACGACTGAAATGATAGCCAAGGGTCAGAGATATAACACCCTTTATTCAACGACTGAAATGATAGCCAAGGGTCAGAGATATAACACCCTTTATTCAACGACTGAAATGATAGCCAAGGGTCAGAGATATAATACTCTTTATTCAATGCAGGCTTCACTTGGCCGAATGTTGCTTGGGTTAGGGTTAGGGTTAGGGCTCGGGGGATAATTTCTGTGCAAGATTTCAGCTGCGAGAACCGAAGTAATGCTTTTATTAAAATGATTTGTTTTCCATTTTTTTTTGTGTTGAAATGCTTCATTTTTCATTAAATTTATTGTATGGAATTGTGCATTTATTGATTTTGTTTACTTTTCAGCGAATACCAGAACCTAGGAGTATAGAGAAAAGATCACCAAACTGTAAATGTATAGGTGAGTACTGTAAGAAATTGTTAGAGAATGAATTAATGATAGATGAATGAATGATAGATGAATGAATGATAGATGAATGAATGATAGATGAATGAATGATAGATGAATGAATGATAGATGAATGAATGATAGATGAATGAATGATAGATGAATGAATGAATGAATGAGTTGATCAAGAAATGAACGAATGAATGAGTTGATCAAGGAATGAATGAATGAATAAATGAATGTTAGATGAATGAATGAATAAATCAATGATAGATGAACGAACGAACGAATGAAATATCTTTTTTTCAGTTCTTTTTTTCTTGTAATTAATATAATTAGGTTATCACTAGACTTCACACAAACTCTCGGCCACGTCATATATAGTTGTTACACAATTTCAAATTTGCCCGCGTTGTCACAACTCTGATTAGTTCCATTCACGTGTAAGACGAATGGATCCTTTGTTTGTTGGCTTGTCTCCTTTCTCCTGCCTTCATCTACCCTCGTGTTCTTTCTTCCAATGTGTTTCAATCTGCAGGAACTTGTTGCTGCCATTGCGCAACTCAAGAACGGTACAATAATAATCTGTAATTGGATATGCTTCTATTAAACCGTTATTAAAGTATTACGTTATTAACTTTTTTTTTTTCGTATCTTTTACTTTTACTGTTAACCTCATACCCAAATTTTGCGGGTCACTTCCGTAATTGAATCTAAGTGACACGGAAAGAATTTCCGTAGAGATTAACAGAAAAAGGAGAAGATTAGAAAAAGAATTGACATACACACGGGTCGTTGCCGGGCAGCAAATGCTGTAAGTCTGACCCATTGAAGGAGAGCAAATGCTGTAAGTCTGACCAATTGAAGAGCAGCAAATGCTGTAAGTCTGGACAGCGACTTAAATATAATGACGTGGTAGTTTCGCTATGATCAACTAAAGGTCGGAGTTAGGAAATTAGTAAAACACCGTAAGGTTAAACATGATAAAAGGAACGCAACAAAACAACGAACGTGTCGACAGGAAGCCTTCATCGGCGAACAAACAGAAAAAACGAATAAAATAAAAAAATAAATAAAAAATAAATAAAATAACCTTATAATTTAGCTGAGAAGTAGTGTCTAAAAGGGCAGCAAATGTCTGAGTTAGACCGCACTGAGGATTAATTTAAAAGGATTTTTTTTTGTATTATTCCCCTGTATCTTATATAGTTATATATATATATGTAAGGATTTCTGAGAATCCTTAATACAGTCGATGTGTTGCTATTTGAAAGGTGCAGTGCTCGGATTGTGTCCCGTTACACCAGCGGTTCTCAACCTGTGGGTCGCGACCCCTAGGGGGGGGGGTCGAACGACCCTTTCCCATGGGTCGCCTAAGACCATCGGAAAACACATATCTTATACAGTTGTGAAGCAGCAACGAAAATAATTTCTAGTTCATGTATACTCGGATACATATCTAAATATAATCTAAAAATAACTTGAATCCAGGGCTGGACTTAGAAGACTTTCTGATGCCCTAAGCCAGCGGTTCTCAACCTTTAGGGGCTCGAATGGCCCATTTCCCATGGGGGTCGCCTAAGGCCATCAGAAAACACATATATTCTGCAGTTATGAAGTATAGCAACGAAAATAATTGTGTGGTTGGGGGTTCGCCACAACATGAGGAATCATATTAAAGGGGTCGCGTCATTAGGGCGTTTGAGTTGAGAACCACTGCCCTAAAAGCTATACAAATTCCAGAGGCCCCCGCCCCCCCCGGACCGTCTCAAATGACATCGGCTGTTCAAAGAAAAAAAAAAGTAAAATATATAGCCGGAAGATTGTGAGACCCTGAGCTGTAGCTTATTAAAGTTATAGGTCAGCGGTTCTCAACCTTTGGGTCGCGACCCCTAGGGGGGTCGAATGACCCGTTACCGGGGGTCGCCTAAGAACATCGGAAAACACGTATACTCTACAGTTATTTTGTGGTTGGGGGTCGGCACAACATGAGGAACTGCAGTAAAGGGTCGCGGCATTAGGAAGGTTGAGAACCACTGTTATAGGTGAATCCTTCACTGCTTGAATCACAGACTATGATTCGCACAAGGTCGTTGATTTTTTGCCTTGTTTTTTTTTCTTTTGAAGTTTTTTTTTTTTTTTGGTGTGTGTGTGGAGTGTGTGTGTGTATGTGTGTGGGGGGGGGGGTTTCTGGGTGCAAGTTTAATATACAACTCATGATATTTTTCGACATACATATATATGAGTGTGCTCATAAAAAGAGAACGGATAATGTACTGTACGTGTGATTCGATGTTTCTAATAAGGAAAATGTTTAGCATAAACTAACTAAAATTTCAGAGCCTGTTCAGTCTAGCATGCTCGAATTAGTCACGGGCCAGATATGACGTGTAGCGTGCGCCTTGCCGGGTAGACTGAAATGGAAACATTATCTTTTTATATTCGTAGGATGATCCATGGGAAACGCGTAGTCCTACCACCATGGGGAAACGCATAGTCCCACCACCATGGGAAACGCATAGTCCCACCACCATGGGAAACGCATAGTCCCACCACCATGGGAAACGCATAGCCCTACCAGCATGGGAAACGCATAGCCCTACCACCATGGGAAACGCATAGCCCTACCACCATGGGAAACGCATAGTCCTACCACCATTGGAATATATATATACAAAGGGAAAAACATTATATATATATATATATATATATATATATATATATATAGGTTTATAGTTTCCGATTGGCCAGATAAACCCGACCTGTCCATCCATTCAGGCTATATCATTTATTATTTGTGTGTGTATGTGTGTATAATTTATATATATATATATATATATATATATCTAGTGAGAACTTGAGTCAACTAGCGTTGGGTCGACTCAGTTTAGACCACTCGGCCACCCAATCCAATCCACGGCTAAAGTAAAACGAATATCACAAGCACCCCGGGTGGCTGGGACCCGTTAACCTTGGCTGGCAGCTCATCTAAGAGAAGACGAACTCTTCTCCAATCCAGCCCGGAGATGGAGTCCCGTAGGCAGTATGACATTTGACGCGATTAAAATTCCGACAGCTCCTGCGACGTTGAGCATGTAAAGGGCACAGTGAAACACACACTAGAGACACTGCTGTTCGTCTACTCAATCGACTGCATCCTGGTCTATTTCCAGTCTTGTGGATTAAGTTTTTGCCATTGGATCAAATCGGCAAGGACGAGAGGTTGCGGCTCCCTCAAGTCCAGGCTACTACTCCAGTCGAAACTTGTCTCGGTCATCTTCACGTGTGTTTGTGTCGGATTTTGAAATTCTAAGTTGCTTTTCGGAGTCGTACACCCTTACAGCATCCCTTACAGTAGCACCACTTACGGCAGCACCACTTACGGCAGCACCTCTTAAGCCAGCACCACTTACGGCATCACGACTTACGGCAGCACCATTTACGACAGCACCACTTACAGACCACATGTTTGGTTGTTAAGCGTTTTTTGTTGTTTTTTTTTTACTTTTAAAGGAGCAGATCTTGAATGAAAAGGTATCTTTTTTGTGTCACGTGACGTTGCTGCGACTGACTGTCACGGTACTTGTTCACGGTACCGCCGAGGTGTTCTGGTGTCGTGCTGAGGCAGAGGGCCATGGCCCAACGCACTTCACACCCTTCTCCAGTTTCATGTGATAATGTATAAACTTTGTGTATGAATGCGTCCGATGGGTGGGAAAAGAAAAGACTTTTTCGCCAGTTATTTAGGCGAAAACATTCCCTTGAATTCATGTACTTATTCTGCGCTACGATACCCATTTAAAGACTTGGCAGGCGGGGAAAAAAAGGCGGTGGGGGGGTCGAGGGGGGCTCCAGCACCACGTGACTTGGATGAACTACAGCTGGGTAGTGGCCCTTGCCCGTCAACGTCAAAATTTCGGGAATCACTTGTTGGAAGTTTGAATTTTGAATGCACAAATTCCAAAGATCAGCCGAAAAAAAAAATTTAAAAAAAAAAAAAAATTAACACGTTCCAGAAGAATAAATTTCAATTGGCGGTTTTAAAAATTAAATATTTTTTTTTATTATAGGCCTACTTTTTTTTCAACAATCTTCTATTAACTTTCTATTCTATATATTTATAGTTTTAAGATTAGGTGTAGTAGTTAATTGAAATAGTTTTAGCTCTGTTTTACCGTATGCTAAAGAACAAAAAAGTAATATTTTAAAAAATTGGTGTGCCTCTCCCAGAGGTAGTTCACTAAATCACAACACACAAGTCCCAGCTTGTGGTTCACAGACATCACGGCTCCGTTCGCACTATCCAATTTCGTCAAATTTGCGCCAAATTTCATTTTTTACTGCACTATTTAGTAAAACAAAACAATGCGCTCAAAAAGGAATTTGGTGGAGATTTTACCGCGTGAACTGAGCATGACACGGCGCATTTTTTTTATAAATGCGCACCTTAAACGGCACAGCCGAGGCTCTCAAAGTGGAAATATGTGGGTTAAAAAAAATAAAATTAATAATGTTCGTCAAACCTTCCATTGTCATCCCTGTAAATGACGAAACAATTCGCCATGTCAAACTATCCAGAAAAAACGTGGTGGCAGATTGGTTCTCAAAACAAAAGATCTAATCTGTTGACGCGTCGCGAATCAATGACATAAATAATATCTATTTTTAGTTACTTGCGCACCTTTAATCCGTCGTAATTTACCGTTCCAATTGTCCCATTAATTTAAATGCGCCTGAAATCAAACAGATCTGTCGGGTCGGACTCCCTGTTTACCGCGCCTATCTCACATTGCATCAGAAACCGGGGGAACAAAAAGCGTTTGCCTTCGTGGAGCATAAACTCTCTCCACCATATGTCTGCGTCTATCGCCAGGGGCAGGCGGCAGTTACTGCCCTTGTCTGTTGTATAATTTTTTTTTTAAATCCCCTCCCACACCACTCCTCCCAGTGAGCGTTATATCAATGAATGGAAATCTGGGAAGTTTTTTGGTTTTTGTTTCTTCATTTTCTTCAATTTAACTAGATCTTTTATGGTTGAGTGAGTTTAAAATAATAAAATAATAATAATGAATTGAACAAAACACCTAACAAGTCAACTGGCACGTGACGCAAGCGCTCAACTGTTGATTAAATAAACCACCGGGTTGTCGCTACATATTGCCTGAGTAGATTTTAGGACACCGAAGAGCTTCGACTCACTCATTATTTGGTACAATCTCCTCTGTTTCCCACAACGCCAACCCCGTTAATAACCAACAAAAGAAATTAACAATAGGTAGACGTATAATTTTACGTTGCCTCCGTGTCAAGTATGGGAGTTCAGTAGTTATTTTTGCGTTTGAATGCATGCTTATTACGCGCGGTGTGTGAAAGAGTTTTTATTAGCTAATGAACGCGCTTGTCTGAGTGACGTATTTTTATGTGTATTGTGACGTAAGTAGTAGTGGTGCGGGAGTTATCGTGTAGAACCTTAGGGAAGAGAGATGTGTACCTCGTGTTCCTGATAATTAAAGTTATATTTACTTAAAAGGACTTGATTTATTCACTAATGATTGAAATAGTGGAAGAACTTGATTGAATGATCCAATCCAGGAGTATAGAAGTTGACACTCCGTTAATAACGTTTACCATCACCAAAACCGGACTGACAAATTAAAATCAACATATACGCTACTCGGTGGGGTCCCGCTATGGTTGGGTCCCACTAGTCGGGTCACACTATTTGGGTCACACTAGTTGGGTCTCGAAGTCTAGCCAACTACGCTTTAACTATAACTATAAGTTGTTTTTACAATTAAATATTTTTTTTTCGCTTAAAAGTAAACAATTTTTTTATTAGTTTCTTTCAATTAAAAAAAAAAAAAAAAAAAAGAACATATTTATATTTTCCGTTGTCTTTGTGGGAAATATTGAATTTTTTTGGGGCCCCGAGAACCCCCTTACCCCCACCTAGCAACCCTAGCCACTTATTGTCAATTATATTATTATTTATGAACTGTGTTAAAGTTAATGTGTAACTTTATATCTGTTTTTATAAAGCTATCGCATAAATTTAAATTAAAATAACCGTGACGCCCCCATCCCTGAGGGGGGTGGAGGGGGGTGGTGGGAAACAACCATGGAAACGACTGTGTCTTCGGGGCCAATCTGTGAGTGGTTGTTGTTCAAATACTCCTCTATAATCCAACCATTTTTAACATCTGACAAAATGTCCACCTCATGGCAACACGCATCTAGCTTCAACTCCATGCAAACCAGCAGGCAATCGTACGCCTGCCCTCATCCCAAGCCAAGGCGTTCTCCCCCCCCCCCCCCCGTATATATCACGATAACGCTTTGCCTTGTTAAAGCTTCTTCGGTTCCTTAATGCAGGGGTCCAGATTCGAGTGTGTGTGTGTCAGAGATAGAGAGAGAGAGAGTGTGAGTGAGAGAGAGAGAGAAAGAGAGAGATAAAGAGAGAGAGAGAGAGAAAGAGAGAGAGAGGGTGAGTGAGAGAGAGAGAGAGTGAGAGAGAGAGAGGGTGAGTGAGAGAGAGAGAGAGAGAGAAAGAGAGAGAGAAAAAAGAGACTGAGAGATAGAGAAAAAAGGGAGAGTGTGTGTGAGAGAGAGAGAAAGGGAGAGAGAGAGAAAAAAAGAGAGAGAAAGAGAGAGAGAGAAAGAGAGAGATAAAGAGAGAGAGAGAAAGAGAGAGAGAGGGTGAGTGAGAGAGAGAGAGTGAGAGAGAGAGAGGGTGAGTGAGAGAGAGAGAGAGAGATAAAGAGAGAGAGAAAAAAGAGACATTGAGAGATAGATAAAAAAGGGAGAGTGTGTGTGAGAGAGAGAGAGAGAGAGAAAGAGTGAGAGAGAGAGAAAAAGAGAGAGAGAAAGAGAGAGAGAGAAAGAGAGAAATAAAGAGAGAGAGAAAGAGAGAGAAAGGGTGAGTGAGAGAGAGAGTGAGAGAGAGAGAGGGTGAGTGAGAGAGAGAGAGAGAGAGAGAAAGAGAGAGAGAGAAAAAAGAGACATTGAGAGATAGAGAAAAAAGGGAGAGTGTGTGTGAGAGAGAGAGAGAGAAAGAGTGAGAGAGAGAGAAAAAGAGAGAGAGAAAGAGAGAGAGAGAAATAAAGAGAGAGAGAAAGAGAGAGAAAGGGTGAGTGAGAGAGAGAGTGAGAGAGAGAGAGGGTGAGTGAGAGAGAGAGAGAGAGAGAAAGAGAGAGAGAAAAAAGAGACATTGAGAGATAGAGAAAAAAGGGAGAGTGTGTGTGAGAGATAGAGAGAGAGAAAGAGTGAGAGAGAGAGTGAGAGAAAAAAAGAGAGAGAGACACAGAGAGAGAACGAGAGAGAGAAAGAGAGAGAAACAAAAACGTTGCATATGTGCGGGTCTTGATTCTCCGTGAAAGGTCTCCAGCGCTTTGTTCCGTACTTAGGAGATTTGATGGAGGCAATCAGGAGATTGAGCGGGGACGTAAAAGAGCCATCCGAATCCAACCTTATTAGGAGGTGGTGAGGACGGACATCTTCTATTCATTACGTCAATTGGAGAGTAGATTGGCCGCTCCTGGTGTATAGCTAAACCATTTGTCTAGCTCGGACGTGTATTCAAGAAGTCGGAAGTTAACTGTCATTCGGGCTGGATGTACTTAAACCAAAGGAATCATCCTAGTCGTCTCTGGTGTTGTATCTGGTGTTGTATCTGGTGTTGTATCTGGTGGAGACTTTGGAGTTCTTGTTTTAGTCTTATAGTAGATCGCAAGCCTCCGCTGTCTTGCGGGTTCAACAAGACAGGGAAAACAAATCCGGAGAGGGAGACCCATAGGCAGAAGGACACTGCCGCTTTAAACAATTCCAAAACGGCCTGTGACACCCCTTTTTGCCAATCTGTATCAATTTGGCTTTCACTTGCAGGGTTTAGCATGCCGTGGGAAGCAGGGAAACTGTTGATTCTCCATAAAACCGCGTCGTCGCCGGATTTATATAGATGCACCAGCAGAGACACTTCCGGTGACATCACACCATCCAGCTTAAAGAGAATCCGATGAATTCCTCTATCACTTCTCTCTCTCTCTCACACACTCTCCTTCTCACACACTCATCTATCTATCTATCCAGGGGTTAGCAAACTACGGCCCGCGGGCCGCATGCGGCCTGGCAACTGATATTATGCGGCCATCGAGTGCATTTAGAAATTTAAAAAAATTACTTTGCTTTTAAGTTATTTTGTTGAATTTTACTGAGTGTCATGTACCGTTATGTTGTACCGTTATGTTGTACCATTATGATTGTTTTAACATATTTGATCAAATTTCTTTCTAATTTCCTATTTTTTAAACAATCCTTGACTTTTGTCATGTAAATCTAAAAAAATGCGAAATTACCGATTTTAATATAGAGAAATGTTTATCGACATGTAAAAATTGGACATAATATACATGCGGCCCCCGAATAGATTTACATTTTTTCAATGTGGCCCTCCGCACAAAACGTTTGCGCACCCCTGATCTAATCTATGTATGTACATACAATGCTTTACATAGCAAGTAGGTCTCTTTAATTCTTGAGTCTCCGGACATATGGGTACATTGCTCCTTTTGCCCTCTCTGAGCCCAGGTTGGATTCTTAAACATGGATACATTTTAAAAAATAAAATAATTATAATGAAAAAAAATTCGCCATTTTTTTATATTCACTTCAACCCTCATGATAACATAGCCTCGACGTCACTGGACGGAGTCGGATCAATTGAATCAACATATTTTTTGGACTCCTTAATCTTAACTTATCCCAGCCCTATCTTCGGGTTTGGAGACAAAAGAAACATTATAAAAATAATAAATTCCCCAAGTCATAGCCTCGAGACCAGGAACGCGTTTTAACAGGGACATATTTCAATTGTTCACTTGCCGTGGGGGTGTACACTTGACTCTTACAAATTGTGGACCTATTCTTCGGAAGTCACATTAGTGTCAAACAGGATTCTTACGAAACCAACATCTCCTGTGGTTTTTTTTTTTTTTGAGCGTGGCTTATTTTGAGGCTTTGGGGAAAGGGGGTGGGTAAGGCAAGGGAAATAGTCTCGACTCGGACGTCTTCCATTCACTGCCGGACGTCTTCCATTCACTGCCGGATGTCTCTGCGGGGCGTCCCTGTATTAAGTGAGCTGTCGTACCATTCAGCGCCCGAAGACAACAGCACGGAACGCTGGAAATGAATGACTTCAGCGACAGAGTGCCTCGCAACCCAACAACCATGGAGGTTTTTTGATTTTTAAAAAAAAAAACGCATTTTTTCCCCCTTCTTCTTCCTGGGGCCCAAACATGATTAGGGCGGTTAGCTTTTTTTTGATTTGTCAGCAGGGTTGTATTCTAAATTGCCGTAGAAGAATTAGACTTCAAAAGAGATTTCCGGGCAATTTAAAAAAAAATAAATAATAAAGTATACCTGGTCTAGATATCAGCTGTATCTGCGGCTTTGCCTTGCTTATCTTGCATTCCTGTTTAGTTTTAAGTTGTGTTTAAATGCACAAAAAAGAATGGGGGGGGGGGGGGGGGGGAAATGTGTGCTGGAAAAAAATGATCAGATCCGTCGCGTGGAGACTTCAACCCCTGGGGCTGCAGGAGGGCCTCGGATATTTAAAGGGCCTAAATTTATGATGTGGAAAATTAAAAAAAGAAATATCAACTTTGGTTGTAGATGGCACACAAAAAAAAAAAAAGTGGCAGAGGTCCTCAGAAAGTTACGCGACGTCTCTTGGTGCGATCTGTACTATAGCAAATCAAATCAATGGGTACCAATGAACATTGTTCTTACTCTACAAATAGGCTTAACTCAAATACATGCCAGTTGGTTTACCGTAGTGCTAAGTCCGTTTTAACGGTGTTCAGTTAGTCGATGAAGTCTTAAACCAGGGATTCTCGACCTGTGGGTCGCGACCTCTTTGGGGGGGGGGGGGGGGTCGAACGACCCTTTCCCATGGGGTCGCCTAAGAACATCGGAAAACACGTACCCACTACAGTTATGAAGCAGCAACGAAAAAAAAATGTGTACATGAGGAACTGTATTAAAGGGTCGCGGCAGTAGAAAGGTTGAGAACCACTGGTTTAAACGGAACTGAAGTCAATCGTGTGGGAATTATACAAAGTCACTGATTCATGAGACCGAAACATTGTAGCCGATAGTATAGGCTACTCTTTGAAACTGAATTGTACCACGAATCGTAAATAATTATTTTCAGCGAATCAACTCAAGTTAAGCTTTTACGAACACATGAACGCGATAAACTACAGAGACGCCTTTGAAAACTGTATCACATTTGACTATCTATCACATTTAACTATATAGCAAATGTAACTAGACTGTATATCCATTTCAACTGCATATCAATTATAACTCTATATCATACTAAATTATATATATATATATTATTTTCTTACCACAGTGACCCCAAAACATTGAAACATATCCTGATCATATTTTATTCTGGACTTTGAAGTGATAGGGTCAGATCTAGTCCGTTCTATTCCAAAGTGTACATACTCTATTCTTTTATTTTAAAAACAACAACATTTGCTGTGCCTTTTTGTGTAGCTACAAGTTTTTGGGTTGCATCAGCCCAAGTGGCACCATCTACAACCCGTGTGAGTGACGCCATCTACGACCCGTGTGACGCCATCTACGACCCGTGTGACGCCATCTACAACCCGTGTGAGTGACGCCATCTACAACCCGTGTGACGCCATCTACGACCCGTGTGGCGGCATCTACAACCCGTGTGAGTGACGCCATCTACAACCCGTGTGAGTGACGCCATCTACAACCCGTGTGACGCCATCTACGACCCGTGTGACGCCATCTACAACCCGTGTGAGTGACGCCATCTACAACCCGTGTGAGTGACGCCATCTACAACCCGTGTGACGCCATCTACGACACGTGTGAGTGACGCCATCTACAACCCGTGTGACGCCATCTACGACCCGTGTGACGCCATCTACAACCCGTGTGAGTGACGCCATCCACAACCCGTTAGTCGCCATCTACGACCCGTGTGACGCCATCTACAACCCGTGTGAGTGACGCCATCTACAACCCGTGTGACGCCATCTACAACCCGTGTGACGCCATCTACAACCCGTGTGACGCCATCTACGACCCGTGTGAGTGACGCCATCTACAACCCGTGTGACGCCATCTACGACCCGTGTGACGCCATCTACAACCCGTGTGAGTGACGCCATCTACAACCCGTGTGACGCCATCTACGACCCGTGTGACGCCATCTACAACCCGTGTGAGTGACGCCATCTACAACCCGTGTGACGCCATCTACGACCCGTGTGGCGTTGCGTGTCTTGTTTAAAATTTCTAGTCCATTTAATTCCTGCACCTCGGTGTTGTTTGAGCACGGAGCTTGTGTCTCTGACAGCTTCTAGATCACACTCTGAAATCTTGTGTTTTTTTGTGTAAAAAATTCACGATGGCAGTATTTTGATAATTCCATATTTGAAATGTTTCCACTGTTAAAACAAAAAAAAAAAATTAAAAAATAATTCAATGGTTAGCATATCCTGTACCTCAACACCCCCCCCCCCCCTCAAACCCCTCTTCTGCGTGACTCTCTTGTAGGTTTGTACAAGTCGTCACAAATAAACACTGCTTCCTTTAGTACCAGCCGGACGTGTTGACAATCCTATCGTCCAACTCTGGGGGATGTATTCCATTGTGGAGATGCGTGCAACAGTGTCGGTGAGAGGCATATGATAACCCCCCCCTCCTCCGTGGTGCCTGACGACGCCCCCAGGACAGCTACCCCGGATTGAGGCGAGGACCTGTCAGATGGGAGGTGGGGGTAGATTTCCAGGTGACAACGGAGAGACACGTCTCGCGGCGGATGCGTCATCTGAGACTTAGAGAGTCTAGCGTTGAGCGACAAAACTGTATAAAAAAAGAAAATGTTAATTGGACAGACGGTCAATAGATTTTCGGAAAATCTGACGTAAAATACGGTCGTCTACTCCCACATCTAACCGATTAACGATGCTGCTGGCCGCCGTCCATGGCTTGACATGGAAAAGTTCTGGGGTGGATGCGTTGAATATGCAATTGGATTTTGTTTTGTCTCTATACAGCTGTTCTTTATGACACATAAATGTATTTTATGTCATTGCCACGATTATGTCTCTTTTGCTAAATATTTGTATGTACAGCGCGGTGAGCCCAGCCCTAGGCTGGGGTACCGCGCTATATAAGACAACTAATAATAATAATAATAATGAAATTGTAGGTTCATCAACATATCAAATTAAACATACCATCTACATAAGCATTTACTATTTCAAGCGCTCATTGAAAAATATAAAATAAACTATATTGTAAATTGTTAATATAGTATATCACAGTGCTTGGTGTGAGACGTGACCTCAGGTCTATAAATAGCCTTGATTTAGATGTAGGTCATCACTTGAAGTAAAAACAGTTCAATCATTTCTAAATTTTAAAAGAAAAATCGCTCCGCCGGGGGAATAAACAAAAAAAAAAAAGGAACTATTTTTTTGAGGGACGCATTTACCTGTAAATAAATCGTAGGGTTGACCTCCTCCTCCAGCTCCACCCCCCCCCCCTTTTTTCCCCGCACATGTGTTAAATCCCAGGGATAGCGCCCCCCATCCCCCCAGCCTTCTCAACAATGACGTATGGTTATAGTAACCATGTCACACGGTCTCACGGGTGTGGGTGTTTATATATTTTTATGCCTAGGTCTTGTCTAATCTGACATTACTGTCACTGCTATCGATGAAATCGGAAGCCCTTGAGTATATGATCTTGACAGGTTTAGCACTCAATTCGCTCACATGACATTGTCATTGAAGACGCGTTGCAAAGAAAGAACGAAAAAGAAGAAAAAAAAGAAAGAAAGAAGTTTTAGCAGGGAGCAGAGGTGACGGAACGTTTGCGACTAACAGCGATGTGAAAAAAAAAATCAGCCACTCATTTGAATTCATAGACATTTGAATATAATCTGTCCCTCGCTGGCGCTATAAATCAGGGATTCTCAATCTTTTTATTGGAATGGAGCCTTTCCAAGCGTTTGGTTTGCTTGCGGAACACCAAGAAGTGTCAAAAGGTTTTGTTCTATGTCAACCCCATTTCTCGGGGAACCCCAAGAAGTGTCACAAGTTTTTGTTCTATGTTAACCCAATTTGTTTCAAATTTAAAAAAAAAAAAAACAACTTTTATTGAAGAAGCTTTTGATGGTGTTTTACTAAAATATCAAGATACATAATTCTCTATGTAACATTGTCAGTAACGCTACCATAATTCTCTATGTAACGATGTCACTAACGCTACCATAATTCTCTATGTAACAATGTCAGTAACGCAGCCATATAGGTCATTGTTTTAACGAAATAAAATTCCCGATATCTGATCTAAATGAGATGCTTAAAAATACCGAAGTTGCGTTTGGTGTGAAATATTTGTATTTTGTTTTACTTAGTTAGACTAAATTTAATTACGGTATAATTACATATAGGTGAAAATGGGTTCCAAGTGCATCAACATACATAATTCTCTCTGTAACAATGCCGGTCCCTAACTTTAAAGTTCAATAGCACGGCTAGTTGACCCACATCCCGTCAACCTATCGAGCTGAAACTTGGCACATAGACTCGTTGCCGATGATAACACATTCTATCAAATTTTCAGCGCTCCCCCTTCCCAAACCCCAACCCCCCCTTCCAAAAAAAAAGAAAAGCGAAGTATAGACCATCGTCACATTGTGACGGATATGTAAAAAAAGAAAAAAAAAGAAATTAATAATGAGCATAAGAAAATCTATAATTATAATAACATAGTTCATTTAAAAAACACGCTTCATCCTTAATTAAGGCTCGAAGCGCTATAAAAATACAAAACGCAACAATACAAAATCTATATACAAGCCAATGGACAATACAAGCCAATATACATCAAGGAATATGAGCAAACTCCTTGGAAACAAGGAGGTAGACTACATCACCCCCAGCAGGTGAGTTCCAAAAAGATGTGTTTTCAACTCAGTTTTGAAAGACTGCAGTGTCTGGCCGTTTCTGAGAGCGACAGGATGGCCGTTCCAGACACTTGGGCCAGCAAAAGCGAAAGTGCGCCCGCCTTCCGTATAGGTCTCAAGGTGGACTCGCGGTATCCAGAGTTTGCCACTAGCGGATGAACGTAGTGATCTAGTGGGTACATAAGGCGTCATGAGCGCTTTGAGATAGGACAGCGCCAGGTCATGCAAGCAGCGGTAGCACAGAGTTGCAATTTTGTACTCTATGCGTGCGTGGACCGGCAGCACTCTCAGAAGAGTTTTAGCATGGTCAATTTACATTTGCGCAGAACAATGCGAGCCGCATTATTCTATGCTTTTGAATGCTATCCAGGAGCGTAACCGGAAGACCCACCATGAGAGCATTGCAGTAGTCCATGCGGGATAGCACGAATGCAGACATCAGCCTCTTTGGTGCAACAAACGTTAACAAACGTCTGATATGACTAATTCTGCGCAGCTCTAGAAAAATCGCCTTGGAAAGCATGTTAACGTGATTTTCCATAGTTACTGTTCTAAGTAGACACCCAGGTTTCGCACTGTTTGAGCAAACTCAATCTGCACACCTGAGAGAGTAAGGGATGTTTTTTTTTTAAAAATCTTTTAAATTTTTTTTTTAATAGAAAAGCACCATTTTGATTAGCACAACCAATTCTATAAATGTGCGTGAAGCGTAAAATGTTTAAAGTAGATATGAAACAATTACAGCGCTAAAACTGCGACACTAAACTCATTATTTCCCGTGCTTGAGCTTGTTTCCCAACCGCGTGGGCGTGGTGGAATCACCTGGAAAAGCGAAGGCATCAGATCCTTTCAGCGTTCACCGTCGAGGGCTCCATCATGATTTATCCCCCACCCAGACAGTTGCACGATTACATAGCGACGGGCGCTTTCTTATCAAACGTAGGGGGAAAAACAATATATCACGGTGCCCCTCCATCTCCACGAGCAGGGGCGCCACCTGACACAGGTCTAACATAAACAAGTCTAAAGTAAGCCGCCCTGCTCTTCGGTTATCAAAAGTTTTCTCAATGTTGCAATGGTGAGGCGGGCGAACGTGGGGAGAGAATTTAAAATTGTTTACCCGATCTTAGACCCTGCAGTACCCACTATTAGACCCTGCAGTACCCGCTATTAGACCATGCAGTACCCGCTCTTAGACCCTGCAGTATCCACTCTTAGACCATGCAGTACCCGCTCTTAGACCATGCAGTACCCACTCTTAGACCCTGCAGTACCCGCTATTAGACCCTGCAGTATCCACTCTTCGACCCTGCAGTACCGCTCTTAGACCCTGCAGTATCCACTCTTAGACCCTGCAGTACCCGCTCTTAGACCATGCAGTATCCACTCTTAGACCCTGCAGTATCCGCTCTTGGACCCTGTACTGCCCGCTCTTAGCCCGTGCACTGTATGACTTGTTTTTAGTCGAGTTTGGCGTATGTTGCTACCCATGTTTGGCGTATGTTGCTACCCATGCTGTTTGGCGTATGTTGCTACCCATGTTTGGCGTATGTTGCGACACATATTCAAATTAGACATCTTTTGTGGCGCATCTTGGAGGACTCATTATCAATTATCGCACAGCCTGATTGGCGGGCACAACTAAAAGAAAAGTGTGTGTAGAATGTTTCCTTGACAGATCGCCCCACCAGTCTCCAGCGAAGAGTTTTCAGAATGTTCTAGCACGCTTGATTTCACTCGTAGAAATACCGCCCCCCTCCTTCCCCCCACCTCCACCGTTAGCCCCGTCGCTATTTGAACACCCAGCGCAGCGCCCCATAACGTGTTTTTGTTAACACAACACCTGCAGACGTACACCCTTGGCCATGATTGGATCAATTAGACGAGGGTTTTGTGGTGGGGGGTGGGGGGCAGAGACAAGAGATTGACGGGGCGACACGTGGAATCAAACGAAAGTGTCTCTAAGCAGATGGATGGAATCTTGATCACTGCGGCAAAGTTCTCAGTTGGGGTGGGGGCGGGGGGGGGGGGGGCGGGGGGGGGGGGGGCAGAGGTGTAGCTAGAGTGTTTGGCGCGCGGGGACGAGATTCGCACCCGGGGACAAGATTAATTATAAAGCGCCCCTTTTGTCTTTTTTTTTTCAACTCTCAAACCCATTATTTTCATCAATAAAATAATACCAAAGCACATTTTGGGGCCCCTAACTAGCTGGCGCCCGGGGACATCTGTCCCCCCCTGCCACCCCTTCGCTACGCATCGGGGGGGGGGGGGGGGGTCAGTTTATGGAATTGCCGGCTTATTCCATCGAAGTTTCATTTTTAACGTTGCCGGATAAATCAATGTTATTAGGATTTCCTTTTTTAAAAAAAAAAAAATGTAGGTTCAAGAACGTGCATGGTCATGTAAACATCGACTACGTGTGTGTGTGTGTGTGTGTTTTTTTTTTTTTTTTTAAGTTCTTGTGTTTCTGGGTGGGTGGAAAAAGCTTCGGACGGCTAACTGACCCACTTCCCGTCAAACTATCGAGCCGAAACTTGGCACATAGACTCGTTGCCGATGACAAAACATTCTGTCCAATTTTCAGCCCCACTACCCCCTGCACCTTAAAGATACGTTTTTCCAGGTTTTTTTAGGAAGGAAATATAATTACAATTCCCCATAACTGTGCTAGATGAGCTTCTTTAAAAAAAAATAATCGCAATTGCGTTTGGTGCATAATATTTTGTTTTTGTTTTTTCTGAAATAGTTGGTGAAGTAAATCTGCGGTGTAAAAGCGGTGGGTCATTAGAATATTAATATACAATAAAACAATTTGAAATATGCATAGAAAGGATGGATACGAAAAACTGTGTTTTAAAGTTTTATCATGTAAGGATGATGAGTTTGTTTAATGTCAATGTAACGGACTGTAAGTCGTGAAATCATGACGTAATCTCACATCATGTTTCTTGTGTAAACAGAAAGAAAAAGAGAAAAGGCAGAGAGGAGAGAGAGAGAGAGAGAAAGGAGAGAGAGATGGGGAGAAAAGGAGATAAAAAATAAAAAAAAGGATTGAAAAGGAGATAAATAGTCGGGAAATGTAGATAAAGAGTAAATGGAGAGAGAGAGAGGGGGGGGGGGCATAAAGAGAAGGGGAGGAAGAAAGTGAAAGTGATAGTGACCGAGAAAGAAAAAAGAGACAGAAAGGTGGGAGAAAAGAATAAAGGGATAGGAGAGAGAAATTGATAGAGGCAGAGAGCCTGACACAGAGAGAGCGAGAGAGAGAGAGAGAGAGAGAGAGAGAGAGAGTGAGTGAGAGAGAGAGAGAGTGTGTGAGAGAGAAAGAGGGAGAGAGAGAGAGAGACTGCAAGATGGAACGAACATGCGGAAAAGGCAGATAATGGTAACGCTCTAAAGACGGCTGCAAGAAAAGAAACCTTCGGAAATCCTGATCACCTGCTTCGAAATCAATACCACAAATCATGCGAATCATGCACGCATTAGTGGCGCGGGCTCCTACAACCGTAGCAACCACCGGCTGCCCGTCCAAGTCGGTCATTACCTGAAGCAGTCATTGAAAAGTTATTGACTACTTGGAGTGACCACGTTTATGAACTATCACGTACAACCGGCAGACGCCGTCGAAAATTTTAACCACCTCCGGATTAAACCCGGTTCCGGGGGCATAGCGGGACAGACAAAAACACAAACCGCAAGTCGCAGTTAAACGCATTTAAAAAAAAAAAAAATAATTCTTCTATTCCAGAATTTACTTCCAGTCCAGGTTTAACTCCAATAAAAAAAAATCCTTTACGCCAAACCAGCCGAGGCGATGTGTATCATTGCGGACCAGCTCTGCCAATTTCTGGCCCACATTGGAATGTTGATATATTTACTCTGTTACGAACACAAATTGTCACGGCTCAGCCATCCGAACCTTTTTTCAATTTCTCTAAATCAACATTCCCTAGCAGTCGAACCCCCTTTTTTTTTTGTTGTTTGTTTGAAATTTGTAAAATTGACTGTTCATTCATTACAGGAAGAGGAGTTTACCACGCTGGCAAGTTGTGGGGGGGGGGGGGGGGGTGGGGGGGCGATTACAAAGGTGTACCCGATATATGAAAGAAATACACATACATTGATACATGGGTTCAGGAATCTCTGTTACACGGACAGAACACAAACTGTTGAGGTTGATCTCGAGAGCTGTGGCATCTCGGGGGTTTGATGGGCAACTCAGTAAGTCCTCTGCTTCATGTGCTACATTAAGTCCCTACTACTACATCATGTGCTACACTAAGTTCCTACTACTACATCACGTGCTACATTGAGTCCCTACTACTACATCATGTGCTACACTAAGTTCCTACTACTACATCACGTGCTACATTGATAAACATCACGTGCTACATTGAGTCCCTACTACTACTACATCATGTGCTACATTCAGTCCCTACTACTACATCATGTGCTACATTGATAAACATCACGTGCTACATTAAGTCACTACTTATACATCATGTGCTACATTGAGTCCCTACTACTACATCATGTGCTACATTGAGTCCCTACTACTACATCATGTGCTACACTAAGTTCCTACTACTACATCACGTGCTACATTGAGTCCCTACTACTACATCATGTGCTACATTGAGTCCCTACTACTACATCATGTGCTACACTGATAAACATCACGTGCTACATTGAGTCTCTACTATTACATCATGTGCTACATTGAGTCCCTACTACTACATCATGTGCTACATTGAGTCCCTACTACTACATCATGTGCTACATTGATAAACATCACGTGCTACATTGAGTCCCTACACTACATCATGTGCTACATTGATAAACATCACGTGCTACATTAAGTCCCTACTTATACATCATGTGCTACATTGAGTCCCTACTACTACATCATGTGCTACATTGAGTCCCTACTACTACATCATGTGCTACATTGATAAACATCACGTGCTTCATTGAGTCCCTACTACTACATCATGTGCTACATTGATAAACATCACGTGCTTCATTGAGTCCCTACTACTACATCATGTGCTACGTTAAGTCCCTACGACTAACATTAAGTGCTACCACCACTTCAGTCGTTAACATGAACAAGCAATTTACTCGGGTTTGAAATATTTAAAAAGCTGAACGGGAAAAAAATGGGGTGGGGCGGGCATTTCGTTTCCCGCACACTCCTGTAATTCTGCGTTGATTGCGCCCCCACACAACCCGCACTCTTTATTTGTATTTGAGTATCTGAGTGAATGTGGGGTAGGGGTGGTGTTGGGGCTTGGGGGAGGGGAGGGGGGGGGGTTGGGTTTGAGGGTAAGCTCAAGGCGAAGAGGGATATAATCATTACGATTGTTATATTTCCTGCTTTAAAGCATTTACCGGAGGCGCCAAAAACACCAACACAACAGCAACAACAACAACGTATAGTTCTGCTTCACGAATCCAAAAGTATGCGTTAAAAAGCGATTAACTTTAAGTCTGTCTTTTTTAAAACTTTTGCGACTCTCGGTGAAAATGATTTTGTCTAAGTAAAACTTGAAGAAACTTTGCACTTGGACATTTCAAAAGGTGTGGTGACTGGCACGGAAAACGTCAGCTATCCCGCAAATGACACAAAATAAATGCGGACAGGACAAGGTGCTCGCACTGTAAGTCTAGATAGCCTGAAAGACCACCGGACAGACCGCCAGACAGACCGCCAGACAGACCGCCAGACAGACCGCCAGACGGACATCGCCAGGTACCAGCTCGACACACGATGTCGTTCACGGTGCCCACTATAAGGCCAGACCACCGGACAGACCGCCGGGCGGACCGTCGGACTGACATCGCCAGGTACCAGCTGGACACACGATGGCGTTCACGGTCCCCACTATAAGTCCAGACCACCGGACAGATCACTGGACAGACCATCGGAAAGACCATCGGACAGACCGCCGGGCGGACCATCGGACAGACCATCGCCAGGTACCAGCTGGACAAACGATGTCATTAGCGGTGCCCACTATAAGGCCATTCCACTGGACAGACCGCCGGGCGGACCATCGGACAGACAACCGGACAGATCACTGGACAGACCATCGGAAAGACCACCGGACAGACCGCCGGGCGGACAATCGGACAGACCATCGCCAGGTACCAGCTGGACACACGATGTCATTAACGGTGCCCACTCTAAGGCCAAACCACTGGACAGACCACCGGACAGACATCGCCAGGGATCAACCGGAAACACGATGTCGATAACGGTGCTCGTTCGTTAGCTCAACGAAGGGAAGCTACTCACCTTGTTAACGGGAAAACATGGCCAGCTTCGCACAGGGTCAGGTGAAGAAGATATCAATAATCAAATGCCCCCCCCCCCTTCCCCAAGTTCCTGTTACAGTGAGGGGGGATGGTCTGTAGTTGTTTTTCTTCATCGACTCAGGCGACAAGTCGAAGGTGACATTGAGTTTCATTTCAGCCCTTCGATAATCATAGGATTTCATAGGATTTTCTTTCGTTTCATTATCTTTTACTAAATGACTTGTTTGAACCCAGTGGTTCTCAAACCCTTTGGGGGTCGAATGACCCTTTCCCGGGGGTCGTCTAGACCAGTGCTTCTCAAACTTTTTAGTATGGCGGACCGGCAGGAATTTTTTCATTGCACCAAGGACCGGTGCACTATTTTTCTTGTACTGACGTGGTAGCGAAATGAGTTTTCTTGAAAACTTCTGCGGACCGGCGGATGATGGCCCACGGACCGGCACCGGTCCGCGTACCACCACTTTGAGTAGTACTGGTCTAGACCATCGGAAAACACATACACTCTACAGTTATAAAGTAGGAACGAAAATAATTGTGTGGTAGGGGGGTCGCCACAACATGAGAAAATGTGTTAAAGGGTCGTGGCATTAGGAAGGTTGAGAACCACTGTTTTAACCAATAGTACACACATAAGTGTTGACAATGAAGGTGACTTCAATGGGATCAGATGTTCCCCCCATCATATTTTCGTTTTCGATTCCCACTTCAACAAATGCATGGCAAGGCGCCGTCCCTTTTATAAGCCGTTCCCGTCTACCTAGCAGCCAGGTGTCGATAGCAGCGCCTATATGAATGAGTATATGTCAGCTTGCAGGAGCGTCGACGTGATATCTGGCGAGTACAACTCATGCTAGGTCTTAATCATGTCCATCTCATGCTAGGTCTTAATCTTGTGCATCTCATGCTAGGTCTTAATCTTGTGTATCTCATGCTAGGTCTTAATCTTGTGCATCTCATGCTATGTGTTAATCTTGTGCATCTCATGCTAGGTCTTAATCTTGTGCATCTCATGCTAGGTCTTAATCATGTGCATGTCATGCTAGGTCTTAATCTTGTGCATCTCATGCTAGGTCTTAATCTTGTGCATCTCATGCTAGGTCTTAATCTTGTCCATCTCATGCTACGTCTTAATTTTGTGCATCTCATGCTAGGTCTTAATCTTGTGTATCTCATGCTAGGTCTTAATCTTGTGTATCTCATGCTAGGTCTTAATCTTGTGTATCTCATGTCAGGTCTTAATCTTGTGCAGCTCATGCTAGGTCTTAATCATGTCCATCTCATTCTAGGTCTTAATCTTGTGCAGCTCATGCTATGTGTTAATCATGTGCATCTCATGCCAGGTCTTAATCACGTGCATCTCATGGGGCCCGGTATTAATCTTGTGCATCTCCGGCTCATCTTAAATTCGACATTTATTATTATTATTATTTTTATATATACGATGTTGAACACCATAACACTCCCTGTGTTATAACAAACTGTATAAGTCGTGTTATCGAATCCCTAGCCCTTCAATGTATTTTTGGCATCCGCTCCCCCCCCCCCCCCCCCATAAGTTGACCGAGGGAGAGTCGCTTGAGTTTTCACGGTTCCCAATGCCATCGACGTTTTGTGTTACGACGTGTTCGAGGCTATCTGGTGTTAAGTGCTTTCTCACCCCCCACATCAAGGGCGGCATCCATAATTCATGGAAACAATATGGGATTTTGGGGGGATTTAAAAAGGACAGAACACTAGCCTTGGATCATGGTCGGAGCCAATAAGGGGTCCACATTGAAATGTAGAGCAGAATTGTGCTTCATCATCATCATCTCCCATAGTCCTTGGACCGTTGGGGCGCCACAGATGACATGAAAACTATCCTTCTCCATTCCTCTCTGTCTTCTGCACTACGTACAGCATCGCCTAGTTTTAATCCCGTCCATTCTTTGATGTTATCTTCCCATCGTTTTCTCTGTCTTCTTCTCCCTCCTCTAGTTGTGCCCCGCATGATTTCTTTGGCGAGCCCTAGTTTCTGTGTTACGTGGCCAAACCATTCAAGTTTTCGCTTTTTTACCACCACCAGGAGGTCATCGTACTGCCCTATTGCTTTACGAATCCTTTCTTTCACTTGCTCATTGGTGATGTGGTCTCTATAGCAGATGCCAAGAATGCCTCTGAAACATCTCATCTCCATCGCCTTTATTTTCCTTTCGAGTTCTGCTGTGAATGTCCAGGAATCACAGGCATACAAGAAAATGGAGACGACTAGTGAGCGCATCAACCTGATTTTGGTGCTGGGGGCTATACTTTTGTCGATCCATATTTTCTTGAGCCTCTTTAGTGCTGTTGTGGTCTGCGCAATCCTGGACATCAATTCGGGCTTGGAGCCTTCTTCCGAAACAATTGTTCCTAGGTATTTGAAACTGTCAACTGTCTCTAGTCTTTCCTTAAATGTGTTTTTTCCCCCTCCAGAATATGTCTCATGGGATATTATTTTTAAAAAACTTTATTTTAAAATCAAAACAAAAACATTGCGTATTTTTGAACACTTTAACATTAATTGCTTCTGGACTTTGCAGGGAAAGAGGGGGGGGGGGGGAGGGGGAAGTGGCTTAAAGGTGAATGGAAGTTGGATGTCAACAGAAGAGGGGGGAGGGGGTTGGTGGACAAACTGTAAAGAAGTGAAATGAAATATGCCACAGTTGCCTTCCTTTGATTTGTAACACTAGCTGGCAGTAGCCACTGGCTGGAATGCCCCCGCATGGAATGTGTACTTGTCACAGCCCACCTATTAAGGGCGGGCCGGCTACCCGGAGGGGGGGAGGAGGACCACCAACAGCCGACCTGGTAGAATGAGCGAGAGAAGACGACCTCCCAATGTAAATACATGACGAGTGTCTTGTCTGTGGAATCGGGGGGGGGGGGGGGGAGGAGGAGGGGGCACGGCAGAATCTGGACAATCGGAGTTCCTCACACAGAATCCCCCCTGCCCACTCAATTCCCCCCTCCCACCCCGCCCATGGCCTTAAAACTCCGGGGTCTACCCTTCAACTCCACCCCCTCCCCCATTCCGCTAGCAATAATGCTAATTGAAAGCGAGCGTTGCGGTGGGGGACCTCTGTGCGGCTTTGGGGGTGAGACGGATTCATCAAATAACCGATCTACGGACGGCGCTTTCACTGATGTAGTAACGGTTTGAAGCTTTCAAGTTGTAAGGGCGGCGGGGAGGGGGGGGGGCGCGTTCGGCAAATACAAATGCAGGGAGTCTAAAGCAACAAAGCAGCGGATGAATATTGTAATTTTTGGACATCAAAACCAATTAACGATTCGTGGACATTTGCGAAAACAACAACAACGCGCTGGTGTTGTAGATTTGATTAAGAGAGTGATCTCCATTATATATTGCCCCACCATGTCACAGCCAGCACCCCCCCCCAAACCTACTCATTGTCCGATTAAGAAAAAAAAATATATATAATACTTGGAAGATGAAAAACAATATGCTCATATTCTCTTTTGTTTTAAATTGTCAACAACAAAATTATTAATGTAACCAAATAAGGGATGTGTTTGGTTTTCTCTTAAATAGATCCATTAATGCAGCGGTGCTCAACCTGTGGGTCGCGACCGCTTTGTGGGTCGAACAGTTATGAGGTAGCAAGGAAAATAGTTTTGTTGTTGGGGGTCGCCACAACATGAGGAACTCTGTTAAATGGTCGCGGCATTAGGAAGGTTGAGAACCGCTGCATTAATGAGGTTGTTTTTTTTTTTATTACTGGATAAAAAAGCTTCCATTTCTAACGTCTGTGGTCGGCACACTCATTGGTCAAGAGAGGAAAACATCAGCAGCAGGACGATTAAATTTTGTTTGAGAGCCAAATTAATGTTTAAGTACCTGTCAAGAAACATGTTTTTCGGAGTTTTAAAAAAACGATTTTTGTCCGACTGGCCGAGCCGCACTCGTCCAGTCGTTAATGAGCCGCGTGCGGCTCGCGAGATTCGATTTGCCGACCACTGAACCGTTCTAACGTTATTCAAATAACTGCTTGATGTAAGGCGCAAATCTCTTCGCCAGAAGTGTTTATGCCAACTTCCAAAAAGGTGTATTCTTTTTTTTAAAAAAATGGCCAACATTAAAGTTGTACATAATCCCATCCAACAAGTCTGAGAATGTCTCTGATGTATGCATACAAAAGAACGTATGTCATAGCGCGCGAAGTAACGGGCGCTCGTAAAAAAACGGGTGTCCCGGTCTCTGAAATGGAGTTGGCGGCGCCCGGAGGAGAATTCTTACCTCGGTGTTTTCTGGGTTCTCGGTAATTGGAAAAACGTCAGCACGCGTGTCATACTCTCCGCCTCCCGTTTCTTGTTTAATTAGTATGTGGCTTATCTCGGTGGCGTGTCTACATGGTTGGTGCCAGCTCCCGTGACAGCCCTCCCAAGATGTCTCTGTTACAAGTTTTTTTTTTTATTTGTTTCTTGAAACAGAATAGTAGCGAAAAAGTTAGATCTACAAGACAGGAACTTCTACACCTGCACCACCCCCCCCCCCTTTTTCCCAAGGGTGAACATCTATACCGCCACCCCGAAACTCAGGCTTTGGCCACTTCTGCTGTTTATGGTATGGGTATTTAATTCAAGAGTTCACTAGTAATATTAGAAATGAAAAAAAATAAAATGCAGTTAAAATTTTACAAAGAACATTCTGGACTATTCCTTAATGCTATTTTAAAACAAACAATTACAATTTCGCTACTAGATCAATAATTTTTCACTTTTTTTTTTTTAGAAATCAAAGTTATCAAATCCAGCGGTAGTTAAAAAAAAAAAAAAAGAGAATTTTTAGTAGGCCTTTCTCCCCGGAATTAATTTCCGCCTTCTGACAGAATTATCTATTTTGCATATTTGTTACGCGCCACCATGTTATCTCTAAACCATCATAACTCTTTTGTTATTCATCAGAGAATTCTAAGTTTGGTATGGAATTGAAGGGGAATGCAAGCTCTTTACAGGGAATACAGACTTTGGTTTAAAGTTTAATATATAAATGTGATTATGATTTAAGGAAAATAAAAATGATTAAATAAAAAAAAACTCACCAACTGTTCACAAACCGCTCATTCCAAGTCACACAAAGTGAAATATATAATCCAAAGTGTAAAAAATATGTTGTTTTTTCTGAGCTATGTCCATATGTATCCGTATGTGCATCACAAATAATAATGATAACATTAAAAAAAAAAAAGAAAAAAAAAATGAAAATCCAGAGCACATTATCCATTGTCACACTACAAGCTCCAAATTTACACTCCTACATTTTTCAAATTCAAGTAAAAACCTGAAATTGTACTCAGTTTTACTTTAGTGCTAAGATCAGCAGCTTTCCTTTTAGAATCTCCATTATTTATAGTAGGAACAGTATTAGTAACTATTAGCTCGTCTACAAGGCACTTAAGCTGGGGGGGGGGAGGGGTGGTTAGGGGGGCTGGTTGCTCATCAGCTGATGAATTATCAATAATTGTCAATATCATTATATTTCGTCACCAGTACTACTACTACTACTACTACTACTACTACTACTATACTACTACTATACTACTACTACTACTACTACTACTACTACTAACTACTACTACTAACTAGGATTATAATTATACGATTCATAAGTATCAGCCTCTTCATCCGAAATAATAAAAATCACTGTCTGAATCGACATCAGAGTACTAATTTCTACCTTTATTTGATCGATCACCAGATGGGTCAGGTCAAGACTTCATGTTTGTAAACAAAAATAAAATGGGCAATCAAAACACACTGCGTTCTATGTAAAAAAAAATAATTCGTCCAAACAAAGAAAAACCGGATGTTTTTCAAAGGGAAATCATTCTAGATTTGATTAAAATTAACTAAAAACCAGTAGCTCAGAAAATAACCGAAATAAACAGGTTGTTATACATCGACGATGCCTGCGTCTATCCGTCCGAAACCTCATTTAAAATCGAGGATGGGAGCGTTGATCCGGAGAGAAAGTGTTAATAATGATGTTTGTTTTTTGTTTTGCCTTCAGTTTCTAATTCTTAAACTTCACACATCTGATGGTTGCCAGGATGGCTGTGCGGTCAAACCCGTGTCCGTTCCCGACCTGTGGATTGGAGAGCAAAAGCTCCTGGCATAATCGGGAATAGCAACAACAACAAAAAAATACATTACCGTAACCACGGATGTTGGAGATGTGGAGTCCCGTGTAAGTTAAAAGTTGTATGACAGCGACTCAACTCCTGCGATGCCCTTGACTAGGGAAAAGGCTTAAAAAAAAAAAAAACCACACAAAACAATACAGGTCTTTTGATTTCGTAACATTACCAATATATATATATATATATAAAACTTAGAACCAATACATGTATTTTTTTCCCTGTCCCAAATGAATTTTTTTACCTCGAGAAATTCAAAAGCCGGAAAGTGGGGATTTTTTATTCACCCCCTAATTCGGATGCTACCTCCTCCCCCCCCCCCACCCTGTGTAGACGCCCCTGACAAGAGGCTAATTTGATGTACATGCAGTTGGTCTCCACGCACCCACACCCACCCAACCTCACCAGAGGCGTAGCTAGAGTGTTTGGCGCTGGGGGGACAAGATTCATTTTAAAGAGCCTCCCTTTCTTTTTTTGTCAACTCTCAAACCCATTATTTTCATCAATAAAATAATATCAAAGCACATTTTGGCGCCCCTAACTAGTCTGGCGCCCCGGGCCATCTGCTCCCCTGCCCCCTTAGCACGCCTCTGACCCCCCCCCCCCCCCAACACACACGCACACATACATAATTCTATGAAGATTCGGTTGACAATGAAGATGACTAAGCCGATATAAAGGGCTGCTTGGTCTGACGTCATAGCTTGATTGTCGATTCGTTACTCAATCAAGCATCGGTGCGGCGGCGACACAACATCCGACGACGTTTAGCTGGCATGGTGTTGGCTGAGTGTTTAAGGGCAATGTTTGGGGCACAATCTATGATGCCCACTTTTTTGAAGTGTTAGTAATCTTCTCGGCAGGTATGGCTGGACCTTGTAATACTTTTAGATTTATTTGATGATTCCAGCGAGGGTCCCATATTTGTTTGATTCCAGCGATGGTCCCATATTTGTTTGGTATCAGTGACGAGGGTCCCAGATTTAAGGTATTCGAATCAGGATCCCGCTACACACGACGTATGATACGTCACAAACTTTTGTCAACAACATTTCAGTCTTCATAAAATAAAATGTCAAAAACGCTAGTAACATTTTATTTATTTGGAATTAAAACATACTGGAGAGGGGGTGGGTGGGGGGGGGGGGGTAAGGTGGAGGATAGACACGAGCGCCATCAGAGTGGCATCAGATAGGCATCAGATAGGCAGCAGAGTGGCGGAAAGGTTAAAGAGAAATGCATGTATTCAGAGAAAACAATGCGGGTGATGTCATAGCGCTAAAAGGGGAAGTATTTCTGCGTGTGTAGGTACCGCGTTGTCTCGTATCTTGTAGACTCTTTCGTGGTTGTGCGATTTTGTGTGTGTGTGTGGAGTATGTTGGGGTTAGAGTGGGGTCTTATTGCGGAGGTTAAGTCTTCCTGGGGGGGGGGGGGATCTTTCCACTATGACGTCGGTTCAGTGTGTGTTGGGGGGGGGGGGCGGGCGGAGGGTATACGGGGGGGGGGGGGGATAATCCAGTTTTATTACTCCAGTTGATCCGCGCGTTCCGCTCCACAAATCTACCGGCAGCATTCAAGTGGAACCAGGTTTCCAGGCCGTGAGAGCCTTGCCCGTAAGGAGTCTTACCGCTACGTTGACTGGAGCTCCATTGTTTGTGGCAGGGGGGAGATCCGTATGAACTAGGAGGTGTACTGGACAGCGCGGTCCCTGGAGTAACACGGTGCAGCAGTGGTTGGGGGAAGGAGGACCAGAAACCAGGATTACAACTTTTGCGTCACTCAGTTTAACCACCGAATCCGGAGACCTGGGGCCCGTAAGGGGTCTTACCGCTACGTTGACTGGTGCTCCATTGTTTGTGGCAGGGGGGAGATCCGTATGAACTAGGAGGTGTACTGGACAGCGCGGTCCCTGGAGTAACACGGTGCAGCAGTGGTTGGGGGAAGGAGGACCAGAAACCAGGATTACAACTTTTGCGTCACTCGGCTTAACCCTCGAGTCCGGAGACCTGGGGTCTAACCATGTCATTTACGGCGATGTCCGCTTGATTTGAGGCGCGCTGCCTGTGAAAAGCTAACCAGTCCTAAGAGTCTAGGCTCGAACACACCCCCCACCCCCCAAAAAAAAACGAGAATAAATCCTTTTTGTCTCAGTTTTAACTTTTGTTAGTTAATTAGTATATTGTAAGTATTTAGCTGGACTAGAGGAGGAAAAAGAAGAGGAAGACAGAGGAAAAAGATGGGAAGATAACATCAAAGAGTGGACGGGATTACAACTAGGCGATGCTATGCATAGGTCAGGAGACCGAGAGGAATGGAGAAGAATGGTTTTTATGTCATCTGTCGCACCCCACGGGTCGAAAGACTACGGGACATGATGATGATGATGATTATGATGATGATGAGGGAGAGAAAAAAGAGAAAAAAAATGAAATTACTGTCTTTTTTTTTTTAGTCTGCTTGCCTGTTTCTAGAGATATACACTTTGAAATTATTTTTGTCCACTATATTTTCCCACTATTTTTTTCCCACAATTATTTCCCACTATTTTTTCCCCACTATTTCCCCCACTTCTTCCCCCCACTATTTTTTCCCTACTAACTTTTCCATTTTCTTTCCCACTTTTTTTCCCCACTATTTTTCCCCCACGCCCACTAGATAAAATAAATAAAACATCTTAATTAAAAAAAAGAAACAAACAGCAACACAACTTTAAACACATTCAAATTTTTTTTCCCCGTGTTGCGTCCACCCTCATCAGCTACCCATGTTTTGATGAGCAGCTCACTACCAGAGACTTAGGCCCACCATTGAGACACCCGGGGGGGGGGGCGCCGAGGAGGGGGGTACTCTGTTCAAGTACAGAGAGGTGTAGCCAGTAATTTAAGGCCGTGTCGTTAATGTGTCGAGTGGTGGTAATAAAGACGTTTTCGTGTCCTCGCAATTATTTACGACAATGTAACATTTGGAAAAAAAGTGTTCTTTTTTTTTTTTACTTGCGAACATTGGAGTCTAGCGTAATTCCCTAGGGCCAGGGGTCGTTGAAAATGTTCAGTGTTGTGTCGTGGGAGATGGCTTATCGGAGCCATGGTAGCTGAATCTGAGCCACGGTAGCTAAATCTGAGCCACGGTAGCTAAATCTGAGCCACGGTAGCTAAATCTGAGCCACGGTTGCTGAATCTGAGCCACGGTAGCTAAATCTGAGCCACTGTAGCTGAATCTGAGCCACGGTAGCTAAATCTGAGCCACGGTAGCTAAATTTGAGACATGTTAGCTAAATCTGAGCCATTGTAGCTGAATCTGAGCCATGTTAGCTAAAATCTGAGCCACGTCAGCTAAATCTGAGCCACAGTAGCTAAAGCTGAGCCATTGTAGCTGAATATGAGCCATGTTAGCTAAAATCTGAGCCATAGTAGCTAAATCTGAGCCACAGTAGCTAAATCTGAGCCACGGTAGCTAAATCTGAGCCACAGTAGCTAAAGCTGAGCCATTGTAGCTGAATCTGAGCCATGTTAGCTAAAATCTGAGCCATAGTAGCTAAATCTAAGCCACGGTAGCTAAATCTCAGCCACGGTAGCTAAATCTTAGGCGATGGTAGCTAAGTCTGAGCCACGGTAGCTAAATCTTAGGCCATGGTAGCTAAATCTGAAACCACTTCCGGTCCATTCATTATTATTATTATTTAAAAATAGAATGCTAGAAAATTCCCTAGCTTTTATCGACCATCAGAGCCGATAGTTAGTTCGACCAATTACCGAAAAAACGAACAGTCAAACGAACAACCATCACCGTGATACATCGTTTATGCATGAATTCACTCTAAAGCACACCGGGCTATAAGGCTATTGATCTATAAATCGAGAGGGATATTCATCATCATCATCAGGTCCCGTAGTCCTTCGACCGTTGGGGCGCCACAGATGACATGTACACTATTCTTCTCCATTCCTCTCGGTCTTCTGCACTACGCATAGCATCGCATAGTTTTAATCCCGTCCATTCTTTGATATTATCTTCCCATCTTTTTCTTTGTCTTCCTCTTCTTCTCCCTCCTCTAGTATTGCCCTGCAAGATCTCTTTGGCGAGCCCTTGTTTTCTGGTCACGTGGCCATACCACTCAAGTTTGCGCTTTTAAACAGACGTCAGGAGGCCATCGTATTGCCCAATTGCATGACGAATCCTTTCTTTTATTTGCTCATTGGTGATGTGGTCTCTATAGCAGATGCCAAGAATGCCTCTGTAACATCTCATCTCCATCGCCTTTATTTTCCTTTCGAGTTCTGCTATTAATGTCCAGGACTCACAGGCATATAAGAAAATGGAGAGGATTAATGAGCGCATCAGCCTGATTTTGGTGCTGCGGGGTATATTTTTGTCGTTCCATATTTTCTTGAGCCTCTTTAGTGCTGTCGTGGTCTGCACAATCCTGGCCATTAATTCGGGCCTGGAGCCTTGTTCCGATACGATTGCTCCGAGGTACTTGAAGCTGCCTACTGGAATATTACAAAGTGTTCATTTAGCAAGTCTTGGACATATGATGCTTCGTGGGAAAAAAAAAGAGAAACACAATTTGACATTTAACCATTAATGACCATGGTCCCCCTGCAGTATTTTGTGTCAGTTAGTAATACATTTCCATTTTAGTTGTATTCCTTTACATGGTTTTTTCCCTTCTCCATCAAAATTAGTTAGTAATATAGTCGTTTTAGCGGTTGGGTGGGGGGGGGGGGGTGTTTCACTTTAACCCCGAGTGGCGGCCATGTTGCTGATGTCTTCTGTTTCAAGCCAGGTCCAGAAACCAATATTCCCACTTGGCTATACAACGAAAGCTGAAACAATTTCACAAGCGTCTCTGCTGAAACTCTAATCTATGTGATATGAAAAGCGTACGAGATACACAAAACAATAAATAAATAAATACAATTTTTATATGCTGTGATGCAGGGCCGGCCTTAGGCCACTGCAACCTATGCGGCCGCAGTGGGCCCCGCACTTTCATAGGCCCCGCCCCGAATTTATTTTCTATTACAAAATCTTAATTTTCACTTATTATCCGTATTCCTAACCAGACTGGGCCCCACGCAATCCGTTTCGCATGGGGCCCCGCAATTGTTAGGGTTGGCCCTGCTGTGATACACCTGGTAACGCGTCCATTCCCCCCCCCCCCCCCCCCCCCGTTTTAATTTATTCTTCGAGCTCTGGCTTTAGCTCTTGGGCGGCTCATTTCTTGGAGGGACACTCGGGGCCGGTCGAGACATAAGAGGGTCATGTCTATTTAGACACTTAATCCTCAGAGCGATCTATTTCCCGCGACGCCTAACCACAAGAGTGGACACCTTGAGCCCTGAACCAACACAACGGGCAATGAGAGTCAAGACGAGGACAATCACAAAACATAATTGAGAGGAGTAGGAAGGAAGACAAACGGCGGGTCGTGGCAATAACGGTCCTTGAAAACAGCAGTCGTAGAAAGACGGGTCCTATAAACAAAATAATGTAGACAGCAGTCGTAGAAATAGGTGTCCTGTAAACAGCAGATTGTAGATGTATGGGTCCTGTAAACAGCAGATTGTAGAAATATGGGTCCTGTAAACAGCAGATTGTAGAAATAGGTGTCCTGTAAACAGCAGATTGTAGAAATATGGGTCCTGTAAACAGCAGATTGTAGAAATATGGGTCCTATAAACAGCAGATTGTAGAAAAACAGGTGCTGTAAACAGCAGTCGTAAAAAAATAGGGGTCCTATAAACAGCAGTCGTAGAAATACGGGTCCTATTTTGGTGGAGACCATAAGTGGTTGAAAGAGAAAAGTCTTTTTTTTTTTTTTTAAAATAGACACATTGTAATATGTAGTGTACAAGCGGCACCTGATATGATTTCCACATTCAGCGCATTTGTGGTCAAATTTGTGTAATGCAACAGTCCAGGGTCTGAACAGCCAGGTGTATAGTGTATAGTATAGACAAGGGTATACTGTATAGACAAGGGTATACTGTATAGACAAGGGTATACTGTATAGACAAGGGTATACTGTATAGACAAGGGTATAAATAATGTATAGACAAGGGTACATTTTCATGAATCTTATTGTGTCCATTATCTATTTATTATTATTATTATTTGTTAAAATTCTACACATGTTCTCGCTGCCGAAGCCGTCATTCGATCAAATGAGACAACGTGATTTGATCAAAGTTAAAGATTTCTTTTTTACAAGCCTTTCAATGCATCGACAAAACAAATGAATAGCTACAGAACCAAGTTGTATGCCGACAGGAATGTGTTAACAAATACAACAACAACAACCACCAATATTCTGTTATTGATATATCTGATATAGATTCCGAACGAACCTTGTTTTCCTTATGAGGGCACATTTAGGGTGAGGGGTGGTGGAGAGGGGGTTATGCCAAGAGATCAGCAGTTGTTTTTTTTTAGAGGAGAGCACGCCGACATACCGACCTTATCGTTAATCTCACACATTAGTGAAGAAAACGCCCCCCCCCTTTCCCGGGTCAGCCATATTCGGTCTGGTGTAGGGATCATGTCGTATTCTCAAACTCAAAGGTCCCGTGATGTAATTTTGACTTAGGCGATTTTTGTATCGGCGTGTCATCTCCAACTGAATTAAGGCCCCCCCCCCCCTTTTTCATTCCCCCACACCCCCCGCGCGGGGATGTATCTCTTATCTCCCATAAGCCCTTTAGACCCCCCCTCACCCAGGGCACCCAGGGCACCCAGGCCAAATGCTCGACGCTCAGCTTTAATGCCAAATTTTTAAGGCATTAGCTTGTAATAGAACTGAGATACCAGATATGCGTGTTGGGGAGGGGCTGGTGGTGTGCTGAGCGGAGAAAAAAGTGGTGGGGGGCGGGTAGCCTGGACGTAACGCAAATGAATAGGTTATTTTATGATATGTCCAACTCCAGGACAATACAAAAATCACGATTATGAAATCCGTTGATTCCGAAATCTGTTGATTCTGAAATCTGTTGATTCTGAAATCTGTTGATTCTGAAATCTGTTGATTCTGAAATCTGTTGATTCTTAGATCCACGCACTCACTTCCCGGATCACCAATAAACTCAAGACTTGAGTCAAGAGCTAGTTCGCTAGTTACTTAAGTCATTTTGATACTTGTAAGTACTTACTTTATCAAGCTACAACCAACACCATTCCCCCCCCCCCCATCAAAACAATCGAAGGACCATGACATCATGTAAGCTAGCTCGTAAATTTGCAACCCCCTCCTCGCGGGGCGTCATTCCCAGCCCCCCTCACCCCCCCCCCCCCCCCGAATATCCCGCGCCTTTTAATCCAAGGCAACCGGCTTTCTCTCAACCTCCGCGCATTTGTCAGTCGTCTCAGTGTCCAGTTATAGTTTATGTCCGAGACTGTCATCCAATCGCATTGATACACACTTTATCTGCCGGTCCTGTCAAACGATCCCGCGACCTTATCTTCAGTCGTACCGCCGCTGACCGCCGCGCACGCACACAAACACACACACACACACTCACTCACACACACACACACACACACACGCCACGTTGGGTCCGGTGTCCCGAGTATCCACGGGTCATTTGTAGAGGTCAGATAAGCCTGGGACACGAACCGTTCCTCGTCGCCGTCTCAGCGTGTCTATCGCGGCATTCCAGAACTGAGAGAAACCCGCTTCAAGGGCAGACGTGGTCATTTATCTGAGTCGTGGTCATTCATCTGATAACCGTTGTGAGGATGTAAACCCCACCCACCCTTTTCCACCACCGCCGCCAGATACGCCCGGAGTTGAGCCGAGAGATTTCTTGACAGGATGGTGGATTGGTCAACAAGACACGCGAGCGTTGTGAACCAATGCCGAGTCAGCTAAGGCGTCTTAGTTACGGGCCGTGACAACTTCCAAAACATTTATGTTAATCGGTATATAATCACAGCTCCAATCCACTATTTTTTTGGTGGTACTATCCTCATTGGTATGTAGCTTGACAGGTCCTGGCCAACTCTCTTCTTCTTCTTCATATTAAGGGCCCACGATCAATTAATTGATCATTCTGGCTTCTGTGCATGTAGAGGGGATTTGCAATGTTTCTGTGCCTGGTGTTGATGAGGATATTTCACTGGTTGCAAGGGCTACTTAGTGAGGGTGTCATGCACTGGGGGTTAGAAGGCCTGAGGCAATAGACTCTCTGATGTGTCCAGGTAATTGAACCGATTGGAGATTCTGAACAAAGGTTGAAGCTATTGGGGGGGGGGGGGAAAGAGGCGGGGAGGGGAGGGGTGCGCTGCTGTAATAGTGATATCGAGGTGAAGGGTAAGAAGCTTCACATTAAATGAATTAGATCGTTTTATACCTTAAATGAAGGGGGTGTGAGCAGTGTTAGAGGTACTTAGATAAAGGGGGTGTGAGCAGTGCTAAAGGGACCTAAATGAAGGGGGTGTGAGCAGTGCTAAAGGGACCTAAATGAAAGGGGTGTGAGCAGTGCTAGAGGGACCTAAATGAAAAGAGTAGGAGTAATGAGTAATTGCAATGGTTTATTAAAGTTTTATAGCAAAACAAATAAATAATCATATAATAAAAAATCGAATTGAAAAGCATCATCAATCCTGGCGCCGATAAATCTATTTAAAGACAGGCCACGCATGGACAACAACCCCACCAACCCGGGGTGTGGAGCACAAGCTGCTAATACTATCGTTCCACGCCTACCCGTCTCTCACGTTATCCTCTCTAACTCACATCGGTCACATCCCAACTCTTTTCCGACATTTTCAGCTATTTTACAAATAGAGCGTTTTTGGGTGTTATTATTTTTATACCTTAAAAAATTGCTATCGTCTCAGACTATACCTTTGAGAACCACTGGTGTGTAGCGTATCCTCTCAATTCTGTGCGCATACATCACTGATGTACGCCACCCAATGAACGAATCAACCGTAGTTCCCCCAAAGTGTACACCTCAACGGTTCTTAAACTGAAACTTAAACATATTATTTTCCAAACCAAGTGACAAACGGGGGGGGGGGGGGGGGGGTATCCCCTCCCCACCCCTCTAATCCATTTATTTCAGCCGAATTCTTTCATTGATGCTGACTTCGGTTCCGCCCTCCCTCCTTCACCCCTTCACCACGTCTCTATACCATTTCCTGACCCCCCCCCCTCCCGGCCCCCCTTCATCAGGTTAAAATTAGCCATGATTAACCGTGAATGTTGGTACGAGATCAGAACTTGGCGTTCTTGTTCAGCTCGGGGCTCTCGTAAAGAAAAAATAAATAAAATAATAATAAAAAAAAATTACTGGGGGCGCATTCTTCTCTCGACACCGTTTTAATAGACTAAAACTGCGAAGGGGAGTTTGTCCCGGGTGCTCTGTGGGCCCCACCCTACAATCTCCTCATTCTTAGCTGTCCCTGGTGGCCTAGAGCTACAAGCATTGAAACCTACAGAAGAGACCGTTGCGATTTGAAAGGATTAGAACTTCTGAATGGCATTTTTTGTTGAAACTTCATTCACCTTCTAGAATTCGCACCAACCATAAATATTGAACGGAAGAAAGAAGGTTACATGGTACATATTATGAGTTACATAGTTCTACAGAAAGAAGTTGACATGGTACATATGAATTACATGGTCTATAGAGAGAAGGTGACATGGTACATATGAGTTACATGTTCTATAGAAAGAAGGTGACATGGTACATATGAGTTACATGTTCTATAGAAAGAAGGTGACATGGTACATATGAGTTACATGTTCTATAGAAAGAAGTTGACATGGTACATATGAGTTACATGTTCTATAGAAAGAAGGTGACATGGTACATATGAATTACATGTTCTATAGAAAGAAGGTGACATGGTACATATGAGTTACATGTTCTATAGAGAGAAGGTGACATGGTACATATGACTTACATGTTCTATAGAGAGAATGTGACATGGTACATATGAGTTACATGTTCTATAGAGAGAAGGTGACATGGTACATATGAATTACATGTTCTATACAAAGAAGGTGACATGGTACATATGAATTACATGTTCTATAGAAAGAAGGTGACATGGTACCTATGAGTTACATGTTCTATAGAAAGAAGGTGACATGGTACCTATGAGTTACATGTTCTATAGAAAGAAGGTGACATGGTATATATGAGTTACATGTTCTATAGAAAGAAGGTGACATGGTACATATGAGTTACATGTTCTATAGAGAGAAGGTGACATGGTACATATGACTTACATGTTCTATAGAAAGAAGGTGACATGGTACATATGAGTTACATGTTCTATAGAAAGAAGGTGACATGGTACATATGACTTACATGTTCTATAGAAAGAAGGTGACATGGTACATATGAATTACATGTTCTATAGAAAGAAGGTGACATGGTACATATGAATTACATGTTCTATAGAAAGAAGGTGACATGGTACCTATGAGTTACATGTTCTATTGAAAGAAGGTGACATGGTACCTATGAGTTACATGTTCTATAGAAAGAAGGTGACATGGTACATATGAGTTACATGTTCTATAGAAAGAAGGTGACATGGTACATATGAGTTACATGTTCTATAGAAAGAAGGTGACATGGTACATATGAGTTACATGTTCTATAGAAAGAAGGTGACATGGTACATATGAGTTACATGTTCTATAGAAAGGTGACATGGTACATATGAATTACATGTTCTATAGAAAGAAGGTGACATGGTACCTATGAGTTACATGTTCTATAGAAAGAAGGTGACATGGTACCTATGAGTTACATGTTCTATAGAAAGAAGGTGACATGGTACATATGAGTTACATGTTCTATAGAAAGAAGGTGACATGGTACCTATGAGTTACATTGTTCTTATAGGTCGGTGACTGTCGGCGCCTTGTTAGATGAAAATGACGTATTACTATAAATACGACGTATTTATAGATGTATATTTTTGTGTGCACGGACAAGGTGTGGTCGTAAAGTATAGCAGGGAAGAGACATGTTCAGTGTGTGTAGGTATCAATCGGGGAATCGTTTGAATAGCTATAATTTATGTGAGGATATCTTTGTGATCAAAGAATGGGGTAGGGATGACTGCTTATTTAAGGTCTCATACCGTTTCCTATCCATTACACTCCTTAAGCACTGATTGTTGCATTCTTAAGATAAGATAGGACAGGATAAGATGAGATAGGATACGATAAGATGAGATGAGTTAAGATAAGATGAGATGGGATAGGATAGGATACGATAAGATAGGATAAGTTAGAATAGGATAAGATGAGATATGAAACGATTAAATTAAACTGCAGCACATATTGCATTTACGCCGCAAAGTAATTAACCCCCCCCCCCCCCCCCACTTATTTGGATCAATAGAAGTATCTTATCTTAAATTATCCTATCTTATATTATTACATTCCATTCACATTTGAAAAAAAAATGGGGTGGGGTTGATATTTGAGGGGGCGGGGGGTGTTTCATCAGTTCACATTTTTTTCCATAATAAGAAACTACCTCTCCGTCCTCCCGACGTAACAGAACGCAGAGTTTAAACAAGCTTAAGAAGAAACTAAATAGCGAAGCCGGTGACTTAATGGGAGATTGGCCTACATCGCACTTTTGGCGTCGGTAAGCTTTGGGGCGCTATCTGCCGGAGTCATCTTCAAAGGATCATAAACTATGTGATATTTTATCGCTTGACAAACAAGAGTCGACGGGCACCTCTCCGAAGAAAAAAAAGGGGGGAAGATTACCACCTAGCTATTTCACAACGTACCTGCTCCGCTGTTGCGCAAACCTGTCGCGGTGGAGCGAGCGTGCCCGGAGACAGATTGGACATCTCAATGAAGTCAATAGTACGTGTCCGCAGAATCATTAGGATGTGTCTCCAGGCCCCCCCCCCCCAAAACCCTCTGAATCTTCAGACCGTGTCTCCTCGCAATCACTGAAGCGTGACTGATCACTAATCAGCACGTCACCAAAACAATGGTTGGTCGTCAGAACGAGTTCACACAAATCGTTCAGGATGTGAGCACGCAATCTTCAGTGACATCTGCTCACACAATCTTCAGTGACATCTGCCCACACAATCTTCAGTGACATCTGCCTACACAATCTGCCTACACAATCTTCAGTGACATCTACTCACACAATCTTTCGTGACATCTGCCCACACAATCTTCAGTGACATCTGCTCACACAATCTTCAGTGACATCTGCTCACACAATCTTCAGTGACATCTGCTCACCACACAATCATTAGTCCGGGGACTACTGGATTATTTAGATAGTATCGCCCTCTGATCACCGGCGGTAATGACATCTCGCACCCATTTCAAATAGTTGCGACGCGTCCATTCGACATCCCCCACCCCCCCCCATCAATTGTATGTCCCCAGACAATCATTAGGGCGGCTCACACAATCACTGTCACGTCGCCACACAATCATTAGGACGCTCGAGTGTACATGAAAACTTCACTCCCCGAGACACGGAGTGTGTGTCTTAAATGGTCTTGTTTCAATCGCACGGCCGTGGACTGCCGATAATTGACACACCGTGACATTCCTGGTAAAGACTGGCAGAGCGAAGCGCGCCTCCCACCCCCACCCCCTCCTCTCCTTTATGAATAACGACGAGGAAGAGAGTGCAAACAGGAAAGCCGAGGAGGAGACGGCGACCGGTCGCAGCTCAGGGGGCACAGGACCGGCGGCTTAATTAAACTGGTTGGTTCGGAGGGTAGCGGCTGAGTGCACCGGGACTCGGCGGGGGTAGTGGTGGGGGGGGGGATTGCGTCATCAAAAGTCTGAGAATTTGCAATTACTGAAAGACTTCCCGACTATTTAAATCGATGATTTGTGAGCGGGGGGGGGGGGGGATGTGGCAGAGAATGCGTAGATCGGAAACTGGTTTAAAATCCTCCTATGGGCTTACACCGGCCTCATATTTCTATACTCTTGAACCAGGGATACATTTTATTTTCAAATGTTACTAGATTTAAGAAGAAAAATAGATTATTATAAAAACCAGAACTTTTTTTTGGTCAGGATATTTGTTCTAAAATGAAATCTAAAAGTAATTACGACTAAATAAAATCCCTTAAAAAATATCCCATTGGAACATTATAACTAGCATCCCGTTATGTTATACCCCCCCCCCCCCATGACTTGGACTTCATTATTTGGACCCCATGGCCATATTGGTTTGGACTCGAGGTCTTGGACAGCTTGCCTTGGACGCAAACTCAAATAATTGGACAACTACTCACCTCTCGTTAGAAGAGCACGCTCCATTGTCGTGCTTGTAAGAAAAGCCGTGTAGCCAGTAGAGTGAGTTGTGTACATTTTAACTTCGACAATAGAAACACATTCCTATGCATTGCCGGCTTAAAATAAGTTGCAAAAAAAAAAAAAAAAAAAAAAAAAAAAAGGGGGGGGGGGGCTTAAAATGATTAAACTACAAATACCCCCCCCCCCGTTCTTATATTTGTTTGATGACAATGATGATGATTGAGTACTTTTATAGCGCTTGTGTCCTTTGCTATTTTAGCACGCTCACGGCGCTCTGGTGTCCTAAAATCTATTTAAAGAAGAAAACAAAAGTCTTTAAATGTTTCTTAGATGACTTTTTATCGTTTGCAATATGCCCCCTCAAAGACCGAGGCAAACTGTTCCACAATTTAGGCGCACAAACATGGGGGCGCCACGCTACATGGCTTCCCGGTACAGGGAAAATGCTACCTTCATATCCCGTCATGGGGCACCATGCAACCTCCAACCTTTGTCTTGGGCACCACGCTGCCATAATTACTGCCACGCCCCACTCTTCTCCATCAAGGGGCACCACGCTGCCTCCATCTCCACCAAGAGGCACCATGGTTGCCTCCATCTCCATCAAGGAGCACCACGCTGCCTCCAACTTCATCAAGGGGCACCAGACTCCATCCATCTTCGTCCCGTCAGATTGCTATCGCCACTGTCCTGTCAAACGACTCGACCCGGGGCAAGTGTCGGACAATTCAAGGGAGATTACAGAGATATCGTCACAATAGCGAACTAATCAAATTCGGATTTAAGGGGAGCTAAACGACTTGTGTGATGGCCGGAGTTCTGGGGGCCTTTCCATCTCCACCGCCAGACGTCGGCAAATAGCCGGCGGGGAGATCCAGGGGACGGAACGGCACGTTCGGGCACACACGTTTAAGTTTAAAGGCTGGAACGAGATAGTCTCCCCTTTGGTGCTTTTGTTTCCGGCGGGTTGCCAGACATCCTCCGAGTAACATTTCCGGGCAGATCAGACGACCGGATCATCAAGGACGGGATTTCGTAGACGCGTCAGACCTTAAACACCCGGGCGGTGATGGCTTAATCGAAAGACATTTGACGATTTATTTAGCAGTTACAATTACAGTTCAATTACAGTTACAGTTTACAGTTACAGTGTACAGTTACAGTTTACAGTTACAGTTTACAGTTACAGTTTACAGTTACAGGTTACAGTTTACAGTTACAGTTTACAGTTACCGTTCAGTTAAAGTTACAGATTAATTACAGTTACAGTTCAATTACAGTTACAGTTCCATTACAGTTACAGTTAGTTAAATTTACAGTTATAGCTCACTTAGCAAAAAATCTGGAAAACTGTATCAGTATCTATTTCGAATTTGCACGGGGATAGTTTAGGTCAAGGTCAAGGCCTTGACACTGCTACAGTGTGTCCACGTTGTGACGTCTTGTGTTACGATAATTGTGTTATGACGCTAAGACTTCCAATAAGTCACAACACGGTGACGTATCGCCCTTCTCGGGCTCACTTTTCGCGGTCTCACTACATCACGGATATTAAACTGGTATATATAATTCTATATATCTAATTTTTGTATCGCAGAAATTTCACTATCGTGGGATTTTGTATAAATATTGCGGGACAAACACGCGACCTTCAGCGACACATCAGTGTGTCCTAACCTACCTGCCTACCAACCTACCTGCCTACCAACTTATCAACCTACCTTCCTACTTTCCTACCAACCTACCTGCCCTTCGGAGCCTCCTGCCTACCAACCTATCTCCCTACTTGCCAACAAATCTACCTGCCTACAAACCTACCTGCCCTACTGCCTACCAACGTATCAACCCACCTGCCTACTTTCCTACCAACCTACCTGCCTACTTTCCTACCAACCTACCTACCCTCCTGCCTACCAACTTATCAGCCTACCTTCCTACTTTCCGACCAACCTACCTGCCCTTCGGAGCCTCCTGCCTACCAACCTAACTCCCTACTTTCCTACCAACCTACCTGCCCTCCTGCCTACCAACCCACTTCCCCACCAACCTACCAATCCACCTCTCCACCAACCTACCTACCTGCCTACCAACCTACCTACCTACCAACCTACCAACCTACCTACCTACCAACCTACCTGCCCTCCAGCCTACAAACCTACTTTCCCTCCTGCCTACCAACCAACCCACCTCCCAACCAACCTACCTGCCTACCCGATGACAGCCTTGTACAAACGTGCGCCAATGAACTGCTTATGTCTGCTACTGGCGCAGGAAACAATTCCCTATGATGAATTGGTTGGGGGTTCAATTTGACGCTCCTCAGCTCTACAAATACAATAATAAATCCGTCTTGTTTGCGTGTCCCAGTTCTCTGTGCACCGACCCGCAGTGCAATGGCATTTACACGTCTGCTGGTTTACCCCACGGCTCCCGCCTGACGTGTAGTAAGTACTCTCGCGCCCAAACTGTTAATAAACACGACCGATATCAGCTGTGTGTCATAATGTTTTTTTTGGTTTTTTTTGGGGCCGGGGGGGGGGGGGGGGGGTAATTAAATAAATTATTTTCCACCGTGGAAGAAAGGTCGCACACAATACTGGCTTTGAAAAACGTCTAAGAAATACATCAAATAAATTGTCACCCAGAAAGGCAACATTGCAGAAAGCACCAGAAGGGGATGCTTCGCTGACGCTGGGGCGATGCGTCGTTCGGTGACAAAGCGACTGGTCTCCCTGCTGCGCTGATTAGAAGAGCAGGAAAGGCTCGCTGTGTACTCTAAGAGCTGGGATTGGGTACACTCATCTTGGGACCTTCGTCTACTTTCGTAGGTCCTTCGCACGCGAAGATGACCAGGGCATTATTCGACTCGTATGTATAGTAGCCTTCACTATAGGAGAGTTCATCCATTCGCCAGCCTCTTTGATGCAATGGCAAGGACTATGCTCATCACGGCGCTCTGCGTTGGAGTTTTCCCTGTGTCCATGTCATGCCGCCTACGGGACTCCATCTCCGGGTTGGATGTCACAGTTTGCCTTCTCTTAGATGCTTTGCCGTCCAAGGCGAGCTTGACCATCGACCACCAAACAAAATGCCTCTGCTGACCCCGGAGATTTGATGAGAGACGCCGCATAATTTTAATCTGACCAATACCAAAGGTTCATTGGCTGACAGTGCCCAGTCGTATGGAGAGTTCAAGGAGTTGTCACATGTAAGGCCCCCCCACTTCAATTGGCTGACAGTGCCCAGTCGTATGGAGAGTTCAAGGAGTTGTCACATGTAAGGGCCCCCCCCCCCAACTTCAATTGGCTGACAGTGCCCAGTCGTATGGAGAGTTCAAGTAGTCACATGTAAGGCCCCCCCCCCCCCAACTTCAATTGGCTGATAGTGCCCAGTCGTATGGAGAGTTCAAGGAGTTGTCACATGTAACGCCCCCACCCCGTCCCACACAAAGTCTTAGAATCACTGCCCAGGGGAGTGTTTCCAAGCAGCTTTGGATCCCCACTTGAACTTAACTTTCTATTTCTATTAGTATTTCATAGTTTTGCTTGGACTGTTGGTGTAAAAAAAAACAAATAAAAAAAACCAATAAAAACTATTTCTGAGAATTTATAAAAAGTTTGAGAACCACTTTCATCGACTATGGTAGCATAGGGCTGTAGTCTCGGACCTGGCGCCGGAGTTGGTGATATGAGCGCTAACAACATCAGCCCAGTACAATCATCCATAGTAGTTGTAGTCCTATACCCGAGGGACACCGGGGGAGTGGTTTGCTGTCTCTTCGGCATTGTACTACTATGGTAGGACGGCGCACACTACTTACAGTGAATATTGTCTTACAACCTAAAGACTTCATTATGCTTTAACCCTCCAACTCCAACGTACTAGAATTTAAAAGTAACAAAAAAAATAAAACAGAAAAAAAACCAACCAACGAACCAAAAAAAAAAAAACCCAAAAAAAACCAAACACAAACAAAACAAAGAACAAACAAAGAACAAACAAAGAACAAACAAACAAGCAACAAACAAACAAAAAACAAAGAACAAACAAACAAGCAACAAACAAACAAAAAACAAACAAAGAACAAACAAACAAGCAACAAACAAACAAAAAACAAAGAACAAACAAACAAGCAACAAACAAACAAAAAACAAACAAACAAACAAAAAACAAACAAAGAACAAACAAACAAGCATCAAACAAACAAAAAACAAACAAAGAACAAACAAACAAGCAACAAACAAACAAAAAACAAACAAAGAACAAACAAACAAGCAACAAACAAACAAAAAACAAACAAAGAACAAACAAACAAACAACAAACAAACAAAAAACAAACAAAGAACAAACAAACAAGCAACAAAAAAAAAACAACAAAGAACAAACAAACAAGCAACAAACAAACAAAAAAACAAACAAAGAACAAACAAACAAGCAACAAACAAACAAACAAGCAACAAACAAACAAAAAACAATCAAAGAACAAACAAAAAACAAACAAACAAAAAACAATGCCGTGAAAATGATTTTAATTTCTTAAGGAAATATTGACTTAAGTAACCGTCTGAAGGAGGTTGCACCGCACTATCAGTGATCATCGTGCCGATGTAGACAATGATGGACGCCTCTTGAACAAACGCGTTTCAGATACCCCGAGTACGTGCTACGGGTATAGTATAGTGGATGTCGAAGACGTGGGCGTGACCTCATGCTCCCCGGACCCAGCCGCTCTCGCCGTGGCTCCCTGGCGATTGCTCTGGAACCTGGCCGCTCTCGCCGCTTTTCCGTGGCTCGCTCGTTCGAACCGAGCTGCATTTGCTGCTTCTCTCCTTTCCACCCTTGCCACCAGCTTCTGGTGCCTTCTCTGCAGTCTGGCTTCTCTTGCGTTTACCCTCTGGCGTATTCTCTCCCACCTCGCGGCTTTTCTTATTTCTGCCTTTTCAACCTTTGCTATTGCCACCTGACGAAATCTCTCCATCCTGGCTGCCCTTGCCGCTGCCTTTCTCGCCATTGCTGCCTGACGGTCTCTCCTCAACTTTTCTGCCCTCGCAACGGCTTCCAGACGTTTCCTCTGCACCTTGGCTTGTCTTTCAATAGCCGCCTGACGAAATCTCTCTATCCTAGCTGCTCTTGCTATTGCTTTTCTTTCCAAAGCTATCTGGCGGTCTCTCCTCAGCTTCGCCGTCCTTGCCGCGGCTGCCAGGCGCCTCCTCTGTTTGTTAGCTGGTCTTGCCGTTGCCGCACCTCGCCTTCTCCGACCATTAGCTGCCGTTGTCATTGGCGCCTGACGCCTTCTCCGCACATTAGCTGCCTTTGTCATTGGCGCCAGACGCCATCCCCTCAGCACTGATCCCGAAGCCGAAGCCGTATCCCTGGTGAATTCTTTAATCCTGACCATGACACTAGAGGGATAAAGATGTATTATACAAATGTTAATAGCAGAAAACTACACACTTTTTCCGGCCTTGAAACGATAGGCCTACAGACATATCTACACCATACCTTACGCCTCTACACAATAGGCCTGCAGACAGTCCTACACCCATACTGCCGGCATTTAAACAATAGGCCTGCAGACAGTCCTACACCGCTACTGCCGGCATTTAAACAATATGCCTGCAGACAGTCCTACACCCATACTGCCGGCATTTAAACAATAGGCCTGCAGACAGTCCTACACCCATACTGCCGGCATTTAAACAATTGGCCTGCAGACAGTCCTACACCGATACTGCCGGCATTTAAACAATAGGCCTGCAGACAGTCCTACACCCATACTTCCGGCATTTAAACAATAGGCCTGCAGACAGTCCTACACCGCTACTGCCGGCATTTAAACAATAGGCCTGCAGACAGTCCTAGACCGCTACTGCCGGCATTTAAACAATTGGCCGGCAGACAGAACTACACCGCTACTGCCGGAATTTAAACAATAGGCCTGCAGACAGTCCTACACCCATACTGCCGGCATTTAAACAATTGGCCTGCAGACAGTCCTACACCCATACTGCCGGCATTTAAACAATAGGCCTGCAGACAGTCCTACACCCATACTGCCGGCATTTAAACAATAGGCCTGCAGACAGTCCTACACCCATACTGCCGGCATTTAAACAATAGGCCTGCAGACAGTCCTACACCCATACTGCCGGCATTTAAACAATTGGCCTGCAGACAGTCCTACACCGATACTGCCGGCATTTAAACAATAGGCCTGCAGACAGTCCTACACCGCTACTGCCGGCATTTAAACAATTGGCCTGCAGACAGTCCTACACCGATACTGCCGGCATTTAAACAATAGGCCTGCAGACAGTCCTACACCCATACTTCCGGCATTTAAACAATAGGCCTGCAGACAGTCCTACACCGCTACTGCCGGCATTTAAACAATAGGCCTGCAGACAGTCCTACACCGCTACTGCCGGCATTTAAACAATTGGCCGGCAGACAGTCCTACACCGCTACTGCCGGAATTTAAACAATAGGCCTGCAGACAGTCCTACACCCATACTGCCGGCATTTAAACAATAGGCCTGCAGACAGTCCTACACCCATACTGCCGGCATTTAAACAATTGGCCTGCAGACAGTCCTACACCCATACTGCCGGCATTTAAACAATAGGCCTGCAGACAGTCCTACACCCATACTGCCGGCATTTAAACAATAGGCCTGCAGACAGTCCTACACCCATACTGCCGGCATTTAAACAATTGGCCTGCAGACAGTCCTACACCGATACTGCCGGCATTTAAACAATAGGCCTGCAGACAGTCCTACACCGCTACTGCCGGCATTTAAACAATTGGCCTGCAGACAGTCCTACACCGATACTGCCGGCATTTAAACAATAGGCCTGCAGACAGTCCTACACCCATACTTCCGGCATTTAAACAATAGGCCTGCAGACAGTCCTACACCGCTACTGCCGGCATTTAAACAATTGGCCTGCAGACAGTCCTACACCGATACTGCCGGCATTTAAACAATAGGCCTGCAGACAGTCCTACACCCATACTTCCGGCATTTAAACAATAGGCCTGCAGACAGTCCTACACCGCTACTGCCGGCATTTAAACAATAGGCCTGCAGACAGTCCTACACCGCTACTGCCGGCATTTAAACAATTGGCCGGCAGACAGTCCTACACCGCTACTGCCGGAATTTAAACAATAGGCCTGCAGACAGTCCTACACCCATACTGCCGGCATTTAAACAATAGGCCTGCAGACAGTCCTACACCCATACTGCCGGCATTTAAACAATTGGCCTGCAGACAGTCCTACACCCATACTGCCGGCATTTAAACAATAGGCCTGCAGACAGTCCTACACCCATACTGCCGGCATTTAAACAATAGGCCTGCAGACAGTCCTACACCCATACTGCCGGCATTTAAACAATTGGCCTGCAGACAGTCCTACACCGATACTGCCGGCATTTAAACAATAGGCCTGCAGACAGTCCTACACCGCTACTGCCGGCATTTAAACAATTGGCCTGCAGACAGTCCTACACCGATACTGCCGGCATTTAAACAATAGGCCTGCAGACAGTCCTACACCCATACTTCCGGCATTTAAACAATAGGCCTGCAGACAGTCCTACACCGCTACTGCCGGCATTTAAACAATAGGCCTGCAGACAGTCCTACACCGCTACTGCCGGCATTTAAACAATTGGCCGGCAGACAGTCCTACACCGCTACTGCCGGAATTTAAACAATAGGCCTGCAGACAGTCCTACACCCATACTGCCGGCATTTAAACAATAGGCCTGCAGACAGTCCTACACCCATACTGCCGGCATTTAAACAATTGGCCTGCAGACAGTCCTACACCCATACTGCCGGCATTTAAACAATAGGCCAGCAGACAGTCCTACAGACAGTCCTACATAAGTCCTACACCATACCCGGGGCTCTTTATTGATTAATATAATAGTCGACTCAGAGCCAAAAACAATAATAATAATTCATCTTTCATACCTGAGTTCAACCGTCACGGATGACGCTCGCTGTTTCAAACACCCCCCCCCCTTTTTTTTTTTCAATCAGTACTATTAATATAAAACATGTTGAGAAAGGGGGATGTTGGTTGCTAAAAGGAGGCAGCCACACCAGAAGCAAAATATGTAAGTAAATTTAGCTAAGTCCAACTTAGAAATGCTCCCGCAACGGGTACAGGAATATGATTTCTTACATTACACATACAAGCACCGGGGAGTGGGGGTGGGGATAGGTCTACTGGGATTACAGAAAAGCACCGGGTAAAAGCATAGGTTTAACGGGATTACGTACAAACACCGGGTATAGGCATATGCCTACTTGGATCACATACAAACACCAGGTACAGGTAGAGGTCTAACCGGGATTACATACAAACACAGGGTATAGGCATTTGCCTACTTGGATCACATACAAACACCAGGTACAGGTAGATGTCTAAGGGGATTACATATAAACATGGGGTATAGGCATATGCCTACTTGGATCACATACAGGCAACAGGTACAGGTAGAGGTCTAATGGGATTACATACAGACACGGGGAATAGGCATATGCCTACTTGGATCACATACAGACACCGGGTACAGGTATAGGTCTAATGGGATTACATACAAACATCGGGTATAGGTATAGGCCTACTGGGATTACATACACACACCGGGTATAGGCATATACCTTCTTGGATCGCATACAAACACCAGGTACAGGTATAAGCCTACTGGGATGACATACAACTGACATTAGTGAATAGTTGTAGTGTGCTCAGCTTAAAAAATATATGGTCGGCGAATTGCTGATTTAAAATATTAAAAATGAAAGAAAAGTTTAATACCAAAAGCTATTACAACGCAATCAAATACACATTAAGCCTAGTGTACCTGCCGAAAGCCATTGGAACATTAAAAAAACACAATAGCAGTAAAGTTAAACGTCTCAGGCTCTAGTCTAGATGAAGCGACGACAAACGTCTCCTCATTGTTTCCATGTGATACAGTGCACCACGGTCTAGGGGGTCACAGTTGACACTTCCGCAAAGCAAAATGGCGGACATCGACCAATCAAAACGCGCAGTACACGTCATGCATAGCGATTTGCACAATTTCAATTTGTTTTCTAACATTCATGGTTATTTGAAGATACATTTGTCCTCAAAATTGCATTTTTGTCGTGAATTTTTTAGCTTTTCAATGATATTTAAATACGATTTAATTAAATAAGCGAATTTCGCGTTAAAATTTATAGATGCTAATATTGGGCAAGTTGTTAAAAATAAAATAATAGATCTACAATGTATTCAAATCACATTTATTTTGATAAAATAATTTTAAAAATAATTCAATATTAAGAATGTTAACAAAGATGTTTTTTTTTATCTACGATAATATCCAAATTTTGATATTTTAAAAAAATCAATATCTTTGTCGACTTTCGAATATTTTGTGAGCCGTAGATCGATTCTTTTCGTTTATCGAAATTCTCCTTTACCTTGTAGAGCCAAAACGTTAGATCAGTAAGGATTTCCAGTCAGGCCAGAAGGCAATCAAAATGGCTGCGGAAAGTGACACCCCCTGTAACAATAGATTCTCACACTTTTGTCAGCAGTCCGTGGTTTAACACCATGCTCTCGGCTCTCTAACTGTCACCGCTGGCATGTCTGGTTTGGCATCACACGACAGTCTATATGTGGGCAGTTCTAAAACCCTCGCTCTGTATTTATCTTATTGGCAAGGTTTCACAATTCTAATTAGAGCAGCGGTTCTCAACCTGAGAGGTCGCGACTTCTTTGGGGGGGGGGGGGGGGGGTGTCGAATGACACTTACACGGAGGTCACCTGTGACCATCTAAAAACACATATTAATGAAGAAGCAACGAAAATAATGCTATAGTTTGGGGGTGGGGGGTCACCACAACCGAGGAACTGTATTTAAGGGTCACGGCATTATGAAGGGTGAGAATCACTGAATTGGAGTTTTTAGTAATAGTTTAAGAACCCGAAAAGATGTTTGCACTATTAAAACAATGGAACATACAACTTTGGTGATAAATTTAAAATCGCCACGGATGGAAACACGAAAGTTGTGTGATGTGTTTGTGTCAGTCGATGTTCACGCCGAAACACACAAAAATTGACCCTTCTAAAAAAAAAAGAGGGGTGGGGGAAAAATCGAGGGAAAAGTCCAAAGTTACTATCCTTTGACTGTAAATAGGTAAATATAAAAAATGGATAGGCCACTCGTGTCATCTGAAGATCCCTCAAGGATCCTGGGAGAGGAGTAGAATTAGCTCTAGGTGGGCTTTGAAAGGGATCAAAACGGGGTCTTTCTCAGAGAATACGGCCGATATTCTGAGCAGACGCCAAAGTTTCACCGTGTGTGTTTGATGTTTAAGCCGTAGGCCTCTTCGATGTTTAACCTCCTGAGTGAAGTCGGGGGAGAAATTGGTTTGCAGTCAGAGATACTAATTTCTAGAATTAAGAGCGTTTGTCTTACAGATATAAGGCAAGCGTTGGGAGCAGGGGTGATGGGGTGTGTTTACGTTTGTGGCGCCCCTGATTATGATATTTTGACGCTTTTAAATTTGTAGAATTTTTGTTAAAAATATAATCCAAAATCTTAAATCTATTGATTTGATTTTACTCCTCACAAGGTGTGAAGAAGCCATCGCGGGAGTAAAGTATAGGAGAATAGAGTAGAGCAGAGTAGAGTAGAATAGAGTAGAATAGAGCTGAGAATTTGTTCAGGCTTCATCATAGCTCCACTATATACCTTCCACTCCTTCTCAGCTCCACCATCTCTCTTACATTTCTTCTCAGCTGAGCTTCTTCTCAGCTCCTCCATATCTCTTCCACTGCCTTCTCAGCTCCACAATCTCAGAGTACAGAGTTCATAGAGAGAATGAGCGGAAAATGGGGAGTCATGGGGTATTGAGGGCGCCATGGGTCCTATGGGAGAACGATTCGAAGCCATTGAAACTTCGCTTCGGAATTCTTTGTCACGTTTAGACTGCTCGTGTAAAGAAAAAAGGAAATAAAAAAAATATAGGTATTATTTCTCATTATTGCAATTAAAAAAAAATTGAAATTTATTTTCTTGTGTCGTAAGATGAAAAGGTTGAGAACCATTTTCATATACTATAGTACTATGGTGCTGGTGTCAGAGTGGCGATATGAGGAGCCTTAAACACCAGACCAGTACAAACACCCATTTTTAGTCTTATACCTGATGGGCACCGGGAGATGTGTGAAAAGTGAGTTTGCTGTCTCTTCGGCAGTGTATTATGATGGTATGACGGAGCATACTACTCTCAAAATGCATATATGATCTTACAACCTAAAAACATCCATATGCGTTATGTTTCCACCAAACTAGAATTTTAAAACAATTTATTAAAAAAATGGTATTATTGGGACAATGATTTTAATTTCAAAAGGAAATACTGATTCAATGAACCGGATGTAGGCGATGATGATCCCTCTTGAACTAACTCGATTCCGATACCCTAACTGCGTGTTACGGGTATGATATAGTGTGTGTCGAATAAGTACGCGTGAAGTCATGCCCACCCGATTTAGCTGCGCTTGACAAAGCTCCGTGACGATTGCTGTGGAACATGGCTGCTCTTGACATTTCTCCCTGGCGATTGCTCTGGAACATAGCTGCTCTTGACATTGCCGCTTGGCGTGCTCTCTTTTAACTTAATTGCTCTTGAGATTTCTATCCGACGTGTTCTGTGTAAATTAGCTGTCCCAGGCGTATCGGACTTTGTCATTGCCACATGATGACGTCTTTGCTTCAACGTGTCTGCCCTTTCCAATGTTGCCCGACGTTTCCTTATCAACGTTTCTGCCCTTGCCATTGCCGCCTGGCGTTTCCTCTTCAGCGATTCTGCCTTCGCCACTACCGCCTGGCGTTTTCTCTTCAACGTTTCAGCCTTTGCTATCGCTGCTCGGCGTGTTATCTGTAACTTAGCCGCCCTCGCCATTGCCGCCTGACATAATCTCTTGCAATGTTCAGCCCTTGCCAATGCTTCACGACGCGCTGTCTGCAAATCAGCTGCCTTTGCCGCCAGACGCCTTCTCTGCAGCTCCGATCCCGAAGCTGTATCTCTGGTGAGTGCTTCTGTTCCACCCATGACACTAGAGTGATGAAGAATTAATATATGAATGTTGATGGGATAAAACTAAACCATGTAACTGGCTATGTTTAAAAAAATTGCATAACTACAAGCAATGGAAAATACCAACTCTAATTTCAATAAGTTAAGCCAAACAAGAACTAAATAGGCGCAGTTCTGTAAATTGTACAATAGATCAAGCCAATAGGCCTGCATAATAAGCAGTATTTCAAATTAGTATCACAAAAATATAACGGATTGTAATAATTCGTTATTAGAAAGAAGGGAACCACAAACTATTTAGGCTACCATTCGTTTATCCATGTTCTAATTGTTAGTAAATTAAGCTACGTCGGAATTAGAAATACTCATGCAACGGTTATAGGCATATGATGCAGTATGCCTACTGGACTTACATACAAGCACCGGCTAAAGACATATGCCAAGCACCGGGTATAGGCAAAGACCTACAGGGATTACATCCAAGCACCGGGTATAGGCAAAAGCCTACTGGGATTACATCCACGCACCGGGTATAGGCAAAGGCCTACTGGGATTACATCCAAGCACCGGGTATAGGCAAAGGCCTACCCTACTTAGATTACATCCAAAACCCGGGTATAGGAATAGGCCTACTGGGATTACATACAATTTAACATTACTGAATCGGCCTAGTGTGCTCAGCTCTATACTAGATTTCGATGGTCGACATGATGTTGATATCACAAGAGTTAATCAAATTAAAATGAAAGAAAATATAACATCAAAGACTATTATATCAGAATCTAATGAACCTTTCGTTACCCGATGAAATTAACCGGCACACAAACAACTTCGAAAGCAGTAAAGTAAATCGTCTATAGTCTATAGATGAACCGACGACATAAATGCCTTCTCTTTGTTTACATGTTATTCAGTGCAGCTCACACTTCCGCAAAAGCAAAATGGCTGACATCGACCAATCAAAACGCGCAGTATCTTCGCATCAGCCAATCGGCTACTTTTGTGTACACGTCATAACATCTTTCCAACTTCCTTGTAACTTCAGTTTTTCCAAGCAGAGGAAAATTGCCCTTCCCTCCCTAATTATTTTAAATTGTATGGTATTTACTCATTAATTATTATCATTACAATGAAAAAAACCATGATCATAAGAATTCTAGACGAGTGATACGTAGAAATTTATCCGGCTTCTCAGCTCCGCCAGATACCTTCTATTCCTTCTCAGCTCCGCCACATCTCTTCCGTTCCTTCTTAGCCCGCCACATCCCTTTCATTTCTTCTCAGCTCTGCCATATCCCTTCCATCACTTCTCAGTTCCGCCACATCCTTTTCATACCTTCTCAGCTCCGCCATATATCTTCCATTCTTTCTCAGCTCCACCACAACTCTTCTATTCCTTCTCAGCTCCTCCACATCCATCACTTCCATTCCTTCTCAGCTCCACCACATCTCTTCCATTCCTTCTCGGCGCTGCCATATCTCTTCCATTCCTTTAAAGACTGTGCCGGTAAGACAACATGCTTGGGAAAATCTGCAATTTACCGTTGTGATTCACAATTGTTTAAAATTTCTGTTTTATAATAAAGTACTCTTACGCGTCCAGTCTTTGAGGTGGCAAAATAAGCCCAATAATTGGTGGCGCTGCAAAGAGAAATGGCGTTGGGCATTTTGGGTGCTCTGGGAGGATGTCCCCAAATGGTAGAAATGAAACAAAGTCCCCGTGAGTGATGCTAAGAAATAGAAGGAGTAAGAAAAAGTTCAGAGTTCATACAACGGTAGGGTTTTGAGGGCGCCACTGGTCTATCGGGGACTTTGAGCTGATTTGAAGCCTTTGAAACTTTGCTTTGAAACGTCCCACTTTGAACGTCCCACAAAGAAAGTTCAAGCTTTCAAATTCTCCACATCCTCGCTTTACACCGAGGGCACAGACTTACCAAAACGTTAAATTGGTGGCCAAATTTGTTTGGTGTTAATGTTAGACATGGTCATGCAGAAGGGACCAAACAACTCAGCTGATTTTTTTTTTTTTTTTGGGGGGGGGGGGGGGGGGGACTATGTGGACGCTAGAAATCGAGCGATTTAAGTAGCTGACGGCTGAGATTGACAAAAGGATGAGTTCCTCCTCGGGGTTTCAAAGGTCATGGTCGGGTTCGTTTATATTGAATTCCTTCAGCTCTTTAACAAATAATAACAAACAAACAATAACAAACAAACAATAACAAACAAACAATAACAAACAAACAATAACAAACAAACAATAACAAACAAACAATAACAAACAAACAATAACAAACAAACAAACAATAGCAAACATACAAACAAACAAACAATAGCAAACATACAAACAAACAAACAATAACAAACAAACAATAACAAACAAACAACCAATAGCAAACATACAAACAAACAACCAATAGCAAACTTACAAACAAACAAACAATATCAAGCGACATCACCGGTGAATAAGATGACCTCTATATTAGACATGTGTTTAATGATGATTAAACGGTTTTTAAATACGGTGTTCACTCAAAGAGAAGAACGTGTGTACAAGTCCTCCATATTAAAAAGAAGACACCTCAAAAACCATAGGCAATAAAACTGTTTTGTTGTTGCATGGATTTGTATCTAACATAAAGCAGGCCCAGAGAATTCATTAAACTTCTTCGTTCTCTTCTTTGAAGCAATTTATTCTTAAACGCTATAATTTTGTTCACATGATTAAACTACGAATACACAAGGCGTACACTTGCTTTGTTCTTAGTATTTTGGAAAGTTCCATTGCAGTCGAAGTTTTTTTTCTTTCTCTTCAGCACATATTATGTTCCTCTAGCTCAGCGGTTCTCAACCTATGGGTCGCGACCCCTTTGGGGGGGGGGGGATCGAACGACCCTTTCACAAGGGTCGCCTAAGACCATCGACTATAAGTTTTCTATACATATGTTTACTGGGTCGTAAACCAAGAGTCATGTTGAAATATACGTTTTCTATACATATGTTTACTGGTATTCTCAACACAGCTGCCCCACCTAGTTGTATGCACTGGGCCCTCTTGGGTCTCGCCACTCCAAATCTGACGCACATATTGATACTATGTTTAAAGTGTGCCTTATCTGAAGGTATGCTATAACGGTAAGACCAACACAACGAGATCACATATGAATTTCTTTTTTAAAAAAGACACCATACAAGAAGAGTGTGATAAGGGAAATCCGTTGGTCGTATGTCTAACAGGCCCGACTTTACTCCAAGCACAGCGGAGTCAACCATGGCCACCAATATCTCGTGTTACGTCTAGACCCACAGCTGAGAAATGGCACACCGGGGGCGGAATTTTAACTGGTGCGGATTTATTCATTACAGTTGAATATCGCTTGCATGCCTGTCCTTAATCCGGTAATCCCGGGATAATCCTACATATAAATTATCAACAGGCTACAAGCATCCAGTCGTGTTTCCCTCTAAGCGGGGAAACTGACCGCCCGCTGTTTATTATCCAAACACGCCGGTGTAAACCCAACTTTTTGTGTCATGAAAAAAAATTCCACTCCGTATTAATAAAACCGGAGTTATCGGGCATTTTATTTTATCTTCCCCTTAAAAAAACAAAAAAAACAGGAAAAAACTTATTTTTCGGTGCTTGGGGGTTGGTTGAGAAGTGGGGCTTAAAATTTGAAAGAGAGTGTTGTCATCAGCAACGCGGCTATGGGCCAAGTTTCAGCTCGATAGTTTGACGGACTGGCTGGATGGTAAAAATCTTCGGACGGCTCACTGTCCCACGTCCCGTTAAACAGCCAGCCACCAACGATCAAACGCGAAGTTAATAAGAAAGGATTTAAAAAAATATATATATCAGAAGTTACAATTAAGATGACTCCTCTCACTTATATACGAATTTTTCATAATAAGAATTATTTAAGTTGAATTGCTATGCTCCGTTAAGCTTGCAAATATGTGGCATCCATATCGTAAACGCAAAACGTTGAACTGAGTCGCCATCTTTTTTTTTTTTGTTTTTTGTTTTTTTTTGTCGGAATCTTCTCCTGGGGCGCATTCTATCAAGATAACCCAGAGAGTCCTTGAAAAATAATCTCCGAGCCCACCACTGTATCGCTCTGACACTAACAACAGCTTTCTGAAAGGCTTTTGTCTAGACTTGTACATGTCATAGGAGTGCTGGATACTTGAAGATTTTTTTCTCAGCACGCTGTCATGCAGCGGCGTGCCGACTTCAGGGGCGCAATGGGGTAAGGGGTCCACTGGTATATTTTGACACAAGATTTATTTGCGACGGACATGCTGCCTGGCATGCCGTGGTTACGAAAAAAAAATAAAATCTAATGAATTTAAAAAGATATTTAAAAAAAAAAACAGTCGCAAAAGTCTTATTATATTTGATCGAACCTCTCATACTTTTTAGATTAAATTTAGATACGCCACAGGATCGGTTTAAAGCTCAGATTTGCGACATAGAAATGATCTATTCAAATACTCTCAACGCCTATCAAGGTTTAATATTTACTTACATTTTTTTGTGTGTGCGTGGTTTAATAGGGATCGAGTTTTATTAAAAATGTGTCATCATTGAATGCCATGGCCCACGAGTGTTAATCGACAATTTGGAAGCGATAGGAGATAGATATATCTACGTGATGACCGGTAAACTCACCCGATAACCCCCTTCACCTATACCAACCCACCCTCCCCTCCCCCCACGTTGTCCTCACACGGGGGACTCCACAGCGTGTCACAAACATGTCACTTGACGACCCAGGTCTCCGTTATATACAACCGTTAATATGTTCTTATCGACGACTAGTGTTTTCTTCTCCCCCTCCAGCTCTCTCTCCCCCCCCCCTCACAAAACTCTGCTGGAAATTAAAAGTGACCATTAATTAAATCGGAGTCGGATAATATAATCTTCATAAACTTAATCTCGGTGACGCAAAGGATTAGCACTTAAATGGCGCTACGGAGTAAACCAAGGAATCGTAATCTGAAAGGTCTTTTTAAAAAAAGATGGCGGATGGCATGTTCTTGGCCCCCCCCCCCCCCCGGGAAGGGAAGAGGGGGGAGGAGAGATTTCGGGGAGTGGGGGTTGACGTGTTTTCAAGATTTTTTTTGCCGACAGTTTGTTGACGATTTTGATATCCCAATCCCCCAATCCCCCAATCCCATTCATTTTTAAAAGAAACAAAAAAAATTAAAAAAAAATAAATTCATTCCATTTTGAGCGACCCCGATGACCCCAACCCCCCCTCCCAACTGACTAAGAATTTGACTCTTATGAAAGGTAATGACTTTTTTTTCCATTTAAATTGTGGATGAAACATTACATGACCCGTTACATGACCCATTACATGATATATTACATGAGCTATCATTACATGGCGGACCATTGCATGACCCATTGTATGATCCACCATTACATGGCCCACCATGACAAGATCCATTACTTGACCCACCATTGCATATCCCACCATAGCATATCCCACCATAACTATATCACACCACTACGTGACCCCTTACATGACCCATTACATGATCCTTTAATGACCCACCATTGCATGACCCATTAGATGGCCATTTACATGAGCCATTACCGACCAATTAAATGAACCATTGCATGAACCATCACATGGCCATTTACATGAGCCATTACTGACCCATTAAATGAACAATTACATGAACCATTACATGGCCCATTTTGATATCCAGGAATTTGTGAAATAATTTTTTTAAAAATGTGCGTGCTGACACATAACCAGCTGTTTATTTAAAAGATGATAGTCCAAACCACCTCCCCTTTCCCCCCACCCCCAACCCACTATGTTTTAGTAGAATACTTTTTTTTTCTTTATTGATTTGTTATTATGTAGCCAGATACATGATTTATTTAAGTCGACTGTCTGAGATTAAATAATTATTTTTTAATTTAAATATAAGTAAAATGACGAAGTTCACTAAGCTAAAAACACGTAGAAATTGGTTACCGGAAATTTCTTTTTTGAACGCACGATACACTATAGTGAAACGAACTAATGCGCTCAAAAAGAAATTTGACACAAAGTTTTAACGTGTGGACTGAAAAAAAAAAGAAAAAGATTCGACCAAATTTTCATTCGATCAAATTTCCGTCGATCAATTTTATGTCGACGAAATTTCTTTCAAACAAATTTCCGGGTACGGTAGAAAACCTTCTCATGACCCCAGCGATATCAAGAAATTTAATTTTTTCATGTGTTGTGTGTGTATGTGTGTGTGTGGGTGGATGTATGTGTGTGTGTTTTTTTGTCTGTATAAAACGAAACCCAGACACATGGAGTCACACACATATATATAAAAAGAAGAAAATATAATAATTCATTCTCTCATGTTTTAAATTACAGGTGTGCTATATAATCTGTCGGGGTTGGAAACATGATAATCACATGCCGCATATTGCGTGACGGATTGTCTGAGATAACATACACCCTGGTAGAATTATGCGCACTGTGACAGCAGTGGAATGCATCTCTGTGTAACTCTCTTAAAATTTAAATCCTGTGTGAAACAGAGGTTCTCAACCTGTGGGTCGCGACCCCTTGGGGGGTGGTCGAATGAGCCTTTCCCAGGGGTCGCCTAAGATCATCGGAAAACAAAAATACTCTACACGTAAGACGTAGCAACGGAAACAATGTTGTGGTTGGGAGTCGCCACAACATGAGGAACTCTATTAAAGGGTCGCGGCATTAGGAAGGCTGAGAACCACTGCTGAAAAAAAGAAGACGAGGAGATACACGACCGAGCAACCAAATGATAACTGAAATTGTTTGACAAACTATTTTTTTAGTGGGGGGGTGTGGGGGAGTAGGTAAAGGAGAAGTTGGAGTCATGTCAATTGTATAAATGTCGGAGTCATGTCAACTGTATAAATAGCAAGACGGTCACGTGACTGGTGCTCGGGAGATTCCGGAGACACCGGCGGGTTGTGCGCCGCCCTGTCACGCACTAATCCCCCGAGGTTTACTTACTTGTCGACCTATTCAAAACAAACCATTTTCATCCGTATATGTCAGAGTTCCCCCCCCCCCCCTTTTTTCAGTGTTTGCACACATTTGCCTCATCTTTGTACCAGCAGACAGGCGTCTACACCAAGGGGCTCTCACGCTGGTCGCTTCGTCTCGGTGTCAGCAGACGGGTCGTCTGCATCAGTGGTTCTCACACTCTTTCAATCTTTGCTCTTAGAAATATGCGTCTACGCCAGGGGTTTTTGACACGAATTGAAGTATACCGGGGCATACCTAGGGTATCACGGGTAGGGAAGATTCCCTGTGAACCACTTGAAGAGGGGCGCGAAAAACATTTTGCAATTAGACAATAAAACAGGCTTATTAATTACGCACTACAAAGAGTTCAGTAGTAGCCCCAAAATTTAGCAAAGGCTCAATCAAATTACAAACATTTTCTGGCCACCTCTACCATGGGTGCCAAATAACTTACGTACGCCCCCCTGGAAGTATCCAACGCTTTGTGTTTGGGTTGTATCAGCGAGTCGGAGAGCTTCGGTCCATCAATTCTGTTTCTGGTTCTGGTTCTGGTAGGGTACGTTGCTGCATCTATATACTGGCATATATGCAACGGTTGGGGAAGTGATGCTGCCATCCTAAAGGCTCCTAGCAGATGGCAGGGCAGCCTTGAAGCTTTCGATAGATGTCGAGTTCACGGCGGTACTGTCCAGGTGGTTCCAAGCGATTATTGTGCGTTGATGTGGGGGCCTGACTCCTGTCAAAAGAATTCGAATTCAGTGTGGCGCGCCGTTATTTCTGTTACATCATGCGGCACGGGTCGGTTCAACGGGTATGTAGAACACGGCAAGTAAAGCACGAAGACCGGATACCGGATGGGATGATGGGTTTCGTCTGTGCGTATTCTGTCTTTGATTTTACTGTAAAGAATGGGGAAATGTTCTGTGACAGATTTAAAAAAAAAAAATAGCACTATATTTGGATTTCACTCGTGTCGAAAGTTAGATGTTCATTCCATTTCCTGTTCGAAATAAAACAAAGAGCAATTGATACGCCGCGTCGACTTAAATAAAAAAAAGTCGCTTACGTCTCTGTTGCAGACTAAAATAGAATTAATGTTAGCCGTTATTTCTTCTACGTGTGTTACTTGAGTTTCAGAAACTTATACCAAAGCGTCATGCACATTAAAAATAAGATTAACCCCAACACTGTCAAACTTACAACCCAGCCACACCACTGTCAAACATACAACCCAGCCACACCACTGTCAAGCATACAACCCAGCCACACCACTGTCAAGCATACAACCTAGCCACAACACTGTCAAGCATACAACCCAGCCACACCACTGTCAAACATACAACCCAGCCACACCACAGTCAAACATACAACCCAGCCACACCACTGTCAAACATACAACCCAGCCACACCACAGTCAAACATACAACCCAGCCACACCACTGTCAAGCATATAACCTAGCCACACAACTGTCAAGCATACAACCTAGCCACAACACTGTCAAGCATACAACCCAGCCACACCACTGTCAAACATACAACCCAGCCACACCACAGTCAAACATACAACCCAGCCACACCACTGTCAAACATACAACCCAGCCACACCACAGTCAAACATACAACCCAGCCACACCACTGTCAAGCATACAACCTAGCCACACTACAGTCAAACATACAACCTAGCCACACCACTGTCAAGCATACAACCCAGCCACACCACTGTCAAGCATACAACCTAGCCACACTACAGTCAAACATACAACCCAGCCACACCACTGTCAAGCATACAACCCAGCCACACCACAGTCAAACATACAACCCAGCCACACCACTGTCAAGCATACAACCTAGCCACAACACTGTCAAGCATACAACCTAGCCACACCACTGTCAAGCATACAACCTAGCCACACCACTGTCAAACATACAACCTAGCCACACCACAGTCAAACATACAACCCAGCCACACCACTGTCAAGCATACAACCTAGCCACAACACTGTCAAGCATACAACCTAGCCACACCACTGTCAAACATACAACCTAGCCACACCACAGTCAAACATACAACCCAGCCACACCACTGTCAAGCATACAACCTAGCCACACCACTGTCAAACATACAACCTAGCCACACCACAGTCAAACATACAACCCAGCCACACCACTGTCAAGCATACAACCTAGCCACAACACTGTCAAGCCCAAGCATACAACCTAGCCACACCACTGTGAAACATACAACCTAGCCACACCACAGTCAAACATACAACCCAGCCACACCACTGTCAAACATACCACCTAGCAACGCTACCGTCAAAGATCAAACCTAGCCACACCACTGTGAAGCATTCAACCTGGTCACACCACTCGCATAACAACCTCCCATGAGCACTGTCAAGAGACACAGCCTACCCGTAACAATATCTAACATACAACCGTACCCACCCAGAAATACACTTCTTATCAAATCAACTGCACCCCATATACAGGAATGCCCCCGTGACACCCCCACCCCATTCTCCACCCACCTCCCTAACACTCTTGCTGATAAGACCCTACCCCCTCCTAATCTCGACCGGTATATATCTCCTTACCATTACGAGCATGATTAGATTTCCCGCTGTCAAAAAAATTCCCACCGAGTGCGCGACGTCATCACTCATTTCCCCACCAGTCAGCTCTGGCTTACTTTCCGATGTCAACCCCCAGCCAGACAACGGCATCATTAGCTCGCAGACATGCACGGTCGTTCTCGGCCGATCATTTCCGGCCTGATGGCTGTACTGATCTTTACCGACCTTTTGCGAAAAGGTGGCCTGTTTTTGTTGCGTTTGTCCAGGTATTCTACAATCTCCTACCTGTTGGCATTCTCTGTGTAGATGTGGGTGGGTTAACCTGGATTATTCCAGTGTGTGGCGGCTGATATAATAAAACTTGCGGTATACGTAATTTACTGAAATCCTGACATCACCCCCCCCCCCCCCCCCAACCACCCACCCACCTCCAAAGGTTTCTTAACAAATAACATTTTCCAGATTGATTCATAAAAATAATGTTAGCAAGCCAACTACTGTGCGTTTCAATACTGTTTTTTTTTTTGGTGTGGGGGTGGGGTTGCTTAATGCTTTCCCCGTATACCTTAAATTCCAGATGTTTCTTGCTTAACTCTAAGCTTGCATAATCATTACCCGATTCCTTTACAAGCTGCCTGCTGCAAATCGTGGATCAGATTTCCCCTTTTCCCGGTGGATCTCGGGATACAAAAAAATGGGCGCATCTGGCTTAGCGATTCTGGCAATGTGATTTCCATCAGGGTCGGCAAAGTCAACCGATGAATGAAGGCATTGAAAATTTTGTCACTGAGAAGGGTGTCGGGAAGTACTCCGTGCGTAGGTCGGGACATTTGTGGTTTTGAAACGTGCGTCTATTTTAAACTGAACTTAAAATAAATATGTTGTGCTTTGTATGTCTGTGTGTAGGCCTACATATTTTTTTAAAAAATATTGTTTATTAATCTTCAACTAATTGGTCCTCAAGAATATTTGACAAAATGGTGATTCTTTTAAAAAGCTCTTATGACCCTAATCGTGTGTTGCAATCAATGCGTTTTCTGATGAAAACATGGACACGGAGAAAACATGGACACGGAGAAAACATGGACACGGAGAAAACATAGACACGGAGAAAACATGGACACTGAGAAAACATGGACATAAAAAAACACTGGTTCCGATGAAAACATGGACTCTGATGGAAGCGTGGGCATTTTGTTGAACTAGATATCTTTCCAATGGACATTTTGTTAAACTAGATATTCTTTCCGATGGGCATTTTGTTAAACTAGATATTCTTTCCGATGGGCATTTTGTTAAACAAGATATTCTTTCCCGATGGGCATTTTGTTAAACTAGATATTCTTTCCGATGGGCATTTTGTTAAACAAGATATTCTTTCCAATGAACATTTTGTTAAAATACGGCGATTAGAAGCAACTCTATTCACGTTTAAATACTTAAACGTGCATTCGAGTAACGTGCTGTATAAAATCTCACCAGACCGGCTTTTGGGAATTTTCATTGTGTGCTCTAATTGAACAAAGCCTTACAGCCATTCTTATGTATAGTGGCCCACAGCAGTTGTACTTGTGATCATCCTCGTTATTTTTAACATGACAAAAATTTTAACGGAAGAAAATAAAACAACAACAACGGGTTTTTGTTTTAAACACGTGTGTGTTTAGAAATGGATTTACTTCACAAATTAGTGTGTTGTTGTAGTTTTAACAGCATTGATATATAAAGGAGTTTAACACGCCTTTAAGAAGGTCTTCAGGTGTGAGTAACACGCTGTATTCGCGCACAAGACTTCATTTTTTAATACAAGAATTTCTCTCTACCGGCAATGCCGTTAATAATTTTTTTTGTTTAAACACGTGACATTTTAAGATTGATTCTCTCTCGTGCAGTGTTCACCCGGTGAACGGCTCGAATAGATTCTGGGTTGACGCTGTAGCCCAAATCATCGTGGGACTCTTGGTGTGATGTTTTATAAATTTTTTATAGGAAATTGAATAACCACCAACCCCCGCCCTCCCCCCAACCCCAATTTATAATTAAAAATTCCTTTTCTTGGTGAAAGGGCGGTCGCACAATGAGTCTCGTGAAACGAATGATCTACAAAAAATTTTTTTAAAAATCTTGCTATCCCCCAGGACGTGCTTGTTGTCACATTTTGATCAAAGCGCCAACAATCGTGAGCATTGCTACCAGATTTCCCACTCGGCATTGAGCAGGCCGGCCTACTATAAAAAAAGACGTTATCTGCAAAGATGCTTGCGCGTGCTTCATCTTCAGTTTTTGTTGTTTTTTTTAATATATTTTCTAAACACGTACGTCAGCTGTCAAAACATCAGCATCTGGCGGAAGAAGCGGGGCGCGGAAAAAAATATCAAGGGTGCCACAGCATGATGTGCTTGGAAGGGTTTTTCTGTTCGCTGTTGCTGCGTCCTGTAGTAACAGACTCATGCTGGGTCAGTGGAACTTAATGAAATCTTGCCCTGGTCTATTTCAACGTAAGAGGCGTTTCAAAATGGCGACGTTAGTGGTTTTTTTTTTTGAAAGTCTTCCCCAGTCTAATTATGTATCCATTTTGTATGGCATCCTTCCGTCTTCACGAGACGATGGAGTAGCTATATTGTAGTCCTACACTTCGACGAGTGGCTCACTAGACCAATCCTGGAGTGACAATCTCGTCTGCCTTTCACGTATCCATTAGCGTTTCATGCCCGTGTGTATGAGTCGGTTTGATGAAGTTGAGACAAGTGTTCTCAAATTGAACCTTAAAAATCCCTCTTCGGGAATCAACAATTGGGATCTCAAATTTTTTAAATTTTATTGTGCTCTGTTTCCCGTCGTAGTTTAATTTGTCCTGTTCACTGAAGAAAGCGCTAAGACGAAACGTCCTAGTGTCCTGTCTTTTGATTCAAGCTTCCACACACCTTGTTCTGCTATTTCATTCACACAGCTTGAGCCCAGCCCCTTCGTGTATTATCAGGTTGTAGACAGGGTCGCTGATTTTTAAAAGTGAATCTTTTTATTTTAAGCGGTAAATGTGTGTACACCCCCACCCCACGCCCCAATAAAAATAAATTAATTTTAAAAAAATGTGTATTCTGTCATAAGTCTAGTATTATTTACAAGGCATTACAGAGGTAGGGACTTAGTTAGTGTCATAAAGGACTTAGTTAGTGTCATAAAGGACTTAGTGTCATAAAGGACTTAGTTAGTGTCATAAAGGACTTAGTTAGTGTCTTAAAGGACTTAGTTAGTGTCATAAAGGACTTAGTAAGTGTCATAAAGGACTTAGTGTCATAAACCAAAGAATGGATGTTTCATTGTTGCTTTAATGGAATAACCATTTCCATGAACGCGATTATGACTATGGGACAGTCGTCATTTTTATTGGCATGGAAAAACTGATAATAACATGATATTTTTCACCTTTCAACATTAAAACAAAAAAGTTAATAATTTGTGAATAGTATCACGTTACCAATCGATGAGGCCATTTGATAAATGGGCATGTTCCAACGGAGATCACGTGTCATGCTAATGACAGCGGTTCTCAACCTGTGGGTCGCGACCCCTTTAGGGGTCGAACGACCCTTTTACAGGGGTCGCCTAGGACCACCGGAAAACACATATGCGCTACAGTTATGAAAAAACAAAAAAAAATGTGTGGTTGGGGGTGCGCCATGACATGAGGAAATGTAGTAAAGGGTCGCGGCATTAGAAAGGTTGTGAACCACTGGTCTAAAGCTTTCTAGGATACGGCATCCGTTGATGAGAAGTGACCTCAAAAATTTGAACCGAGCACACTAACGGCCAAGTGCAACACACTCTTTTAGAGCTGCCATAATGTTAGCATTTCGTTAACACCTTCTGTCTCCTCGCTGTGCGCATATACTATGGCGGGCGCTTTTTCGTCGCGCCAAAAATCACGCGCGGCACAGCAGCAGCAGCAACGATCAGCAATGTTGCGGGTTATGAACGCATCCATGTATCACAGAGAAACTTCATTAATCAAATACCTGGCGGCGAGAAGTTTTTTTTTTTTTTCCCTTTGAATTTCAGGGTGTCTTAGTTAGGGATTCTTAGCGGTACACGAGCCTGATCGCTTAATTGGATGTCTGTTTGTTAAGACAGAATCCTCGGACTTTTGGTATCAGTCATCTTCAACAAACCGTGTGTTGTCTTGCTACCTGTATTGAGAATTTGATGAGACAACAGCGAGTCGTGGGTGGGGGTGGGGGGGGCTCTTAGGGATCTGTGACAAGCTGCCTTGACAATTTCGCACCGCCGTTAAGCCTACACCGTTTCGTCAACAGACCATTTCTCGAACGGGCCATTTCGCCAACAGGCCATGTCGCCAACAGGCCATTTCGCCAACAAGCCATTTCGCCAACAGGCCATTTCGCCAACAGGCCATTTCGCCAACAGGCCATTTCGTCAACAGGCCATTTCGCCAACAGGCCATTTCGTCAACAGGCCATTTCGCCAACAGGCCATTTCGACAACAGGCCATTTCGTCAACATGCCATTTCGCCAACATGCCATTTACCTACGGCTTGTCATAATTTTGTTAAAAAATACGTTTAATGAAAAAAACGTATTTCTTCAATGACGCGGTGCCTAGGATTGATGACGTCATTTATCACCGTCGTCTGCCTGTGTACATACATGTTGAACGTGTTGTTTCCTATTATCAACTGTTTGAGAGCACCCGTGTTGATAGGTTGTCTACACAAACTCTCTCGTCGTTTTGGTGCGCGCGAGCGGGGGGGGGGGGGGGGGAGAAAGTTTGTCAAGCAAACATCTCAGGTCTCGGCAAACCACAAACCGTTTAACTCGATGTTGTACGAAAACCTAATCTCGTCTTTAGTTTTCTTAGAACGCCACCGTAAAATTCGTCTGATGCACGCCAGTCTTAGAACGGCGACACGGTAGTTGCATTTGTAGAGTCTTACAGTATTTTTTATTTAAGTCAGATTTAACCGAAAAATAAATCTTTCCAATAAATTGCTTATTGACCATGAAAGTTTGAAGAACAACAATATGGGCCCCATTCAAACTTGCGCCCTATTCAAAACTTGCACCACATTTAAACTTGCTTCACATTTAAAGCTTGCGTCACATGTAAAGCTTGCGCCACATTTAAACTTGCGCCCCATTTAAAGCTTGCACCACATTTAAACTTGCGCCACATTTAAAGCTTGCGCCACATTTAAACTTGCGCCACATTTAAACTTGCGTCACATTTAAAGCTTGCACCACATTTAAACTTGCGTCACATTTAAAGCTTGCAACACATTTAAACTTGCGTCACATTTAAACTTGCGTCACATGTAAAGCTTGCGCCACATTTAAAGCTTGCGTCACATGTAAAGCTTGCGCCACATTTAAAGCTTGCGCCATATTTAAAGCTTGCGCCATATTTAAACTTGCGCCATTCAACGATGCTTCATTGATTCAGCACTTACATTAACTCATATCCTCTAACTCATCGGTTCTCAACCTGCGGGTCGCGACCCCTTTGGGGGGTCGCCTAAGACCTTCGGAAAACACATACACTCTACAGTCATGAAGTATCGGCGAAAAAAACTTTTTTGTGGTTGGGTGTCGCCACAACACAAGGAACTGTATTTAAGGCTCACGCCATTAGGAAGGTTGAGAACCACTGCTCTAGCAAATGTGTTCGAGAATCGTTAACATCGGTGCATCCACATTACCCCGACACTAAATTTATTTGTAACAACAAAATAATCTCAACCATTATTAAACTGCTGGTGTTATCCACCTGCCTCAATCATTCAAGGACCTCCCTTACCTCCAATCACATTCAGCCCCCTCCCTCCCCCCCATTACCCTCGACCCCGCTGCCACAGTTCAGGCCTGCTCACAGCTAATCAGACCATTTCCATACATTGAATTACCCCCCTCCCCCTTGCATTCTCTCGTTTCTCAGGAAGGCATTGTCTCTTAAGTTTTTTAAACTTCCGGTATTGTCAAACTTTTATTTCTTCATTTCCTTCTAAAAAAAAATAAATAACATAAAATAAAATAAATGGCTGTCCTGGTGTTGATGAAAAGTGAGGGGAAGTCACATGACCAGATGGGCGGTTTATCACGTGACCAGATGGGCGGTTTATCACGTGACCAGATGGGCGGTTTATCACGTGACCAGATGGGTGGTTTATCACGTGACCATATGTTTGGGTTATCACATGGCCAGATATGTGCTATATTACATGGCCATATATGTGGTTTATTACATGGCCATATATGTGGTTTATCACTTGAATAAAAACAACAAGATAAATGCTGAGATTTTGTGAACATTATTAATATTATGTATTATTATTTTTAGGTGGTTTTTATATAGCGCAGTACCCCAGCCTGGGGCTAGGCTCACTGCAGTACCCCAGCCTAGGGCTAGGCTCACTGCAGTACCCCAGCCTAGGGCTAGGCTCACTGCAGTACCCCGGCCTAGGGCTAGGCTCACTGCAGTACCCCGGCCTAGGACTAGGCTCACTGCAGTACCCCGGCCTAGGGCTAGGCTCACTGCAGTACCCCAGCCTAGGGCTAGGCTCACTGCAGTACCCCGGCCTAGGGCTAGGCTCACTGCAGTACCCCAGACTAGGGCTAGGCTCACCGCGCTTTACACAAAAATGAGCAATCACAGAAACGTATACATTTAAAAACAACAATTGGTGAAAAGCTTGACCTCACCCAACCAAGTACCATCTACCCCTGGACAGTACCCAGAAGCTTACATCATTATATGGTTAGCACGTCGGTTAGTGATTTGAATTTTTGAAATTTGTTTCGGGGCATCCACTTTGGAATACGTTGACTTGTTTTTCTGTTGTTCCTTATGATGTTACGAGGGATTACGCGTTTTGGAATATACAGATCAGAGCAGCGGTTCTCAACCTGTGGGTCGCGACCTCTTTGGCGGGTGGAACGACTCTTTCACAGGTGTTGCCTAACACCATCGGAAATCACGTACACTCTACAGTTATGAAGTGGCAACGAAAACAATTTTGTAGTTGGGGGTCGCCACAACATGAGAAACCGTAATAAAGGGTCGCGGCATTAGAAAAGTTGAGAACCACTGGATCAGAGTAATGCAGGTCTCCATTAACCTTAAATTTCTCTGTAGATAATTAAATCAAACAACAAAAAGGTATGATGATACATGTTTTATAAACCAAGATTGTCGTACTATACTGTTTTAATCCTAATTATACTATACATACTTTTAAATCCTTGATATTGACTTCGCTTTCGTTTGTGACTGGCTGGCGGGGGGGGGGGGGGGGGAAGTAAAATCTTCGGACCGCTAATTCGCCCACTTCCCGTCAAGCTATCGGGCGCCGACTCGTTACCGATGACAATACATTCTATAAAAGTTTCAGTACAGTGGAGATGGTTGAGGCGTGACTGTTGGCATGACTCAGTAAATTTGAGACCCAGGTCTAGAAATCTTGTCTGCCTACAGTTCCAGCCCGGCGAGCTGGTCCTTAGTACAATGTAACAGTTTCAACTCTACGGGGTGACACAACAGGTGGACGAAATTAACGGGGTGGCGGGAACTCCAAGGGTCAAGGGATTGGGCACAGACGAGTCTAGCTTCAGTAGTTAATGTTCTCTGTCTCTCTGTCTGTCTCTCTCTCGCGGTCTCTCTCTCTGTCTCTCTATCTGTCAATCTCTGTGTCTCTCTGTGTCTCTCTCCCTCTTTATCTCTCTCTGTCTCATTCTGTCTCTGTCTTTCTGCCTCTGTCACCCTCTCTCTCTCTCTTTATCTCTCTCTTTATTTCTCCCTCTTTATCTCTCTGTTTTTATACGCCACTGCTCTGACTGCAATATGTTATTTTTATTTGCTAATGATTTAAAGAAAAAAACAAACAATTTAATTAACATTTTTATGAACATTACAAAACTGACGTGAATCGCTTGACTGACTTCCCCCTCCAAGGAGAACTCACCCTCAAGCCAATTTGTGTTTTGTTCTCAATGCTCTGCCATGCAGACAAAAAGTGGGGGGGGGGGGGGGGGTGGAAAGGGGGGCGGCGGTTGGGGCTGACTACGGCTCGTGTTTCCATGGCATGTAAGCAGATCGTTGTATAACATGCACCAACAGGTCGCCAACAGCAAACGTTATGACGTAAGCCCGATAGCAAAGTTTTCTCCGATTTCTTCAAGGGTTCTAAAATCAGGACCTTTAACTTTTAGGCGGAACGATTATGTCATACTTTTGTCGTGGAGTTCAGGCGTGGAGTATAGGCGTGGGGTCAAGGAGTGGGGTCAAGGAGTGGGTTCAAGGCGTGGGGTCAAGGCGTGGGGTAAAGGCATGAGGTCAAGGCGTAGAGTCCAGGCGTGGAGTCGAGGCGTGGAGTCGAGTCGTGGAGTCGAGTCGTGGAGTCCAAGCGTGGAGTCCAGGCGTGGAATCCAGGCGTGGGGTCAAGGCGTGGGGTCCAGGCGTTAGGTCAATGCGTGGGGTCAATGTGTGGAGTCCAGGCGTGGAGTCAATGCCGCGGAGTCAAGGTGTGGAGTCAAGGCGTGGAGTCCCTTCATGACGTCCAGCCGTGGAGTCCCGTCGTGTAGTTCAGTTGCTGTGTCTAATCTGTTATTTGAGACCTTTGTCTTGAGTTGAAGTAAGGCCCATTTAAGAATCCCGATCTAAAAAGTATAACTTCCACTTATTTAATAAAAAAAAATCAATCAAGCAAACAAACAAGCGTGCGTCATAATTCGATGTCGTACACAAGAAGATGAAATAATAACTCAGCTTATTATAAAGCCATACCGTTTCAGCATTTCCAATCAAGGGTGGTCATGAAGCAGAACTCGTGAATCACCGCGAAGAAGGAGTAATTTCCCCTTCTGTCCGATTGTTCACGCTCGGCTGGTCGCATGAGAACAAAAATTTAATCAAATGTTTTATTTCTTGGACGAATGCTTGACATTATATTTTTTGTGCGCGCGCGAATATTTCACGGTGAGATGCAGAGGTTTCTCAGATAAAATTTTTCATTATTTCTGCACCGGGACACATTTGCCGTTCAGTGGGAACTGAGAGGGTCTGTCACAGTGGCGTAGCGAGCTTAACTCGCGCCCGGGGCACAATACCTTTTTAGCGCCCCCAATACCTTTTTAGCGCCCCCCCCCCTATTCGAAAACCATACAATATTATAGTAAAATATACCATTTGGCGCCCCTTGTGAGTAGCGCCAGGGGCATGATGCCCCCCTTCCCCCCCCCCTCACTACGCCACTGGTCTGTCACCGCCAAAGTTATGCTTGTCTTTTAGATCAGTGTTAATTGAACACTCTAATATAACAAGTGAAAGAAAGGATTCGTCAAGCGATTGGGCAGTACGATGGCCTCCTGGTGTCTGTAAAAAAAGCAAACTTGAGTGGTATGGCCACGTGACCAGAAAACAAGGGCTCGCCAAAGAAATCTTGCAGGGCACAACTAGAGGAGGGAGAAGAAGAGGAAGGCAGAGAAAAAGATGGGAAGATAGCATCAAAGAGTGGACGGGATTAAGACTAGGCGATGCTAGGCGTAGTGCAGAAGACCGAGAGGAATGGAGAAGGATAATTTTCATGTCAGCTGTGGCGCCCCAACGGTCCAAGGACTAAGGGACATGATGATGATGAGATGAACCGCACACTCTAAGGGTTTATGATTCATGACATGTTTACACGATGAAGGATTCGCGGAAATATCGAGGCTAGAGACGTTCAGTGGAGGCGACAGCTTTGTGTAGGAAGGTAGGCATACACACGCGTTCGTTTTTTGGGAGATATGGTTGGTTACAAAGAGAGATATGGGATGTACAAAGGGAGATATGGGATGTACAAAGGGAGAAATGGGGGCTACAAAAGGTGATTTGGAGGTGTTAGGCTCAAATGGAGCTATGGGGAGGTTTTCAGGCTTAAGGCTAAGGTAACACGATTAACATAAAGAGCCAACATGCGTATCAGAGGAAGATCGGGAGGGGTTGAGGAGAGATTGAGAAAGATATTCCATAGGAGTATTCAGGAGATAGTAAGAGAGAATAGTATATAGTTTAATACCATAATTTAACGTAAACTCGCTACAAAAATAATCAAAGGCCCATATTTAATATTTAAAAAAGATGTTAAAATTAAAATTTTTTTTTTTTTTAAAAATCCTAACACCGGATCGTTGGTGAATCTGCTGGTTGATGTGTACGCTCAGAACAAACACTAACACACACACACACGTCATTTCGTGGGGGCGTCTCTCTCCAGCACAGTCAGAAGCTCCGGAAACGGACGACCTGATATAAGGGAGGTGCCGGGTAGCGGCGGCGGAAGCAGCGACTGGTTTTTTTTTGTATGAAGACGTGGTGGTAATAAAACCGATACGTTACGCCGCGTCTTTGTTGGGTGTCAATGACGCCCGGCGTAATATGTCGTTTCCGTCATGATTGATGAGCTAGTGCCAGTCTATCAGTAGGACATGTGGGGGGCGGGGGGGGGGGCGGGCGCATCCAGGCCATTCACAGGAGCAGTGTGGTATAGAGAGGGGCGATAGTGAATGTCTTGGGGGGGGGAGTGGGGTGGAGAGAGAATAGTTGAAGGTGAATTATATGGAGGAAATAAGTCTATGGCCTATGGCGTAACGTTGCAAGTTATGAGAAATCATTTGGAAGTGAATACTGTAATAAAATAATGCAACTGTTTCTGAGAGCTTTTAAATTGATATTTGCTTCCAGCGTGTAGTTAGAATACCCGACTTTATCTTCAGATGTTGCTTGCTGAATAGTTTAATCTAAAAGTATTAGATGGTTTAATATTAATAATTTCAAAAAAAATTACAACACCCCCCCCAAATTTATTTTTGTTGCTACTTCAAATATGGGTTTTCCGATGGTGTTAGGCGAGCCCCGTGTAAGGGGTCGCAAACCACGGGTTGAGAGTCGCTGTTCTAAGTGATGATTTGGTTTGCATACATCCTAATTAACACTACAAAAGAACGATTTTGTGACATCTCACACTCTATTGTTTTTACAAAATTTCCTTACGTGAATTCGAATTGATCCTGATCTCATGCTATAATAAAGGTTACATTTGTTGTGGAAAGTTATCGCCGCCGGGTGCCAGAGGCGTATCTAGAGTGTTCGGCGCCGGAGGACAAGATTCTTTTTAAAGCACCACCATCCTTTCTTTTTTGTAAACTCTCAAACCCATTATTTTCATCAATAAAATAATATCAAAGTAATTTGTGTCGCCCCTAACTAGTCTGGTGCCCAGGGACATCTCCCCCCCCCCCAATCTGCCCCCTTTAGCTACGCCTATGCCGGTTGGAAGCTTTAATCAAAACTCTTACGCCCAAACCTCAGAAAATTGCCCGGATTAATGTTATGGGCGTAGCTCTAGCTTCATGGCTACCACTATCAACTAGCCATTTAGCTACATCGTATACCACATTAATCACCAACCCGTAATTACGCGCCTACCTTTACCTACCCCCATTTTTTTGTGCGTTACCGTCTGGCTATTTATCGCCTACTATTTATTACGGCCCGTCGCGGCCTCTCTGATATGTTTGGCCTGACATTCCAGCAGTCTCCGGGCTTGTTTGCGCCGCGATGGAGCGTGTGCTGTTGTTTTGTTACAAACGGGGGTTTGATGTGCCGGGGTGGCGCGGGGGGGGGGGGGGGCGCTTTTGATGACGCGACACCCAGCGGTCCTGTTTTTTCTAGTCCGCGGCCCAACACTGCTAAGGGGGCCTCACGGGTGGCTCGTGTCAATAGAGGTTGGAAAACACGCTTGTAAAAGGGAAGGCCCCCGGGGGGTCGTACACACACGCACGCGCGGCTTGGTGTTAGATCTCAAGTGTGTTGCTGTTTGCGGCGGCGATATCGGGGGGGGGGGGGGGGGTAGAATAACATTATTGGGGGGGGGTGAAAGCTGTTTGGTGGTGGGGGCCGTAAGACTCTCGTAGACATTGTGTAGTTTTTTTTTTTTGCCTCAACTTTTTGTGTCTTTCAAATTATTTGGTATTAAGAAGGGCGTTATTAGTCACAATTTGTTGTCATCCACATAAGAACACCCGCTCTCCTTTTTTCCCGAATCATGCCGCGATGTCTAAGGTAATAATTGGGGAGACTGCAATCGGGTTAGCACAATAGGAAATTAGTAAAACACAGCA
>OZ024795.1:47053630-47104908 GCA_964017045.1 Omphiscola glabra | reverse complement strand
AAGTCATCTCTCGAAGTCATCTCTCGAAGTCATCTCTCAAAGTCATCTCTCAAAGTCATCTCTCAAAGTCATATCTCGAAGTTATCTCTCGAAGTCATCTCTCAAAGTCATCTCTCAAAGTCATATCTCGAAGTCATCTCTGGGAGTCATCTTTCAAAGTCATCTCTCAAAGTCATCTCTCAAAGTCATCTCTCGAAGTCATCTCTCAAAATCATCTCTCAAAGTCATCTCTCAAAGTCATCTCTCGAAGTCATCTCTCAAAGTCATCCCTCGAAGTCATCTCTCAAAGTCATCTCTCAAAGTCATCTCTCAAAGTCATCTCTCAAAGTCAACTCTGTGTTTTATTAAAATATGTTCTAAAAGCTATGGAAATCTAGGACTTTCTCACGTAACAAATGCCCATAATTAACTATGGCACTCAACTTCATCTAAATTATGCGCCCTCCAGTTAGGTTTTGAGCTCCACTCAGCCATTTTGGATTATGCGCTCTCACAGACCCCCTAAGCGCTCTAAATAGTTTCTCAAACCTAGAAAATATTGCCAGAAATTTAATGGCACTCAAGTCAAAATAAAATTCCTTTTTGGGCTTCCACGGGTGTGCCAAGACTGGCCGGGCGATTAGTCGTCTTGAGGTGTGCCAGGCTGGCGTTCACAAGCCTCAAACCTTTATCAATCTGGGCCAGTGCTTCTCAACCTGTGGGTCGCAACCCTTTGCAGGGGTCGCCTAAGACCACCGGAAAACACATATACTCTACAGTTATGAAGTATCAACGAAAATAGTTTTATTGTTAGGGGTCGCCACAGCATGAGAAACTGTATTTGAGGGTCGCGGCATCTGGAAGGTTGAGAACCACCTCTCTAGGCAGTGAACGAATTAAACGCCCCCCTGCACTTAGCACACCCCGGGCGTGGTGGCTGAAGCTGCCGTCGCTCTGGCTCAGTGCTAAACGTAAGTGCAGTTGCTGGTGCTCTGGCTCAGTGCTAAACTTAAGTGCAGTTGCTGGTGCTCTGGCAAAAATGAAATACAAAAATAATAAATATCCATACTTTCGATATTTAGTTACCAGATATATGAGCTCTAAAATATGCGTTGTTTTAGATCAGGGGTCGGCAACCTTTTTTTAGGAAACCATTTTTCTGATTAACTGCCCTACCAATATTTTGGAAGCCGCATGTCACTATAGAAAGAGTAATACAACAGAGCCGCATATATTCCTTCAATGAGCCGCATGCGGGCCGGAAGCCGCAAGTTTAAAGACAACTTTTGAAATAATTTACCTTAGATTACCCCCCCCCCCCCCTCCTTTTTTCCTTTTAAACCGTGAGGACTGATTCGGCCCATGTGCTAAAAATACTAAGGTCATACCCCCCCCCACACACCCCCCACCAAATATCACCCCATCAAAAAGTAATTTTTTGTTTAAAAAACGGAAGACGAAATAGCCGTTAGACCAATTATTTTGAGAACCCCCTTTAAGTAACAACGGCTGACATCCGTAGATGAATATCTCTACCATTTCCCGGAGTCTACATATCTATACAACATATCTATAGAACATATCTATACAACATATCTATACAATATATCTATACAACATATCTATACAACATATCTATACAATAGATCTATACAACATATCTATACAACATATCTATACAATAGATCTATACAACATATCTGTACAACGTATCTATACAACATATCTATACAATAGATCTATACAACATATCTATACAACATATCTATACACCATATCTATACAACAAATCTTTACAACATATCTATACAACATATCTATAGAACATATATATACAGCATATCTATACAACATATCTATAGAACATATATATACAGCATATCTATACAACAATCTAAGAGTGTTTGTGTCCCTTTCCTGTAGACTATATATCTATATATCATGGTAAGAGGGTTTGTCTGTCTTGAACTGTTTTTTAAATTATTTTCTTATATTTTTTTCGACTTGTCTGTCGAAGACCTTTTGGTCCAAACGTCCACTTTCTTGTATTGTCCCTTCTTCAAATTGTCCTCTACCCTTGTTATATTTCTTATTATTGCTTCAACCTGAACGCAGCACTCCCCGTAGTTTGCTTCAATAACAAGACCATACCTACAGAGTCCTTGTGTTGTCTGTCTTTTTGTGGGAGGTTTTCTGATGGTTTTAGTGGCGTAGCGAGCTTAACTCGCGCCTGGGGCACAATACCTTTTTAGCGCCCCAATACCTTTTTAGCGCCCCCCCCCATTCGAAAACCATACAATATTATAGTAAAATATACCATTTGGCGCCTCTTTGTGAGTAGCGCCCGGGGCATGATGCCCCCCCCTCACTACGCCACTGGGTGGTTTTCTGTGGTTTTTCTTGTGGTTTCCTACGGCTTTCTTCGGTTTCCAGTGGTTTTTACCGGAGTTAATATTTCATTGATTTTTATTTAAATTGGAAGATCTCCAACAATGTAATAAATGACACGTTGTTTATTCGCGTAATATGAAAAGAAAAAAAAAAATAAATAAAAAAAAATACAAAGATGTCATCGTGGCGATGAACCTAAATGATCCAAGGTCCATTAATCTCAGCACATCCCGTGCGGCATATCGGCCCAGGAGTTAAAAAAAAAAACAAACCCTACCGTATGGCTCTCGTCTCGCAGACCTCAGTTTACGGGACGTGTTTACATTGCGTTGACGTAATGAATGGAAGGTTTTTTTTTAAAATAAAGGACCGAATGAACAAATGACGCTAACGACTAGGTGGTATGCCAAAAATGCTTCCGGTGCTGAATAATGACTGCGCCCGGGATTAATTTCTGTCCCTTTTTTCTCTTTTTTTCTTCTTTTTTTTTTTTTTCCTTCTTTTTTTCTATTCTTCTTTTTATTTCCTTCTTTTTTCCCTTCCTTTTTTCCTTCTTTTTTTTCCTTCTATTTTTTAAATTTAAAAACATATTTTTAAAAAAAAATGATATAATGGGACATGACCTTTGACCCTCCTGCTCGTCGACAGCACGTGCGGCGTGTTATGTAAACAACGGAACCATTATTTTTATGGGTAACATTTTGAAAACGTTATTTCGGGAAAATTGTGCTAATTTGTGGAATTGCGGACAGGGGAAGATGAGGTTAATGGCGTCGGGGTTGGTTCAGGGGAGGAAGTGGTGAGGGTCGATGTGTTGACGAATGATTATTTTTGCGCAGTGCAGAGCGTTAGAGATAAGCTGTGACGTTGACGGAAATAGAGTGCCAGTAACATCGTTGCGTTAAGATTTGCTTCTAGGCCTTGTGACTTGTGACTGACATGCACATAAGGTACCGAATCAGCAACACACACCCCACTCCCACCCTTTTTTCGATCCCCACCCCTCAATGTTACTTATTTAAAAGTCTCAATACATGTCTGATGCAGCGGTTCTCAACATAAGACCATCGAAAAACACATATACTCTACAGTTATGAAGCGGAAACGATAATAATTTTGTGGTTAGGGGTCGCCACAACATGATGAACTGTGTTAAAGGGTCGCGGAATTAGGAAGGTTGAGAACCACTTAATAGAGGAAAGACGTGCCCTAACTTAGGTGTGTGTTTAAGTTAAGGGCAAGACGTGTCCTAACTTAGATATGTGCTTAATGGAAGGGCAAGAAGTGTACTAACTTAGGTGTGTGCTTAAGTTAAGGGCAAGACGTGCCCTAACTTAGATGTGTGCTTAAGTAAAGGGCATGCCGTTTCCTAACTTAGATTTGTGCTTAATGGAAGGGCAAGACGTGCCTTAACTGGGATGTGTGCTTTAGTGAAGGGCAAGACGTGCCTTAACTGAGATGTGTGCTTAATGGACGGGCAAGACGTGCCTTAACTGGGATGTGTGCTTAAGTGAAGGGCAAGTCGTGCCTTAACTGAGATGTGTGCTTAAGTGAAGGACAAGCCGTTTCCTAACTTAGATGTGTGCTTAAGTGAAGGCAAGACGCAGACGATCGGCAGAATGCTGGCGCAACCGACAACCATGTCCCTTAGTCCTTGGACCGTAGGGGCGCCACAGATGACATGAAAACTATAATATATATATATACCAAATATAAATAATATCAATTATATAAAATACCAAATATATGTGAAACAAAATTTACATGTAATACCAAGTATATATGTTAATAGCATATTATCTGTTATTTCTCAATTCTCAATAAAGCAGTTGGCTATCGTTCCCATGTTACAAGCCAATTCTCCAGTTGCACGCTGACCCATCCACGTCATACATTTTTGGTGATTTGACGCTGTGAAAAATTAAGTGCTACTTCAACAAGACGGAAAGAGAGCATTCGACTCAAACCATTTAGTCTGAGAGTTTCAACTGCTGCATTATTAAGCCTTGTTGCAAGCACATCAAGCAGGTCTCATTGAAGAAAGGGGCATCCGATTTCAGGACAGGAATGTAATGGAGATTCCTGCCGTCACGTGACACCACACCAAAGAACATATGTGTAGGAGAGTATTTTACATACGAGAAAGCCTCCGCCCCCCCCCCCTGGTGCAGTGGGTAATGTGATGCTACGTATTTGGGAGAAGACGGGGGAAAAACTGCTTGCGCACCGACATCTCCTCTGGTGCGTAGCACGTCTTTGACAATGTACACGTTTTGCGATAAGTTTAAAGGCAACAATAAAAGTTTAAAAAAAAAAAGAAAGATACGAAATCGGTTGCGTAAATTTTTTGAAGATTATGTCCGCGTCTAAAAATATCACGCTCTAAAGGAAATTAAACCCGTGATATCGGTTTCTTCGTGCGATTGTATCAGAAATCATAATGTCGTTTAAAAAAAATAATTAATTAACAAGTCAAAAGGCGCCTCTCAGAGATTTGCAACACTGCCCGTGAGCACGCGGGCCGGGGGGGGGGGGATAAAGTGGTACATCTAAAACAGAAACGTAAGGCAGGTGGGCTTGGGTTTCACTCGGATAATGCGAAGGTTAAAATTTACGAGCATGCGTGCTCCAGACCGTTCGTATAATATCCAGAAATGAACGGTTCGTGAATGGGGTTATGACGGGCTAGACAATACTTCATATAATTGTGTTGGATTGTGGGAAACAGGTGCTTGGGTTAGTTATTTTTTTTTAAAATCCCGTGAGGCAAGGACAGATAATTTTAGGATAAGCTAAAGGACAGATACCATTAGGATAAGCTATTCAGATCGTGAACAATTTTTGTTTTATTAAAAAAAAAAAATACTTAAATACATATTGTAATGAAAAGGGTCCCACAGTTATAATACTTTACTTGGCGTTACTGAGCCCATTGCCTTAAGCCTTAATCATTTAAATGTCTAGAATAATTTTTTTGTGTGTGTGAAAACGAAAATAATGCTTATTTTTTTTTTATTATAAAAAAAGATCAACTCGTAAAAAAAAATTAAAACTGTGAACTTATTCTGTAATAAAAAAATACATGCCAATAATAGTATTTTGAACTAATAAAAATAATGGATTATTCCGTACTCACAAGAATGGAATATTCCATGCTCAAAAAAATGGAATATTCCTTACACTAATGGAATATTCCTTACAATAATGGAATATTCCTTACAATAAGGGAATATTCCTTACTCACAATTTTGGAATTTTCCATACTCACAATAAAGGTATATTCATTACTCCCACTAATGGAATATTGATTACTGCCATCAATGGAATATTACTCATAATAATGGAATATTACTCATAATAGTGGAATATTCCTTACTGACAATAATGGAATATTGCTTACTGACAATAATGGGATATTACTCATAATAATGGAATATTCCATACAATTATAGAATATTCCTTACTCAGAATAATGGAACACTCATGGCTCCCAATAATGGAATAGTCATGGCTCCCAATAATGGAACACTCATGGCTCCCAATAATGGAACACTCATGGCTCCCAATAATGGAACACTCATGGCTCCCAATAATGGAACACTCATGGCTCCCAATAATGGAACACTCATGGCTCCCAATAATGGAATAGTCATAAGAAAAATGCAACATTCCTGTACTGACAGAGTCAAGTTGAGTTCGCCTCTTTGTTTCCTGTAGGCGAGAAGCAACCGACTTTCCTATTTGACAGGGCACACATACACACACCGGCTTCCCTTGGTCAACTCCCAGTTTTGATTTATGCTATTGCCATACTCTCACCCGATACGAGAATGCTTGTGATCTGGACAGTCTCACGCCCTAACGACTGCAGTGCTCGCTTTAATGCACCGGTCGACTTATTCCAAGACGTTATTTAGCAGCACTCCGGGTGGATGGGACTCGTTAGCCCTGGACGGCAACTCACCTAAGAGAAGGAGACTCTGAATTCAAACCCCGGAGATGGAGTCCCGTAGGCGGATGACATTGGTACAATGGAACATTACGACAACTCCTGCGACGCCACTGGTGCCAAGCTGTATCATCTACATCAGCGGTTCTCAACCTGTGGGTCGCGACCCCTTTGGGAGTCGAACGATTCTTTCCCAGGGGTCGCCAAAGATCACCGGGAAACACATATACTCTACAGTTATGAAGTAGCAGCGAAAATAATTTTGTGGTTGGGGGGTGGTGGGGGTCGCCACCACATGAGGAAATTTATACTGGGGTCGCGTCGTTAGGACGGTTGAGAACCACTGATCTATGTGATGTTCCCTTGGGTTTATCCAGCGGCGTGGAGAGAAGCGATTTGCTGTTGGGATCCAGCTTATAATCCTAGAAGGATAATCACATGCCTTGTGGATTTCGTCCTGCGAATTCCACACCATCGTCACCTTGTGACGGACGGATGCCAGCTTATTTACAAAAGTGCCGAAAAAAAAAAAAAACAACTTCAAAAGTTTTTGTTCAATGGCGCCCACTTTCTTTGAGGGAAAAAAATCTTCCCAACTCATTATGTATGCCGTTGCTGCCCAACATTATACTGATATACAAAATAATTGAACTCGCTAATCTCCAGACTGGTTGCCTGGTGTGCGTTGGGTCAGTATGGCACAGACGTTGACCCGTGTGTTGTCATCACCTCCTGTACTCAACAGCGCTCTTTTGTGTGCGTGTCTTTTACCTCCAGGCAATTTTTTAAAGCGGCGCTCCCCCCCCCACACCTCCACTTTCCTCTCCTCAAAAGGGTAGGGGGTGTATTTTTTAAAAAACTTCCTGGGGGACTAGATTAAGTATTTAGTTGAAGGATAGATTAATGACGCTTCTCTGAAGTTTTTCTCTGAAGTCGAAGGGAGGGGAATGGAAAGCACTTTAGAAACCCCGCTATACCTGAAGTGAGGCGATCAGTTAAGTTAGCTATACGGTCACAGAGCTACTTTCTTCGTGGGGAGGGGGGGGGGGCGTGAGGGGAGGAGAAGATAAATATTTTTTACGGATCAACAAACAACAACAAAACGCACATAGTGTATGTGATGAAAAGGTAAGGGGACATGTCTTGTCTTTAAAGATGTTGAACACATAATATATAAATAATTACATCTTTTTTTAAAGAGTGTAACGGTAAGATTGCGAATGGCAGAAATATATATATATCTTTAAAGACTATACCGAATAGACACGTATACAAACTCAGGGCAGCGTCCATTGGTCAGCTCTCAGTTTGGATTTATACTTTCGCCATTCTCTTGAAAGGAAGTAGCCCCGGTTAAATTCATGGGTGTTGCAATAAAGGACAGGCTCAAAGATGACTCAACGCTAATAAACTAAAGTCATTCATTTTTAAAAAAAAAAAAAGATTTTTTTAATCAAGACGCCACATGTGGCTAAAGTTTGTGTCACAGGCGGTAATAGTTAAGCCACTTTATGACAGAGCCTCTTTGTGACATCCTGGCATTACAACTGTTAAAAATAAGTAAATAACTCGCTAATTGTACTGTGAAATTATCTTTAAAAAAAAAAAATATCTCTAAAGCCTGTATCGCTATTAAAAAGTTTATGTTTCTGATGATCGTTTTTGTTTGAGGGAAAAAAAAACCTTTTTATTTGTACCACAAGATAGGTACATCAAAATACGCCAATGCTTAATTAACTTTAATACATACTGTTATGTTACGCTTGTTACATCAATGTCTACCTGTGGACACCCGATGCTGCAAAGATCATATTAATAGATCTTTTATTGTAAGGAATTAATGTTTTTAACCCCCCCCCCCCCCCCCCAATCACGGCGAATGGCATCGTTCAATCGAGTGCCTGGTCGGTTTCGCTGGCCAACCGCAGATAGCCTTGTGAAGTGATATGCGAACGAATAGATCAGTGGTCTTGCGGCACAGTGAGAAGACTTGAGTGACTGATGGTCATCTTGATAAGTGACCGACAAGCAGCGGGGAAGGGGTGGTGTGTGGGTTAATGCGAAAATAGGCTGGCAGCAGGAAAGAAAGTGGTCTTTGAGAAAATGTGAAATAAGCTGGCAGCTGGAAATTAAGTGGTCTTTGAGAAAATGTGAAATAAGCTGGCAGCTGGAAATTAAGTGGTCTTTGAGAAAATGTGAAATAAGCTGGCAGCTGGAAAGAAAGTGGTCTTTGAGAAAATGTGAAATAGACTGGCAGCTGGAAAGAAAGTGGTCTGTGAGAAAATGTGAAATAAGCTGGCAGCTGGAAATTAAGTGGTCTTTGAGAAAATGTGAAATAAGCTGGCAGCTGGAAATTAAGTGGTCTTTAAGAAAATGTGAAATAGACCGGCACCAGGCAGGAAAGAAAGGGGTCTTTTAGAGCCTGAGAAAAAGGGAGAGAAGCAATTTTCCCCAAGCTCAGCTCATTCGTGGAACTTTTGACAACAATCAGCCATGTTAATTGAAATACTGAACGAATTACTTGAAATACTGAACGAATTACTTGAAATACTGAACGAATTACTTGAAATACTGAACGAATTACTTGAAATACTGAACGAATTACTTGAAATACTGAACGAATTACTTGAAATACTGAACGAATTACTTGAAATACTGAACGAATTACTTGAAATACTGAACGAATTACTTGAAATACTGAACGAATTACTTGAAATACTGAACGAATTACTTGAAATACTGAACGAATTACTTGAAATACTGAACGAATTACTTGAAATACTGAACGAAATACTTGAAATACTGAAAGAATTTCAAAGTATCTATCGACTAATTCACTGATCTCTTGAGCAGTGAAACAATTTGATACGCACCTACTTGATTTTAAAGAGGAAAAATAAGCATTAAAAAATGTCCATTAAAACAATAACAACTTATAATTTAGAATACAGCGGTTCTCAACCTGTGAGTCGAGACCCCCTTGGGGGTCGAACGACCCTTTCACAGGGGTCTCCTAAGACCATCGGAAAACACATACACTCTACAGTTATGCAGAGAGCAACGAACATAATTTTGTGATTGGGGGGGGGTCGCCACAACATGAGTTACTGTATTAAAGGGTGGCGGCATTGGGAAGGTTGAGAACCACTGGATTAGAATAATTCGTTTGCTACTCCTATAATAAACAATTATTATTTATCGATGAGTTCGAACCCAAAGAAATGTTTACGCATTTTATCAAGGAAAAAGATGAAAGAGTGATTTAAAAAATCCAAAGTAATGTGTATGATTATGCTAAAGATTACAGTCATTTTGTACACTATAATTTATAATTATAAACTTTAAAAAAACAACCCAGAACAACAACAAAAAAAAAGCCAACATTTTTTTTATGTCTAATAATATTCACTTCTGAAGAACCCCCCCCCCCCCCCCCCCCCGAATTGTTTTGTTTGTTTTGTTGTGAACACCAGCTTTATCAAAGTGAGGTGGGAATGTGAGGGAAGTGTATGATTTGTGGGGGAGGGGGAGACCATCTATCCCTTTGCTAGTCCTGGATGTCAGTGATTTCCCCCCCCCCCCCCTGCGCCCCCCCCCCTTTTTTTATATCAAAGCCTCAGACTCACCCTCCTGTACTTGTTGAGAAATAACTTTTAAGCAAGACAAATGTGTCCGTCTTAAACACGCCTTGACGTCTGGTCACACACGAGATGGTCGTCTGCTGGAGAAAGGGGTTTCTGAACGCGAGCAGAGATTCACTCAAAGTACGCGCGCACACAAAAAAAAAAAGGAAGCAATAATAAAAATAATAATAATAATAAGATAATAATAATAATAACAGTAATAATAAAAATACACAATGGACTACGATGAGTCGATTGTTTTGTCACGTGATACGTGTAAAAACGAGTAAGACTTCCGGTAGGCTGTCTGCAACACACTAGACGCTCACAAATTTTTCTTCAAACAACTTTTTTCCTTTAATCATAACTGAATTATAATTATTGTCACATTTTATGAATGTCATTTAAAGAAACGCGTGTATTCAAGAATATTTTGAAAAGTAAAATTTTTAATTAACACTGGGGGAAGCGCTGGTGGAGACAAACATTGTGCTTTAAAATTAATGATAATGGCAATGGCTGATCAGCTGTTATCTGTTGTTATGTGTTGTTATGTGTAGCAGAAAGCCTACCAATGGCTGGTACGTATCACGTGACAAAACAAGGAAGTGACTCATCGTAGTCCATTCTCTTTGTTACAATGGAACAATCAACGAATGCCACTAATAACGCTGTCACTAAATAAAATTCCCGATAACTGGCGCTAAATGAGTTACTAAAAAAATAAACAAACAGTGCCTTTGAAGCGTACTATTTTCTTTCGTTTTACGGAAACAGTTGGTGTAATATATCTGCGGTGTAAAAGATGTTTGGGACATTAGAATGTTAATATACTTCAGGGACGTTGGCAAAACGTGTTGGGCGGGGGGAGGATGGGGGAGAGCATTAATTGTGAATCTTATAAAGTGCGTTACTTGAACGCATGCGTTGTCAAGCAACTTTAGCAGACGGGACGTAAGGGCATTGCGGTTGTCATTGTTAGCGGGACCTCACAGGAAATTTTAGTGGGGAAAAAACAAAATCGCTGCATGCGGCTCTTGCGCCGCAGGTTGCCGACCCACTGGCCATGTACAAGAAAATGTATCTTTAGAATATTGAATCAGAAAAATTGGGGTGGGGGGGGGGAGGCAGTGGTTTGGTTTGGGGGGATGGGCGCGTAAAGTGAGAGAGTACGCCGGGTGTTAATATATGTGTCTTGTGACGTGGTACGCAGCTTTTTTTGTCGTTGTAGACAGAAACAAAATGGTGGGAGAACACCATCGATTTCTTAGTGCAAAATATCTCCGTTTTAAATAAAAATAAAGACTTTCTTGTGTATGTTGACCGATTTCAACCCTATCAGATTGTAGTACTTAAAGGGTTGTCATTTGGTTGAATACGTATGTTATTATATGGTTATTTGATCAAATAGGCTACATATTAATTTATTTTAATATTTACGTGTTTATTTTGATATGTATGTATTTATTTTGATATTTATATATTTATTTTAAGATTTATGTACTTATTTTAATATCTATATATTTATTTTAATATTTATGTACTTATTTTTATATCTATGTATTTATTTTAATATTTATTTATTTATTTTAATATTTATTTCAATATTTAATAATTTATTTATTATTTTTTTCTATATTTAAAAAAATTTATTTTAAGAGTTTAAAGTCAGATATTTAAAAAAACAAAATATTTTTTTAAAAAAAATAGACGAAACAATTTGTGTTTGACTTTTCTTTTTTTTTTTTTTTTTTTTTTTTTTTTTTAAGTTTATAAAAAAAAAAAAATTACACATCCTTTTCCGGTCATTAAATCTCGTGCAACCTGTGGATGATAACTATGTCCCCTTTCAAGGCACCCTGGTGTGCACGGTGCTAGATGTTTATGCCCCCCCGCTCTCCCAACTCTCATCTCCCAGTGGCCAATTAGCGCCCGGGTTGTGTGTGCCGCTGTGACTGCACATTTGGCGCCCCGCCCCACTCCCCCCCCCGGCATTTCAGGTCGTTTAAAAGTAAGATACCAAACACATGGGACAATCCCCCTTACTACCCCACCCTTAAACCCCCCCCCCCTTTATATCCCGTGTGACTTTAATGACTTAATTAACCGACAAAAAATAAAACTATTCAAAGTTATTATTTTTTTAAAGTATGTCTCTTCGTAATTCTTTTTGATAAAAAAAAAATAATAATTAAATACACTTTGCCTTATTTCAAATAAAAACTTGAAAAAAAAAAAAGGGGGTGGGGGGGTGGATTTAAAACACCCAAATTAATTTACAAAGTTGTTGTATTTTGTAAATCTATAAATATCATTTATCATTATAGCCGTGTGTGTGAGTTGTTGTCATTCTGTAATTGCTCAATTAGCTGAGGGTAACCGTGGCCCAATAGCTGGGGGGGGGGGGGGGGGGATTTGTGTAGCTTTTTTTTTTTTTATTGCTAACACCTTTAAGCCATTTCACCCCATAGCCTGGAATGTTAGACATATCGCGGAAAGACACCATTCGCTTTGTCAACGAGAGCTTATTGTCTGATTGCGGCGTCGTATACGTCAGGATGCCATGGTTCACGTACCGAGAGCATCATTCTCAGCCAGCGAGAGTATCATTCAAAATTTAAAAAAAAAAAGCAAGAGTATCATTTTCAGCAAGAGAGATTATCATTATCATCAGCAAGCGAGAGTATCATTCTCAGCAAGCGAGAGTATCATTCTCAGCAAGCGAGAGTATAATTATAAAAAGTGAGAGAATCATTCTCAGCATGTGAGAGTATCATTTTCAGCAAGCGAGAGTATCATTCTCAGCAAGCCAGAGTATCACTCTCAGCAAGCGAGAGTATCATTCTCAGCAAGGTCAGATTTGCTCCAACAAAAGGTTTTCTATTTTCTATGGTTAAACTTGGTTTGGGAAAAAAAAGGGGGGGGGGGGGAAATAAGCCGGGGACTCCTTGGGAGTCGCCTTCCACGAACCAATTAATGTGGACTTACTTGAGAAATAAGGTAATTTAAGTAATTGATGTCGGCTGTGTGAAACAGGGTCGCGGGGAATTCCCGGATAATCCCTTGACTCCGCCTCTTGGCGCCAACAAGTAACCTGTGGAGTTGAAGGCATTTCATACCTTGCGTCCTAGGGTTCGACATCAACAGTTGAACCAGAACACGGCCGGTGATCAACAGTTGAACCAGAGCGTGGCCGGTGATCAACAGTTGAACCTTAGCACGGCTTTTGATCAACAGTTGAACCACAGCACGGCCGGCGACCAACAGTTGAACCATAGCACGGCTTTTGATCAACAGTTGAACCACAGCACGGCCGGCGACCAACAGTTGAACCAGAGCACGGCCGCTATCCCGCGCTACTTGTTTCAAAGTACGACAAACCAATGATATTTTTAAATTTACCTTCAAAAAGATCTGATTTTTGAAAAAAAAATAAAATTCCGGGGCTCAATCCATTACATCCGGATATTGTCCGTGGCGGATAAAAAAAACCCGGATGAACACGAGGTCTCTTGGTTGAGAGGGGGGCAGACATTACCAAAAAAAAAAAAACAAGCCGCCACATTGTTTCAAATTCAATAATTTTGAACAAATGTTTTCCCATTTCCTTTTCATTGTCACAGTTTTAGCGCCGATCCAATCTTACTGTTTACCCCCATCTATCCCATCCACACACCCAGCCTTCAATCTGCTGGTCCCATCATACTGTGTACCCCATCTACGCGTCTATCCACTTGTCCAATCATGATGTGTACCCCATCTACCCCATCCGCACATCCTGCCTTCAATCCCCTGGTCCAATCATGCTGTGTACCCCATCCAGCCTTCAATCCACTTAGCCATCCATCCACTGATCCAATCTCACTGTGTACCACCTTTCATTTTAGATGTAGTTACCCCTCGAACTAACTAATACAATGTCAGTTATTGTAAACGTTTTTACGTAGGTGTCTATGTAGGTGTCTACTTAGGGGGAGCTTGTGAAATATGTGCCCGCGTTATGTAAGAAGTACGTGGTTTAAATTAAACAGATTTTCAAGGGCATTTTGTTAACGTTTCGTCCATTTTGTTTTTTAAAAGGATGGATCTAATTGAAATAAAGTTATCATAGTCATGGCGATGCCCTCCGGCAACAAAATCTCTCCCGAGACCCCATCAAGAAATCAAATCTCGCGTGACCCAACGTACCCCTAAGTCTGTAACACTGCCCCCCCCCCAACCCATAACTAATCCCCCTGGTCGCAAGGCATTCCGACTGGCTTCAAGGTGTCACCGTAAGTGACATCGTCTTTTCTCGCGCCAGTCAGGCCAACAAATGAGCCCAGTGGTGAGCGTTGTAAAACTAGTTCGCCCATGACAGGTTCGAATCTGTCACTGGACTGAGACTCGCGCGACACTAAACCTAGAGTAACAGCGCTTGGATAAAAATGGCTGACAGGCGCCCTCTCCCCCCCCCCTTTTTTTTTGCTGAGTGGTTTTTAAGTCATTCTCCTTTTTAAAATTTTGTATTTTTCTGTACAGGATTTGTTTAGAAAATCCAATAATTACCGACAGACTCACCGAAAAACGCGTTCCCTTAGATTTGTTCCACCAATTGTGTGTGTTTGTTTAAAACACAACATTGAGTTGGAATTTTCGTTGTGAAGTCATCAATAGTCCCGAGAGAAGCCAACACAATTTTGGTTTGGTTAGGGGGGGGGGGAGATCCAGTTATAAATATTTATGAAAGCGAAACACTCTTCATTAAGGTGCGGCGTTCAAATAGTTTTTTTTTTTTTTTTTTAGAAATTAAAAACAAATGCATCTGCGTTTGAAATACTTCTTCATTATGCTTTGGCAAGTGGTCTCGGTCCCAAGTTCACTCGATACTAGCACCAGTAAAAGGTTTCATCCCTACTACCATCCGATTTGCTGGAAAAAAGGGGGGGGGGGGAGACCCTAATTATACAAATCAAATAACTCTTCAGACAAAGTTTTGCAACCGCGTTCTGAGATCCGAAAATTTAAAAAAAAAATAATTTTTTTTTTAAAAACATCTTCATAGATCTGAAGTATTCCCTTAGCGTTTTGTCCGCTCATCAAATACTCGTGTCCTCCCCCGCGTCCTTAAGCAAACGGGCGCCGCTAAAGAGTCTCCGTCGTGTTTTAAAAGTAAACTTCCAAGGGTCTTAATGAAGGGCTTAACAAAAATAATTGAACGGGAAGACCCGAACGGCGGCGCCATTTAAAAAAAACAACAAAAAACGTGGTCACGTGACCGGGTCCTCCTCGTCAAATCTCGGGGCCGAGATGTAGCCAAATGCGACTCCCACCTACGCACCCCCACTACACCCCGTGCTTGGGGGGGGGGGGGCATAACGCCAACTTGCAAAAGCAAATATTTCCAGATCAGTACAATCGAGTCGGGTTTCGCAGTTTGTATTTCTCCAGGAGATATTTGTGTGTGTGTGTCATAATTGCTTGTTTTCTAAACGTTTAACGTTGGACGGAAATGTTACTGACAAAACACGGGGAATGAGGGGGGTAGGGGGTTGTGTTGAAAAAAGGGGGGGGGGGAGAGAACGAAAAGAGATCTCCAACGCTCAACCAAAATATTTGTGGTATAGTAAGGTACTGTGCCGCTCTTTGCGGACTTTGATCCCTTCACCCCCCATCCCAAAAATAAATTAAATAACAACAACAACAACAAAAAACCACACACAACATATAAATATATTATATTAAGCGCTTGTGCGTGTTGGCGCAGTGAAACCTGACGATAACGATGTTTGAAATAAGGGGGGTACAAAAGTTTTGATGTGGGAGTAAAATAAGCTATCAACTTTGAATACACGGGGAGCACATCGGTAATGGGGGTCTATATGCCAAGTTTCAGCTCGATTGGTTGACGGGTAGTAAGTGGGTCAACGCCCGAAATGTCTGGCCAGCAAGCCACAAAAATAAGCGAAGTCAATGTACACGATTTGTACCCAAAAAAAAAACACCAGACATCTTCTGTGAGAATACATCCTTCACAATGGAAAGTTCAAGGTCACCGCCACTTTCACGTTTTATGTGTTTGGCAAAAAAACATTGTTAACGAAAATAGAACTCAATATATAAACATTGTTGTTTGTTTTTCTTTACAAGGGTTGTTTATTTGTTTAAATATCGTTTATTTCCCGTTCTCAGCGCGTCGTTTAGATTCACTCATTTGTAAGCGGGCAAGTCGTTAACAGCGGTTTGATAAAACGCATTCCTCGAATACTTGAGTTGGCGTAAAAAGAAATGGCGGACACAACTGTTTAAAAAAAACAAAACAAACAACAACACATTAAACGAAATGGCTGACAAAACTCTTACAGACACACATGAAAAGAAATGGTTGACAAAACTGTTACAGACACACACTAAAGGAAATGGCTGACAACACTGTTGAACACACACATGAAAATAGATGGCGGACACAACTTTTGAAGACACATTAAAAGAAATGGTTGACACAACTGTTCCGGGCACACATTAAAACAAATGGCTGAAAAAACTCTTACAGACACACGTTAAAAGAAATGACTGACAACACTGTAAAAGACACACATTTAAACAAAAGGCGGACACAACTTTTGAAGACGCATTAAAAGAAATGGTCGACACAACAGTTACAGACACACATTGCAATAAATGGCTGACACAACTGTTAACAGACACACATTACAACAAATGGCTGAAAAAACTCTTACAGACACACATTAAAAGAACTGGCTGGCACAACTGTTAAGAGACACACACAAATAAAGCAATACATGGTCATTTTTTGGTTTAAAGACGTGGTCAATGACCCGTTCACATTCACTTCCAATGTCCTGCTGCATTGCTGCATTTTACACGTGTTTTCAATCTACTTACACATAGGTGAGGTAACGTGTGGTATCGTATGGTATCGTGTCGTAACATGTGGTATCGTGTCGTAACATGTGGTATCGTGTCGTAACATGTGGTAACATGTGGTATCGTGTCGTAACATGTGGTATCGTGTGGTAACATGTGGTATCGTGTGGTAACATGTGGTATCGTGTGGTAGCATGTGGTATCGTGTCGTAACATGTGGTATCGTGTGGTAACATGTGGTATCGTGTCATAACATGTGGTATCGTGTGGTATCGTGGTATCGTGTGGTATCGTGTTGTATCGTGTGGTAATGTGGGGTATCCTGTTGTATCATGCAGTATCAGCTAGTATCGTGTGGTGACGTGTGGTATCATGTTGTAGCGTGTGGTAGCGTGTGGTCGTTGTGTAGAAAGCACAGCGCTATGAGTAGCAGCTGGATGCGATAATTATTATTATTTTTTAAAATTTTTAGTGCATTAATGAAAAGTAATGGCAGATTATGTTTGTTTTCAATTGACGCTGATGTTTATTGTGTGTTGTCTGTCTGTCTGTGTGTGTGTGCGCGCATGCGTGCGCGGGAATCACGCAAAAAAAAAAAAAAAAAAAAAAAAAAAAAAACGCTGTGCCGCTGACCGCTAAATTACCACTCCAGTAGCGCGTCGACTGTTCCGTTAGGACATGCACTGCTCATAACAGGGTATTGTTGTATGCTGAAACAGGGTACAGTGTTCTGTGCTGAAACAGGATAGTGTTGCATGCTGAAACAGGGTAGTTTTGTATGCTGAAACAGGGTAGTGTTGTATGTTGAAGCAGGGTGTTGTTGTGTGCCGAAAGAGGGTATGGTTGTATGCTGAAACAGGGTATTGTTGTATGCTCATAACAGGGTATTGTTGTATGCTGAAATAGCGCATAAACTGCTTTCTGAGCCAACATTATACAACCACAAGAGTGAGTTGTGTGGGTTGTGGGGTTGGGGGGGGGGGCTGAAACAAGCGCACAGACATGCAAAAAGCAGACTTAGGTAGTTGCGACCTGTTTACCGACTGCTCGGCTTCATAATGGCCACCCATTTTATGCCTAACTGCCGCAGGTTTTGGGTTACTCTGTGACGTGGGTTGACCTCTCCACGGCTTTCCAGCAAACAACTTAATGCAACATAATACAACCATATGCAACACAAAAACAACACAATAATCCATTATACAACTAAATACAACCATAATACAGCAAAATACAACTTTTTTACAACACAATACAAATATAATACAACCATTAAACAACAAAATACAACTATAATGTAACAAAATACAACCATAATACAACAAAATACAACCATTATACAACAAAATACAACCATTATACAACAAAATACAACAAAATACAACCATAATATAACAAAATACAACAAAATACTACCATAATACAACCATAATATAACAAAATACAACCATAATACAACAACAATACAACCATAATACAACCACAATACAACAAAATACAATATATATTGCAACCTACTGCTACTTCCGTCCACTTATTCATCTCCATACATTCATATATCCACTTATCCATCCATTCACTTGTCCATCCATCTATTCATCCATTCATTCACCTACACATCCATCGACCCATCTGTCCATCCATCCACACATCACTCGCGCCATCAATGCATCGATCCCTCCCTCCCTACATCCACTCATCCATGCATCCATCCGTCCTTTCATTTATCCATCCATCCAGTGCGATCCATTACTTTTTCACCCACACTTGTTTCATTCTGTCAGCACGTGTACATCATGTCAGCCCAATATTTAGTCCTCTGAACAAACACCAAACCTACTCCACATTTCAATTCACCCCATCTCAACCCTTCCCCAACCCCCGGGGGTCGCTGGGTCAACCTGACACTCCCATTATTTGACCATTTACCGTAATGACAGGCACGGCTCCCCGCCACGGCCACGAGACTCCCCCCCCCCAACCCCGCTCCCGCATTCCACTCCCCTTAATCCTCGTCATCGGGGCTAAAATGTCCTGCCATTCATCAGATCTACTCGATAAGCTCACAGCAAGGGCTCCCAGAAAGCTGACCCTGACCCTGCGCCGCGTCGCGGTCATTATGTCGGGGGTCATCAAACACGCCCCGCTCATTAATGGGTTTGTGTAAGGGGGGAGGGTGGAGAGAAGGGGGTAGAGACACGGGAATAATCTCGGGGGGGGGGGCAGAACTGCAGTTTTGAGTTTGGCATCCTCATTAGCCCCATTGCCTCACGCACCGCTGCAGTGGCGTAATGAGGGGGGGGCAAGGGGGGCATCATGCACCGGGCGCTACTCACAAAGGGGCGCCAAATGGTATATTTTACTATAATATTGTATGGTTTTCGAATAGGGGGGGCGCTAAAAAGGTATTGGGGGGCGCTAAAAAAGGTATTGTGCCCCGGGCGCGAGTTAAGCTCCCTACGCCACTGCGCCGCTGCACCATTTAGTGAGTGACCAGGTCTCGTTGAGATAGTGATGTGCTTTTTGCTTTGGATAATGCAATATTGGGGGGCTGGGGGGCAAAAGCTGAAACAAAGAGTTGGGATGAAGATAAAGGGAGCTGATCGCTCGCTTCATGCTGTTATGTTGAAGAAAAAAAAATTGTATTGAGGATATTTTTTTAAAGGACATGTAGTGGGTTACTCGTGGGACATGTAGTGGGTTACTCGTGGGACATGTAGTGGGTTACTAGTGGGATATGTAGTGGGTTACTCGTGGGACATGTAGTGGGTTACTCGTGGGACATGTAGTGGGTTACTCGTCCCTGCACGCAGAGCCATCATGTTGGCCCTGGATCCTCTGCGGCTGCAAAAAAAAAAGTAGTGTGGGTGTGTGTGTGGGTGGGGGGGCCCCTCTAAGGTGACCCAGAGTCTTCAATACACGTGATGTGGATTTTTTTTTTTTAAGAAAAAGGAAAATAATTTGAATGGCAATGAGTGGCAGGAGTGTCCCCCAAAAAGTCACGTGCCGGGAAACGTTAATCTTAGAAGGCATAGCCCATGGCGAGTAACAGGCGAAAAGCTGTATCAGAAGGGATTAAAGTAACATTAGTTTGAGCGCAGTGTGCACCCCCATCCATAAACTTGTGGGGGGGGGGAGGGGTCAAGAAATAAATGGTTTGGGGGGGGGGGCGGCATCAGCTGACTAAAATGTCAAAGTTATACGAATGCATCATAATGGTTGCGTCACATTTAAGGGGCGGCGGCGGGGAGGCGGGGGAGGGTGAGGGGGTTATTCACGTGGAAAGTTACAATGTTACACAAAATGGTTTTATTTCTAAACGGTTACGCAAACGCAGTGGTTGACAACGAAAGGTGCTTCGTTTTATGTTAATTGTGTTGTTTTAGTTTTAATTATAGTTTTAATTTTGTTGTTGTTGTTGATAGGATAAATAAGACACAAGACATATATGCTGAATTTCCAAGGTTCAAATCCTAGAAAAGTGGGAGCTGGGCAGCGGTGTATTGCCAAATTCGTAACAAAGGGTTCGCAGTTAGTATGTCCCCTTATGCCATATCGGTCACCCCCACAGTCCGTCAAATTTATTATTTTGAACTAACGGTTCGCACGAACCTGACCGAACCGGCTCCAAACCACCGCTGGGGAGGGGGGGATATGCTTACTTGTGCTTTCTCTCACCTGTTATATATATCGTGGAACCTAACCAAATAACCGGCTACTGAAGTCGGAATGCTTTGTAAAAAAAACAAAAATAGAGTACAACTCAAGTACTTGAAGACATTGTGGTGAAACTATTTTTTAGTCACCGGAATAGCTGAACCGAGACCGCGAAACAAAAGATAAAGAAAACGCAAAAATTGCACCAAAAAAATAATTTGATGAACTCTGAGATAACCTGATTTCACCTCCCGAGTTTGGGGACTTTTTACACAACATGCCGCTATTCATCGGGGCGCCGGTGCCCCGGCCCTTCAGCGGCGTGGAGCTGATTCAAGTGCCCTCAAACTGCCATTAGCGCGTCCTAACATCGGCTTGATTTACTCCGGGGCACGGTTAGCATAGTTGGCCGCAATTGAACAGTTGTTTGGCTTATTTTCTCTTCTCTTTTTGTTTGTTTGTCAAAGAGTGAAGGAGGCTATGCCGCGGTACATTTGGTGATACGAATAAACTACGGCCACGGATTAGAAAGAGCATTCACAAAGAAATAGAAGAGAACAAAACAGAGCGGTTTCTTAACATCAGTCGATTCACCACCGGTGAAAAGCGAGCAGTGTGAAAATTTATTGTTTAGAGCAGGCCTGCACAAACTTACGGCCCGCGGGCCGCATGCGGCCCGCCAGCACCCCACTTGGCGGCCCGCGAAGTAACGAAATATTCTCGACTATTATTATTTTCTTAATAGCTTCCACACACCCCCACCCCCCACGCCGTCTTATTATCTTTCGGCAAAGTTTTTCATAAAGTATTACGGCCCGCCTTACATTTTGAGTGGTGCAGGCCTGTGTTAGAGAATTGGCGCCAAAAGTGACACGAACAGCTAAGTAACTAGTGATTTAAAGGTACCGTAAGCCGTAACAAATGATTAAAGAAAATCAAAACTTGGGCATATAGATAAAACTAGGGCTTAACCGGATGAGGTTTTTTTACACCGGGTCCGGGTATTTTGAGAAAATACCCGGTGGGTCCAAGTATTACAACAACAGCAACAAGAAAAGAGTTAACTGCTCATTTTCTGTATTATGTGTCGGCCTTTAAACAATAGGCCTAGGGACAGCCCTGCACCACACCTCCCGGCCTTTAAACAATAGGCCTAGGGACAGCCGTGCACCACACCTCCCGGCCTTTAAACAAAAGGCCTAGGGACAGCCCTGCACCATACCTCCCGGCCTTTAACCAAAGTCGTGAACAGCGGTTTGATAAAAAAAGCATTCCTTGCATACCGGAGTTGGCGTAAAAAGAAATGGCGGACACAACTGTTAACGACATACATCAAAACAAATGGCAGACACAACTTTTGAACACACATTAAAAGAAATGGCTGACACACATTAAACGAAATGGCTGACACAACTGTTACAAGTCACACATTAAAAGAAATGGCTGACACAACTGTTACAAGTCACACATTAAAAGAAATGGCAATTTAGCCTGTCCTACACCCTAAACGCCGGCCTCTAAACAATAGTCCTACTGACATTCCTACAGAAAGTCCTGAAGTAAGTCCTACAGACAGTCCTACTTTCTACCCGTGGGTCTTTATGGAATAAGATAATAGTCGACTCCCCCTAAAGCAACAAAAAATCATCCTATTTATTGGAGTTCAACCGTCGCGCATGACGTCAGCGGTGTGACAACCCTTTTTTCCAACTCAGTACTATTAACATGCAACTCGTGGTTAATGGAGAGGGGTGGGGGTGGTTTCGAAGAGGAAACATGACGCACCAGAAGCCAAATGTGTTGTTGAGATACATTGTCAAGTATGAAACCCAAATACTGAAAATGTCGCATAAGAGATGGAGTCGGTGGGCCGTCGAGCGCGAGCTCTTAATGCCCCCCCCCCCCCGGCGCTTCCCCACACAAACCAGAGCACTGAAGGACTTAACCCGACTCCAGCCCATGCGGGAGAGCGCCGGGATCCTCCCCCTTGACCTAGGGGAGGCCCGGTCGACCGAGGACGCTGCGTTTAAAGCGTCCGCAGTTAACTCTCTGTGGGTCAGGACGGCTTTGCTTCCACTCCGGGGGTTGGTGTTGCGTTACCACTCCCCACCGCCCAGGGAGTCTTTCGGTCGGGACGTTGGTAGTGGCGGGACGAAACGGTTGCCTAGGAGCGGCTTTCTCACGGCCGCGTAGCTAAAATCATCAACATGGGTTTTAGTGACCACCCAAGTTTCATATCCATTAACAGCAACTAGTAATCATGTTAGTGGCAGCTCCCGTTGCGTTGGGAGTCATGCGTTTGGCCGGGGTTTTTTAGCTTCAGGTGGACAGGTCCCCCCTACTAGTCTGCCACGCCGCGAAGAGGCAAAACCCCATGTGGACGCCCTCGAGTTTCCTCGAAGACGCTGCCGCTTACGCAGCACAGAAACCCAAATACTAAACCACGCGATCAGATCTCCCATGGGGCATCAAGAGATCTCCCACGACGGCCTTTGCTTTACTGTAACGTTAAAATAACAACAAAAAACTAAACCCAAATACTAAACAACGCGATCAGTTTTTTGTTGTTATTTTAACGTTACAGTAAAGCAAAGGCCGTCGTGGGAGATCTCTTGATGCCCCATGGGAGATCTCTTGACGACCCATGGGAGATCTCTTGACAACCACCCGAACATCTTGGTCAGCCGCGGGTGGTGGGGTTTGGAGTTTTGTTTGGACGCCCCGAGTCTCTCGTGCGCCCGGTAACAAAACACGACACTCGTAGGGGAGGGTGGGGTGGTGTCATCGACGGCCTGACAGTTGGACCATCGCCTGTGACAACAAGGTTTGTGGCTGTGAAACACAACGGCACAACAGGGATGTTGACAGCCTGCGAAGTGGTCTCGGCTATAGACAGGGGCTCTGTTTGGAAACCGACGGGCCCTGAAGAAGTTTTGTTTAGACTGAGACCATCGTCAAAATCTGGGAGTATGTGTTTTTTTCTTTCTTTTTTCCCAGTACGTATACCTTGATACACACGACATATATATACACACAAAAGGACACGAATTCATGTACACGCACACAACCGTAATGCCGTATAGCAGCGATTCTCAACCTGTGGGTCGCGACCCCTTTGGGGGTCGAATGACCCTTTTCCAGGGGTCGCCTAAGACAACATTACTTGTCATTTAGTTTCGTTTAGTGTTTTGTGTTCTGTGTTTTCTTATACGCATAAGGAGCGCGTCCATTGGTCTTATGCATAAGGCGTGCGTACATTGGTCTACACAAAAGGAGCGTGTACATTGGTCTTATGCATAAAGCGTGCGTACAGTGGTCTTATACACAAGGAGTGCGTACATTGGTCTTATGCATAAGGCGTGCGTACAGTGGTCTTATGCATAAGGCGTGCGTACAGTGGTCTTTTACACAAGGAGTGCGTACAGTGGTCTTATGCACAAGGAGTGCGTACATTGGTCTTATGCACAGAGAAGATGCACTCAAATGTAACATGGTTGCTTTTGTAATGTACAAAGGTTTTAAACGATGCGTCATTGCTATTTGTAGACGTATGCAAGGAGCTTTTCAATAAAGTCCCATTCTGCCTTAAAAATCGCGTTTCACTTCCATGATATATTTCCACAAAATCGATCCACGAAGTGCCTGTCTCTATCACACTCTTGAACACCAAATGGCCGCGCACGAAGGTGTCCACTCACACTCTTGAACAACAAATGGCCGCGTACGAAGGTGTCCACTCACAATCTTGAACACCAAATGGCCATGTACGAAGGTGTCCACTCACACTCTTGAACACCAAATGGCCGTGTACGAAGGTGTCCACTCACACTCTTGAAAACCAAATTGCCGCGTACGAAGGTGTCCACTCACACTCTTGAACACCAAATGGCTGTGTACGAAGGTGTCCACTCACACTCTTGAACAACAAATGGCCGCGTACGAAGGTGTCCACTCACAATCTTGAACACCAAATGGCCATGTACGAAGGTGTCCACTCACACTCTTGAACACCAAATGGCCGTGTACGAAGGTGTCCACTCACACTCTTGAAAACCAAATTGCCGCGTACGAAGGTGTCCACTCACACTCTTGAACACCAAATGGCTGTGTACGAAGGTGTCCACTCACACACTTGAACACCAAATGGCTGTGTACGAAGGTGTCCACTCACACTCTTGAACACCAAATGGCCGTGTACGAAGGTGTCCACTCACACTCTTGAAAACCAAATTGCCGCGTACGAAGGTGTCCACTCACACTCTTGAACACCAAATGGCTGTGTACGAAGGTGTCCACTCACACTCTTGAACACCAAATGGCCGCGCACGAAGGTGTCCATTCACACTCTTGAACACCAAATGGCCGTGTACGAAGGTGTCCACTCACACTCTTGAACACCAAATGGCCGTGTACGAAGGTGTCCACTCACACACTTGAACACCAAATGGCTGTGTACGAAGGTGTCCACTCACACTCTTGAACACCAAATGGCCGTGTACGAAGGTGTCCACTCACACTCTTAAACACCAAATGGCCGTGTATGAAGGTGTCCACTCACACTCTTGAAAACCAAATTGCCGCATACGAAGGTGTCTACTCACACTCTTGAAAACCAAATTGCCGAATACGAAGGTGTCTACTCACACTCTTGAACACCAAATTGCCGCGTACGAAGGTGTCCACTCACACTCTTGAAAACCAAATTGCCTCATACGAAGGTGTCCACTCACACCATTAAACACCAAATGACCGCGTACGAAGGTGTCCACTCAACACCCTTGAAAACCAAATGGCCGTGTACGAAGGTATCCACTCACACTCTTGAAAACTAAATGACCGAGTACGAAGGTGTCCACTCACACGATTAAACACCAAATTACCGCGTACGAAGGTGTCCACTCACACCCTTGAAAACCAAATGGCCGTGTACGAAGGTATCCACTCACACTCTTGAAAACTAAATGACCGAGTACGAAGGTGTCCACTCACACCATTAAACACCAAATGGCCGCGTACGAAGGTTTTAGATTCGTTTATTTGCAATGGCATCTTGTAAACTAAAGCTACTGATGATCTGCCTCTCTCTCTCTCTCTCTCTCTCTCTCTCTCTCTCTCTTTCTATCTATCTGACACACAGACACACACACACACACACACAAACACACAGACACACACACACAAACACACACACGTGCAAACACTATGACTATGACACAGACACAACGGAGCTGTCCTTCGCCCCACCATTAGATTTGTTCATATAACGCATAACAACGGTTGAAATCGACGGAGTAGTCGACAGTCATACTATCCGAATCCGTTTGTGAGAGTTTAGCTAATTTCACGACTATCCATTTACGAAACGGTTCCGCCACTACGGAAAAGGAACTTCGCCTTTTTCTCTACTATGTTCCTCACCACTGCCCCCTCCTCCCCCAAAAAATATTTACAAAACAAAAAAAACGAAACAGTCACGAAATCTGTTTCACATTTTTTATTCAATCGGCATTTTTAAAAAAATCATCCATAAAAGTGACTTCGGGTAACCAGTGGCGTAGTGAGGGGGGGGCAAGGGGGGGGGGCATCATGCCCCGGGCGCTACTCACAAAGGGGCGCCAAATGGTATATTTTACTATAATATTTTATGGTTTTCGAATAGAGGGGGGCGCTAAAAAGGTATTGGGGGGGGGGGGCGCTAAAAAGGTATTGTGCCCCGGGCGCGAGTTAAGCTCGCTACGCCACTGCGGGTAACGGAATAATAGCTTCTTCATCTTTCGTCTTTATTTAATCATTACTAAGCATGAGCCAAAAAAAAAAATAATAAAAAAATAAAAATTAAACAATAATAATAATAATAATAATAAAGAATCAAACAAAACAAGCCAGTGTATAAGAATACAACATCAAAGATTTTGTAAAGATTCAGGAGAACATGGCGAAGAGAAGAAGATGATATTTGGTTAACAAAACCAAAAAAAATAAAAAAAAGATAAATAATATTAATCATCACAATAAAACTTATCTAAATTTGGCTTACAAAAAAAAAAAAAAAAAAAAAAAAAAAAAAAAAAAAAGGGGAGCTAACAGCACAAGAGTTATTTTAATGAGGCAGGATGGATTGCGCGACATTCGGGAAACTAAGAGTAAGAGATTTTTTAATTTTTTTTTTTTTTAAAAATGCGAATATCCTGAGGGACAGAAAGGGAAATGAATATCAAGCAGACGATAAATAGAGAGCCATAAGAGAAACTGTTTGAGAAGAAGCCCCTCGATTTGTCCCCGTCAATGGCCCACCTTTGCTTGCAATTTTTGCCAGCGAAGAGCTACACTCAAAAAACCCACCCTAATTACTTTAAGTGGCTCGAGTAAAAAAAAATTCTGGTTGCTACGTCATAAGCCGCTTTGTGTAATTAACCTAATTGAAAATGAAGATTTTTTGTGTGTGTTTTTTTTAAAACCTACATGAAATCTGTTTTAAAAAGTACGCATAAAGAAGTGTTTGGCTTGTACGAAGACAAAAAAGTTGTTTATAAAAAAAAAAATGGTTGTAAGCATCTTATACATTATTTGCCAATTAGGTTGATATTTCATTCTCAAAGCTTCAACTTTGCGTTTGCACGGTATGAATTTAAACGAAAACAAGTTTTGAAAAACAAAAAACAAAAAAAACGTGTGTGTTGTTGTTGGTTGGATTAATAATGTGGAGATGGGCAACGAATGTATTTTTTGGTGTGCATTTGGTGCGCACGACGGGGGGAAGCAGCGAATAATAACACGGCACGGTGCGTAATGAGAGAGAGGCCGGACAATATCCACCCGGGGGGGGGGCTAATAGTATAGATATTATATTTTGTTGACCTTATAATTGATTGTATAATTTTTTTTTTTTTTTCAGGTGAGCCTGGTCTACCGGGAAGGAAAGGAGATCTGGGCCCAATGGTAGGTGGCGGTTCATTAGATAAACACGGTGTGGACGGGCCCCCACGTCACTAGAGCAAATATGACGAGGGGGGGGGGGGCTCTTACTAAAACTATAAATACGTGGGGTGGGGACGGTGGAATTAAACGGAAAGAAGAAGTGTGCAGATGTTAACATAAGCAACACCAGAACGTCTGAACACCTCTGCACACAATTTTAAATAAATGCATTCTGAAAGCAGAGACTGCAATGAAAAGGATGTAACCAACAAGCTTAACTGTGTAACTGGTTTCAAAGCAAATATCCAACTGTGTTTATGCAAACCCTGCCAAGTAACTTCTTTTTGATTCAGAGAAAAATGAGTTTCTGTATATTAATTTGTATAGCGAATATAGCATTTATATATTATTATTTTTAAATGGTGAATTTTAGACTTGAGGAGTCCAATTGCAAACCCTGCCAAGTAACTTCTTTTTGATTCAGAGAAAAATGAGTTTCTGTATATTAATTTATATAGCGAATATAGCATTAATAAATTATTATTTTTAAATGGTGAATTTTAGCCTTGAGGAGTCCAATTGCAAACCCTGCCAAGTAACTTCTTTTTGATTCAGAGAAAAATGAGTTTCTGTATATTAATTTATATAGCGAATATAGCATTTATATATTATTATTTTTAAATGGTCAATTTTAGACTTGAGGAGTTCAATTGCAAACCCTGCCAAGTAACTTCTTTTTGATTCAGAGAAAAATGAGTTTCTGTATATTAATTTATATAGCGAATATAGCATTTATAAATTATTATTTTTAAATGGTCAATTTTAGCCTTGAGGAGTCCAATTGCAAACCCTGCCAAGTAACTTCTTTTTGATTCAGAGAAAAATGAGTTTCTGTATATTAATTTATATAGCGAATATAGCATTTATAAATTATTATTTTTAAATGGTGAATTTTAGCCTTGAGGAGTCCAATTGCAAACCCTGCCAAGTAACTTCTTTTTGATTCAGAGAAAAATGAGTTTCTGTATATTAATTTATATAGCGAATATAGCATTTATAAATTATTATTTTTAAATGGTGAATTTTAGCCTTGAGGAGTCCAATTGCAAACCCTGCCAAGTAACTTCTTTTTGATTATTTCTGTATACTATTTTATATAGCGAATATAGCATTTACATATCTTGAAACGGTGAATTTTTTAGTTACATAAATCTTTTAAATAATTAAATACATAAAGTTCTGTAGACCGACACTAAATTAACCAGCCAAGATGGCTGTAGACCGACACTTCATTAACCAGCCAAGATGGATGACTCATTTATTTTTAAAAAGTGACTTGGCAAGTTTTCCAACTGATCTCCTCATAATCAATTCTTTATAAAACGGTTTTTTTGTTTGTTTGTCCTGTTTCTTTTTAAACGTTTCACTAGAAAATTAAATAAATAAAAAAAAAAAAAGGAATAAAAAAAATTAATGACTTATTTTTACCGCATCCTTAAAGGGGTGATTGAGGGTGAGGGGCGGGCGGGATGGGGGGGGGGGGGGGCATTAGCACATTTCAAGTCCTCGTGTGAGTACAGTGGAAAAAAAAAAAAAATTTGCGAAAAAAACTGATCTAGAAAATGTATTGCTTTTTTTTCCCACGTTTGGTGTTTTATGAGACTCAAAGAATTAGGACTTTATTTAAATCACACAAAAAAAAAGTATATCTGAAACGGCTAAAACACGGTTTGGCATAGCTAATCGAATTCCGTTAATCAATACTCGTGTCCTTGAAATTCATTTAAATAAATTACTGAATATGCATCTCCATACATGTATATTTTTTTTCCCTCCAGGGTCCCAAGGGAGAGAATGGCTTCCCAGTAAGTATAAATCTTATCTCTCCCCCCCCCCCCACCTCTCATGTTTGAAGGTATTTTTTTGTTTTATTTGCCTAGAGATTAATTTATAGCGCATAAAGAGTCAGCGTGTTTGCCAGCGCCAATAACAGGATCTGTTTGATGTGCCGCGAGGAATGACTACTGCTTTATTGATAGTGGGCCGCTTGGATGGCTTCATTTTCTTACTAACATCAAGCAAACGTCTAACATTAGGTTTGAAATAGGGGGGGGGGGGGGGGCTCGCCTGTTAAAACTGATCAGATTTGTTACAAGTGCAATTGAAAATCGATATAAATTTAACATTCTGTGATGGTTCTTAAAACTGGTGTACAAGAATTTCGAGAAGTCTGAAAACAAAAAGTGTCATCTGGGGTGTTGAAGTTTATTATGTCATTTTATCGTGTCATTTTTGTGGCGGTGATGTTAAGCATACTCAGTAATTATTATAATAATTTTTATTTTTGAACTTCAGGGGGTCAGTGGAATTGCGAGCGCCTTCAACTTCTGCTGAAACATTCCTTTAGATCTCTACTGAAGATTTTCTCAAATATATTTTTTTTATGTTTTAAACATTACATTATGCAATCATTACAATTTTGATATGTTTTTCTTTTTTTTTTAAAATTTAAAGTAATTTCTTTGCAAACAAACCAAACTTTTTTTAAAAAAATGTTTTTTTAATAAAAAAAAATTTAATAAAAATAATTAAGCAAATTTAAAAAAAAAAAAAAAAAAAAAAAAAAAAAAAAAAAACAACCAAAAAATCAACAAATTATTGTTTTTGGTTACGTAGAGAGCCTGGAACTAATGCGGAATGATCTGATTTAATAGGTTTAAAGAAATGCTCTTGGACAAAGAATTGTTCATTTGTAATATACATGATAAAGAATTTTTTTTAAAAAAAAGAGCTAATTCCAATACACACTTAACGAAACAATGCATTATGATTTAAGTTTTAAATTATTATTTTTTTTTTTTTTAAATGTATTATTATTTTAAAATAGTTATAGTCTTACAAAATATAAGTCTGGATTAAATACACTTTCCTCAGCCAGCCTTACGCCTTGCACCGAGTTTCCCCCTGTCGAAAATTTACTCTTAAAAATATCCCACAGCCGTTTTTCGGGAGTCGGGTAGCCGGAATTCAACATCGAAACGACACTCAGGGGGGGGGGGGGTGGGGGGGTGGGGGGGGGAGAAGAAATATCACTTCGGTTGTATAATAAATGTGTTTGCTAAATTTTCTTATTTAAAAAAAAAATGTGTGTCGTTCTGACTCTAAGTCTGGCTCGGGTAACGCCTGCTCTGACGTGACCATTTCTTATCACGCGATATCAAAGGGTCCAGGGTTTGGTTGGTTGTTTTTTTTCCACCAACAAACAGATCTGTAACACAAACCTTTACAAAGAACCTGCACATAAAGATAATGCCATTGAAGATTACCATTGTCGTTTTCACAGGGAGAACGCGGCCCTCTTGGTTACCCCGGATTTCCGGTGTGTGTATAAACAGATACTAATGAATGCCCGATTTTTTCTTGTGTGTGTGTGTGTAACGTTGCATTTTATTTTAAAATTGCTCCTCTTACATTTTTGTTCTAGTTACATTTGCTTCTTTCCACCCCTTTTCCCTTTCCCAAAGTTCTAAGTCGTTAAGTGAAATTTAAAAAAAAAAAATTCTTGCTGGTATGACATGGGTTAAAATAAATTGCGATTGGTGCTAAACACTGGAGATAACTCTCAACGACTTTTTAAAACATTCAATATTTTACATATTATCACTCACATATAATTTGCTTTTATTACTTGAAATAAAAACTAGCGCCTGCTTATGAAGGTCGATTACAATTTAAAAAAAATACAATTGAATAAGAACGTTAAAAATTATATTAAGTACAATTAAAGTCGAAAGTAAATGCTAAGTGACAGAACACGCAAGCGACCTTAAGGACCGGTTCACACGATCAAATTTCGCGTCAAATTGTTGTATGAACGCACCATTTTGTGCGTGGTTTCTTTTTTTGGTGAATTCGATCAAATAGTAATTTGAAAGTTGTGACGAAGCTTCATACACGAATTGCATCAAATTCTTGAAGGAAAATTTGATCGTGTGAACCGACCCTAAATGTAATAGATATTTAGTGATTATAGTATTATAGTACCGCATTATGAAAGTCAGGACCTTTAAGCCGTGTTACCCCCGTACACAGTTCGATACGTTTCTTCAACGATATTATCTTCCATTGCAATTTTGCATTGCAGATTCAATTCTTAGATATTTTTGGGTCATTACGCTGACCCTGAGATTTTGCCGTCAAGTCATATCAATTGAAACGGTTCTCATTTTTTGGTACCATTTTGAAGTAATTTCTTCCCTCTAAATTTTCTTTTTGATTGGAAGTCGTTAAAATTATTTGAAAAGGTTTTTTTTTTGCTATTCCCTGGACACGTGAGGTTGTAAATAATACCTATAATTAAAAAAAAATTAAATAAAAAATACACATGTTTCAATAGGATTTTATGATTCTTAAGTTACCAACACATATCACAAATTGTAGTCCCTAAATTCGGAAAAAGATCGAGGAAAAAAAAGAAGGTATTTTTCAGATTCTGCGTCTCCATGTTTTGTGAATAGAATTTACTCTGTTATCATTGAGATAAAATTATGTTGTTTTAAAAAAAAAATTGTTTGTTTGTGCAATGACCAAAAAGCTTGCCTTAATTCAGTTACCGAAACTCAACGAATGTTTATTGAAAAGGTTGAAAATTCCGAACTTTTGTGTCTTTGGCTGAGACTTTAGTTGGATAAAGGGAAATAATTCGTACAAAAGACTTACAAGGAAAGGAAGAGGTATGCCGGGGAAGGGGGGGGGGGGAGGGTGTTGGTTGGATTTGATTTTGAAAAAAAAAGGGGGATCGGAGGAGGGTGGATATCGAATGGGACAATTATTAGCATTAACAAAAATAAACAGAAGTATTCCAATAATAATTTTAAATTTAAAAAAAAAATAAAATATTTTCAGCAAGAAATGCATGTTCGCTGCTCACAGTTCCAATGGCCCATGTTCATGAAAGTATCAGCAATAGCTACAGTTCACCCTGCTTGTATTTCAATCCATCTCTTTAGCCATGCTAAAAGACTCAGTAGGCCTATCCGCTTGGCATGAACAATTTCAGACGCATGACCTCACGTTAGAGAAGTGTCCTTTGTTTTTTGGCCATGACGCTCGCTTTTTATTTGAACGTACCACGGCTTGCACTCTCCGGAACAGTTATAGAAGACTTAGAATTTCTCTTGACTAGTTTTTTTAAAATAGAAATAATACCTGTATTCGAATTTTCGCTTTTTTTAATTTAATTTTTTTTTCATAACAGTCCCAAACCAATAAAGTAAATTCTTTATTTTGTTATCACTACGTTTTGAAGAAAACAGCAATTTCAACTTCACTCCCCCCCCCCCCCCCCCCAAAACCCTTTCCAAAAAAAAATTAATAATTAAATAGAACAAGTTTTAAAAAATATTTTAAAAATTAGCAAAAATAATTTCTTGATTTTTAAGACCATACATTTCTTAGCAGACTACATAGTGTATACACAAAAATTATATAGTGACCTAAATTGAAGTAACCATGATGTTTTAGTGAACTGGTAAAGAAATCGTAAACTAAAATATTTTTTTTTGGGGGGTAAAAATTAGAGCTTTTTTTAAACTGAATTACCCCCACACCCCCACCCCCACACCCCACCCCCATGCCCACCAAAGAATCAAAACAAGTTGTTAGGCCAATTTAATGCATGTAATTTTGCTTATAGTACAACCTAACAAGTAGCCTAATGATACAATAGCTACAGACAGCTGACAAGAAACCTAACATGTAACCTAATGATACAATAGCTACAGACAGCTGACAAGAAACCTAACATGTAACCTAATGATACAATAGCTACTGACAGCTGACAAGAAACCTAACATGTAACCTAATGATACAATAGCTACAGACAGCTGACAACATTAACACTTACTAACACGCTTACTTCCATAACTGCAGGGACCGATAGGCCCACCTGGCAAGGCTGGCGATCCGGTAAGATCAGTGATGACTTTTTAAACAAATTAACAAATTTATGAGAATGTGATAGAGCAGTGGTTCTCAACCTTTCTAATGCCGCGACCCTTTAATATATTTTCTCATGTTGTGGCGACCCCCAAGCACACAATTATTTTCGCTGCTACTTCAAATCTGTACGGTATATGTGTTTTCCGATGGTCTTAGGCGACCCCTGTGAAAGGGTCGATCGACCCCCAAAGGGGTCGCGACCCACAGGTTGAGAACCGCTGTGATAGAGCATGTCTTTATGAGTTCTTTACTTTCAATCTGTTCTAGTGCTTATTTTAAAATTATATATATATATATTGCAATCAAATTAATTTTTTTAACGAACAATTTAAAAGAATAAAATGTTTGGACATATCTGAAAATTTTTTAATTTGTAACCATAATATGTAAGAATGCCCAATACACAAATAAACAGCTTTAAACGCAGTAAATAGATCGATGGATCTAAAATTGCATTTTAAACTCACCTTGATGTCTTGGTAAGGTGCCTACATCTTCTGTCATATCAATCACATCTTCTGTCCTATCAATCACATCTTCTGTCCTATCAATCACTCACATCTTCTGTCATATCAATCACATCTTCTGTCATATCAATCACATCTTCTGTCCTATCAATCACATCTTCTGTCCTATCAATCACTCACATCTTCTGTCATATCACTCACTCACATATTCTGTCCTGTCACTCACTCACTCACATCTTCTGTCCTATCACGCACATCTTCTGATCCTATCACTCACACCTTCTGTCCTATCACGCACATCTTCTGATCCTATCACTCACACCTTCTGTCCTATCACTCACATCTTCTGATCCTATTACTCACACCTTCTGTCCTATCACTCACATCTTCTGATCCTATTACTCACACCTTCTGTCCTATCACTCACATCTTCTGATCCTATTACTCCCACCTTCTGTCCTATCACTCACATCTTCTGATCCTATTACTCACACCTTCTGTCCTATCACTCACATCTTCTGATCCTATTACTTACACCTTCTGTCCCATCACTCACATCTTCTGTCCTATCACTCACATCTTCTGTCCTATCACTCACATCTTCTGTCCTATCACTCACATCTTCTGTCCTATCACTCACATCTTCTGTCCTATCACTCACATCTTCTGTCCTATCACTCACATCTTCTGTCCTATCACTCACATCTTCCGTCCTATAATTCACGACCATGATGTGATGCACTGTTTGCTAATGTCAAGCTGGGGGGGCTAAACAACCACCAACCTAACATTGAGTTCATTTGACAAACTTTCAGGGTCTGAAAGGATCCGCGGGTGACAAGGGCGAGAAGGTAAAGCCAGTGTTTATGTTGACTCACCTGTATGTCGTATCTAAGCTCGGCCAGAATTAAAAATGTTTACAGTCAATCCCCGTACATTTGGTAAATATGGCGCGTAATATAAATCTACCGTGTAAACGGTTAATTTATATCTTATTTACCATTTTATGTTCTCATCTGTAGTGTTTTAGCCAAACTTTACCGTGATCTTGGTTTCCTTTGCAGGGAGCGGAAGGTGAGCCAGGTGTGAAAGGAGACACGGGGCTGCCAGGATTTGATGGCAAACCTGGGGACGCGGGGGAGAAGGTGAGTCAAGGGTTAAATTATATGGGGGTCACTAGTAACTGGTCTATGCGGCCTAGAGTCTCCACCGTTCTTCCATGACGTAAAAATATTAGTTAAATTATGACTAATCCATTTGTATCCATGTCTGCTATAAAACATCTTTCAACCTCAAAGTGTGTGTGTGTTATCAAGGTATCCATCATCACCCAAGAGACTCGCCCGATAAACATGTATCCTTATATTTCTATCTCATCACATGTGCTGGTTATACGATCAAGAAATGGAGCCAAAAACGACAGCAACATGCGCACTAATTCTACTCAGCGTCATTAATGTGATCTTTTTAAACGGTCCGGATTCCATTCCAGCAACCGCAACTTTTCTTTTGGGGGGGAGGGGGGGGATGGGTGCGGGGGGGGGGGTGATTTAAAAAAAAATCCTACAACTTATAGCCGCGGTGTCTACAGACTACTGTTGTTAAAGTTTTTACCTCAGGTTCACCTGCTCCCCTCAAGAAAAGCTGCCTCATTGTCTGATACATTTCATTTTTCCCCCGGGACCCTGCCGACTCCATAATTTTTGTTGAGTTAAAATATAAATAATTTAATTTATAGACGAGAATTTTTATTTGAAATACGTCTCCAACTGCCATGTCCTCAGAGCCCATTCTCCTACCTGTACGTAAGTTACTTTATTTACCCTCTCCTAACCCCCCCCTACCACCTAGATGTTCACCAGATTTATCTAGAGGACAAGAGGTCATAAAAAGAAGACGACTAGCTCACAAAATCTGCCCATGATTCGATTGTAAAAATCAATACATTAAAATAAATTCAGTTTTATCGATATTGTATTTTCGACCCTTCGTTTTCAGGATAACTCCAATCGCTCCCATCTTGTTCTACTAAAGGTTTGTCGCGATTCATCGGCCGTTGGAAGAGCATGCGATCTTATTTGACTTCATTGCTATGCATACTTTGTAATACAGCCAAAATATAGCATCATGTTTTTTTTAAACAGAATTCCAGAGCATGATAATAACACGTGCGTGCAAAATTTTTCCAGATTTCTTAACGGTTCGCTATATACCAGACAATTCTTTGCAATCTTTGCTCATTAAAGATTTAAGTAGATATTACTTCGCACCTAAAAAATGAATCTCCTTAAAGGAGATATAACTTATATAGCATGTAAAAATTATGACATATTAGTAATATGAGAAATTGCCGTATGTGTGTGATTCTCGTAACATATACTTTCAAATTAAAACTGCAACATTGTTACCTGGAAGATGCTGGCACGCTCTCATCAAGACAGAAGATACAAACGCAATTCCTTAAATACTTCTGAAATAAAAGAATAAGTTAGTGCTTAAAAATATTTTTTTTTTTTAATTAATGAAACAAAATAAATCAATAGATCGATATGGCCAATATACTAAGGCTGCACCTATTGGTACCCGGGTACCATAATTGAGAGGTTGGGTTTAAAAAACGATTAAAAATATTATTGTTGGGTTTGTAAGACCAAATGAGGTATCAAATGAAAGATAATTGAATGTACTATACGTTTGTAATCTTAATTCTTCAGTTTTACTAAATTAGACTACTACAAATGACATCCGAATAGCATTGAGTCTAATGGTTCCCGGGTGCGAATGGCGGCTATGCGTGTCTGGGTCCATTTTGACTAATGCTATTTGGATGTCGTTTGTAGTAGTTTATTTTAGTTAAAATGAAGAATTAAGTTTACAAACGTTTAGTCCATTCAATTATCTTTCATTTGATACCTCATTTGGTCTTACAAACCCAACAATAATATTTTAAATCGTTTTTTAATCCCAACCTCTCAATTCTGGTACCCGGTTACCAATAGCCACTTCGAAAGACTAATGTATTGATAGATGGAAATGCCGGTCTGCAACTTTCCCTATTACCATACAGGAGTCATTAGCCATACAGTAACACTTAACCTACATTAGACGTGACTCTGGGGGACATCTGATGGTGGCTATGGGACGTGATTATGTGGGGTGGGGGAGTGGGGTGAACTACTTTCGCACCGACCATACAGTGCCGTGCATGATGAGTCAGACACGGTTCTTGCAGTCAGCGACTCACACAATGATGGGATAATGACTCACTAAAGAAACGATCCGTTGCGTCATCCCTCACCACAGCGTACATTTATGTCACTTAGATTTATTCATCCCCGCTTCCCCCCCCCCCCGGGCAAAATGCTTCTTCGATTTTCTTATTCCCTTAGTAATGTTTCACCTACGGCCTAACTCCCCCCACCCCCCGTGGGGGGGGGGGCCGATCCTATTTTAACTGTTACTATAAACTTTATATCAAAGTCATTTATCATAATTCTTGTTTTTTATCCAGTATTTTGTTAGTCCCACACAAAGCTCTTCCATTACACCTTAGTCCCACACAAAGCCCTCCCATAACAAAGTACTCCCACACAAAGCCCCTCAGTTACACCTTAGTCCCACACAAAGCCTTCCCATTACACCTTAGTCCCACACAAAGCCCCATTACACCTTAGTCCCACACAAAGCCCTCCCATTACACCTTAGTCCCACACAAAGCCCTCCCATCACATCTTAGTCCCACACCAAGCCCTCCCATTACACCTTAGTCCCACACCAAGCCCTCCCATTACACCTTAGTCCCACACCAAGCCCTCCCATTACACATTAGTCCAACACCAAGCCCTCCCATTACACCTTAGTCCAACACCAACCCCTCCCATTACACCTTAGTCCCACACCAAACCCTCCCATCACACATCAGTCCCACACAAAGCCCTCCCATTACACCTTAGTCCCACACAAAGCCCTCCCATAACACCTTAGTCCCACACCAAGCCCTCCCATTACACCTTAGTCCCACACAAAGCCCTCCATTACACCTTAGTCCCACACCAAGCCCTCCCATCACATCTTAGTGCCACACAAAGCCCTCCCATCACATCTTAGTCCCACACAAAGCCCCCTAATTACACATTAGTCCCACACCAAGCCCACCGATCACAAGTCCCACACCAAGCCCTCCTATTACACCTGTCCCACACCAAGCCCTCCCATTACACCTTAGTCCAACACAAAGCCCTCCCATTACACCTTAGCCCCACACCAAACCCTCCCATCACACATCTGTCCTACACAAAGCCCTCCCATTACACCTTAGTCCCACACAAAGCCCTACCATTACACCTTAGTCCCACACCAAGCCCACCCATTACACCTTAGTCCCACACCAAACCCTCCCATTACACATCAGTCCCACACCAAGCCCTCCCATTACATCTTAGTCCCACACCAAGCCCTCCCATTACACCTTAGTCCAACACCAAACCCTCCCATTACATCTTAGTCCCACACCAAGCCCTCCCATTACACCTTAGTCCCACACCAAGCCCTCCTATTACACCTTAGTCCCACACCAAGCCCTCCCATTACACCTTAGTCCCACACCAAGCCCTCCCATCACATCTTAGTCCCACACCAAGCCCTCCCATTACACCTTAGTCCCACACCAAGCCCTCCCATCACACCTTAGTCCCACACCAAGCCCTCCCATTACACCTTAGTCCCACACCAAGCCCTCCCATCACATCTTAGTCCTACACCAAGCCCTCCCATTACACCTTAGTCCCACACCAAGCCCTCCCAATCACACATCTTATAATCACCTGCACAAACACACACTTATGTCTTCTATAGTGAACACTTGTTAACCCTTTGTCGTGTCCTTATAAATTAAAATTGGGAATTTCCGCACACAATGTATACTTTAAAAAATAATAAAATACTGATATTTAAATTTGTTTGTAAAATGTGTCCCCCCCCCCCTCTTTTTTTTTATAGTCGCAAACAAAAAACCACCACTATAACCCTCGTTCTAATATTAATATCCCCCCCCCCCCGTGTACTCTTCTACTTCTTTATTGCTTAAAGTACCCCCCACCCCCGCAAATCCCACACCAGCCCTCCACTCCCATCCACCTCCAATTTCCACAACACTCCAGTCCCCCCTATATTATATTCAACGTTATGAGTATTACTAACCACACCACAATTACTCGACAATACTGCACCACACCATCGCCACCACACCTTTAATAGCTCGCCCTCACCTCTATCTCACCGGTGTCTGTAATGATCGGAGCGGGGGGGGGGGTGCGGCGCGGGGTACATCGATCAGGTTAAGAGAACAACGTCATCTCCCCCACCACGGGTATCGTTCATCGGTCCTTGCATGGTCTAGATGCGTCATGATGGCGTCATGTCGCCAAGGAACAAAGGGGCGGTGAACATACTCCTGTCGAGCGGCAAAGCGCCTGATCCACGAGTGTGGAGCAATCAAGTCAACAAATGGACAGACGCGACTGGACACGAACCCGCACCGGACCCAAATGTTGTACCATGTACAGTTTAAAAAGCCGGACATTTTTTTTTTTAAATGCTTGAGATCTTGAACTGACATTGTGTTTCCTCTAGACAAACATCGAGGGCCTGTTTTATTCAACAAACAAACTAACAAACAAACAAACCCACACATAAAACACAACAAAAACAGCAGACAAACAAGAAAATTGTTGTTTTTTTTTTTTTGAGTATGAAAAAGTTACAATTCTTTTTTCAGCATTCAAACGCAATATTGGACAACAGTTCACACCAAGTTACACACTAAAACATGTAGCACGGTTTGATTTTCGTGGCACGTTCATTCTAACTTGCATGCTGTTTTCTTTCTCTGCTTGTCTAACAGGGTGACCGAGGACCACCGGGTTTGCCCGCAGGACTGGAGGCTGGCGAATGGGAGCCCAAAATAATAGAGCTTAAAGTAAAGCACTTTTTTTAAAAAAAAAAAAGACTAATATCATACTGTCATTTCGATTAAATTAGCGGCACTTTTTTTAAATTAAAATTTTTGTTTTAAAATTTTGGGGTAGTAGCATTTTCGTCCAGCAGAATTTTTTTCCTGGACAAGGGGCGGAAAAAATCCTGGCGCGCCCCGGGCGGCGCTAACCCTAGCAACGCCACTGCCACGGACGCTGCTCGGGGCCGTAGCAGCCGATATGTTCTTAACACATCTATTGTGGTTAAAAAGATTCAAGTAGTTTTAGCTTAGATCACGGTCAAACGACAAATTATCAACTCATACGATATTAAGTGAAATAAATCAATTTGGTGAGTGTTTTTGAATCAAATTAAATCAACGAGTATCGCAACTTATTTTGGTTTGTATTCGAAGTCCATTAATATAATACGATTCCAACTACCAGCATGTATCAAGCTTGGAAGGCTATCTTTTGAAGACAGACACAGTAGACCAACTAATAATGGACTACGATTAGTCGATTGTTTTGTCACGTGATACGTGTAAAAACAAGTAATACTTCCGGTAGGCTGTCTGCAACACACTAGTCGCTCACAAATTTTTCTTCAAACAACTTTCTTCCTTTAATCATAACTGAATTATAATTATTGTCACATTTATTGAATGTCATTTAAAGAAACGCGTGTGTTCAAGAATATTTTGAAAAGTAAAATGTTTAATAAACACTGGGGGAAGCGCTGGTGGAGACAAGCATTTTGCTTTAGAATTAACGATAATGGCAATGGCTGATCAGCTGTTTATCTGTTGTTATGTGTTGTTATGTGTAGCAGAAAGCCTAATAATGGCTGGTACCTATCACGTGACAAAACAAGGAAGTGACTCATCGTAGTCCATTGAGCAACTCATTCTATCGGGATATTTCTACAAGGATTGCTCAACCAATTGGTTTTGATTTGCTCCTGGGTAACAGAGAACATAGTAGAAATTTCAGGGTTGTGGAATTGTTGAAGTGATTGAAGTCTTGAGGTAAACAGAGGGAGAACCCTTGAACCAGAATCATTTCCAGAACCCTAACTTATTGCATTGACATTATCTTTACAAAGAAATGCACCACGATAGGATCAAGGGCAACTCGAAGCGTTGCAAATTGAGTTGCCCGACAGACCGCACAAATTATTGCGTGAATGGCCGCGCCAGAGTGCTTCGCGAGACTAGCCAGTGTTAGAGTGGAGCCACGGTACGATAATAGACCAACTTAGTCATTAGTCTGTAGCGTCAAATGAAGCTAATGAATGCTAATTGAACAATTACCGATAAGCTGCGTTATCGAGGAGGCGCATCTGTTTTTGCTCTGAGCGTATTTCCCAAGGGAGTTCCGGTGAGAACGTTATCAAAGGCTGTGATTGGCTCATGGTGTTTGTATCAATGACAATGATTGGTGTTTATGGAATTTGGTGTCAACCAATTTTGTGATCGATTTCTTGTGTTTTGTTATAAGTTAAGATGCAATTACTCAAGCATCTGAAACAAATCGGTTAAACTTTATTGTTTGTCTAAGTGAAAGACAAAAAGAATTTTAATAAATAAATAATAATAATTACATTAAACAAACCACACTGCTTCATCTCTAAATTTCATTTCATAAAGTAGACGGCGACATTTTTTTCAATAGTTTTTTTTAAAGCTAAAGAATATTAAAGTGAAGGATTATTTAATTATTTGTCATTTGATTACACATCACATTTTAAGCACATTTAGATTGTATTCCAAGGTAGCGTATATACATACAAAAATTTAAAAAAAAAAAAAATCATTCACAAAAAAATGGGCATTTAAAAAACTGCAAGAGGCCAAAGGTTACTTGTAAACATTGCATAAGAGTGTGCTCCCTTTGTCAGTCATGAGCCCGCATCTGACAATTAAAAACAAAAACAAAAACAAACAAACAATGTTTGGTAACTTGTTTGGGAAGTTATCATTGCATTTAATACTACGCATGGCAGCATGATATGTTACAAAGTTTCAATGCGAGATCACACGTCTTGAAACAAATAAAGTGTGTTTTATTAAAATTAATCTTCATAGAATGACTTTGCAACACTTATTATAAATCTTACTTATTAATTACATTAAAAAAAAAAATTAAATTATTATTTGCTTACGTTTCAGTGCAAATTACACAAAACAGCAACACATAAAGTAATTCATGTTGTAATATGTAATGTTTGTCAGGATTACTTTAGAGATTAGTAGCATGTCCAGATGTAATGTGCTACTCCGTGCGTTGAGATTTAAATATCACGAGCTGCTGTGAACATCGCAACAATAAATTATTTTTTTCTTTCTAATAACCCCACAGGGCGAGCCAGGGGAACGTGGACCACCGGGTGCCAAAGGTGACACCGGGTCCCCGGGTCTACCTGGATTTGACGGCGTCATAGGCCCGCCGGGCGACAGGGTGAGTATGAATGTCAGGAGAGGGTTTGGCGTACGCGAGTGCTACGTCAGACCTAACTGGCAATACGGTGAAGTAATATAAAGTGTGGCTGTTTAGCTGACCAGAAGAGATAATAAATACGTCATCAACTTCTGCTGGTAAATTATACACCCCCTCCCCCAATTAAAAGCAAAAACAGCTTTTAGTATAAATCATTTATATGAATTTTTGTTTTGCATTTATGTGATATTACGTGATTTGTCATTTATGTGATTGTATGTGATTGATCATGTATTAAGAAGTGGTCATGCCAATGTATTAAGAAGTGGTCATGCCAATGTATTAAGAAGTGGTTATGCCAATGGCTAAACTTCTGTCGAGAACACATTTCCTACATTCTCACTTTCAAAAATACATTTTATTTTTACTGCATACCCGAATGTGTCACAAATACAAAGCATATAGCAACAGCTATACAATTAATCTCGACACCAATACACGCACCCATGGAACAAATCATATTTCCTTCACATTTCCATTGAAAAATAGGAACAACTGACTTTTTTTTTTTTTTGTGTGGGGGGGGGGGGGGGGGGAATGGGATGGGCTTGAAAATTTGAGAAAATGTGTTTTCATCGGCAACACGTTCATGTGCCGAGTTTCAACTTAACAGGATGGCGGGAAGTGGGTCAGTTAGCCTTCCGAAGATTTCGCCACCCAGAAACGCAGGGAACACACCACGAACAAAGGCGAAGTCAATATAAAAAAATATTTTAAAATGATCGAATTCACTCTCACTCTAGTTAACCAATCAGGAAATTCATGGATGAAATTGTTTAATCGATAACCTAAAACCGTTAATTTATTTCCCTGACCTTCGTATGGACAGTCATCGATGGGGGTCATGCCTGGCATCACGAGGACCATTCTATTCAGGAGGCAGTCCTTGAAGTCGTCACCAGAGTTATGTAACAGCTAACACGTTCTTTTGGCTGTCATTGAGAAAGTGATACACTGTAGCTGCCCACACCAAAAAATTTATTTAAAAAAAATTCCTTATACTTTCATTCGCAGGGGCCACCAGGTCCACTCGGACCACCCGGGCCACCAGGAAGAGACGGATCGCCAGGGTCACAAGTAAGTATTGATAATCGATAACTGTTGATCGTTACTTGGTATTCATGTTGGCGTTACACACATACATTTGGCCACTTATTGTGACCAACATTGGCTTTATATATATATATATAAAATCATTGTTCGTTGTCGTGTGATTTCCATTTTTTGCTATTGTGCACTTTATTGTTCGTTCTTTAGTTTTAAAGACGTACTTGGTGAGAATATAGACATTCACAAGCTATGGCATTGGGATAAAGACAATCATAAATGATTGGACTGTGATAATGGATTTTAAAAAAAAATATGTTATTAAAATTATTATATTTTTTTTAATGTTACGAAAATGTAGGCTACGTTTTAATTCACTCGAATAATCAAAATACAATCCTTTTAAAAATTATACTAATGTGTACTGGTAATAAAAAGAACTTCTCTAAAACGATATATTAAACACAGATCATTCATAAACATAAACAATCATTCTTGGGCATAAAGATCTTCTTTTTTTCCTCCTTCTTCATAGCCTCTAAACTCTAATCCCTCCCACAAGTGTCTTATAGTTGACTGTTAGCCTATTTAGATCTTTTCATTTTTAGATCTTCTACAAACATAGATTTTTTCATGTTTAGATCTCCCACAAACATAGATCTTTTCATCAGTAGAGCTTATATAAACATTCGCGCGTGTGTGCTCCACCCATTCTTAATATTTTTTTTTTAACGCTGGCAGAGACGCTTAGAAAATTAATGTCTTATTTAATATTGTTAAACTATAAAAGCGTAAGCCATATTTGTCATGCCATATTTGTCATGCCATATTCGTCATGCCATATTCGTCATGCCATATTCGGAAACATCCTTAAAAAAGAAACGAATAACTGTACTCATTTGTCAATGGTTCTGAACCGATGATTGCATGCCAGCTTTCAATCATGAGTTCACGGGGCCTTTCAATGAAGTTACCTAATATCGAATATCTTAGGCTAATAATCTCTCTCCCTTTCCCCCACCCAACCGGGGGGCCCCCCCCCCCCAAAATAATTAAAAAAATGATAGGTTCAGAACCAATGACTACATCATGTAACACCCAGTGCACATTATTCAAGAATTTTTATTTTTATAACTCACTGGCAAGTGTCAGATTAGAATACGAACTCTGACCTGGGACCCTCCGCTTAGACCGGTATACTTGCATAGAGCGCATTTCAAAAAAAATTTTTTTTTTAAATTTGACTTTAAAATCACATGTTTAATTTTGTTTCTATGTTGAACACCTATAAAAGAATAAGTTATCTATAGGTAATTCTGTTACGAATATGGCCGAGAAATAAGTTACACAAAAACAAAAAATGCTTTGGCTTATCAAGTTCCAAATATTGAAGTCAGAATTTTGTAAGCCAGCGATTATGAATATATTACTATCTATTTTGACAGTTATTGTCATGAAAATAGAAGCAGCCGATACATCTCATGGAAATTATCATAATTCTGATAAAATCCATAGTTGGTATTTATTTATATTGATTTACCACTGGAGGGGTCCAGGAGAAGTTCGTAGTATAGCCGCCTCCCTCCCTCCCCACACACACTTTTCACAACCAAAAAGAAAATGGACACATCCCTTGAGCATTGACTGTTAGACATCACTTTAGATCCAGCAGCCATTGAATGCTACACTGACACCAGTTAGTAACCACTGAATGTCACATAAATCTTGCCAGCTCTAAACACCCTCACTACCACAACTGACCTCACTCTCAAATCACCGAAAGAAAAACCGATGCCATGTTTGGCTTGTAAATTGGGTGATTAGATCTAGTTGTTTAACTAAGATTGACTTGCCGAAATTTTTAAAGTAAGGAAATGGCTTTCAATTTTGCGTTTAAAAATCAATTTGTTTCATATAAAAATTCTACTCACAATCAATATATCAATAACTAGTTAGTTATGATTTAATGACGAGTCTGTCATTACACTGATATTTAAACATTCTTTTAAAAAAAAGATGAACTGATTGATTGAACTAAAGATTTAAATAAAAAAAAAACCAATTGTCTTCGTAATTTTAATTTTAATACATTGTTATGATATATATATAAGTACCGGTTATTTACATTTTTGTCGGTCGCCATGGCATCGGGTGTCTGCTAAGTAAATAGCTTGTTCACAGCACTGATTGCTTGTTTTATCTCATGCGCATTACCTGCCTACTAACAGGGGCCTAGAGGAGAAATGGGAATTCCCGGTCTACCGGGAATGCCCGGTCGTCTCGGCAGGCAGGGACCCCCGGGCCCACCAGGCCCCAAGGGAGAGACTGTGTTCAACGGCAGACCAGGCCCCAGGGGCCCAACGGGCTTGCCTGGTCCTACGGGGCCTAGTGTGAGTGTAATGCAAGAGAGACAATCGCATCATTTATTTTTCTTACATTTCACTTTAGTTTGGTTCTTTCCCTTACAATATGAAACTTTTTTTTTTTTTTAAATCAAACAGCAAGTCTTGCTATATGGAAATTTAAAAGTGCATCGTCATTTTATTATTTAAATTCTGTTCTCAAAAATTCCATGAGCATATTAGCTTATTTGATTACAATTCATTATCATACTCATAGATATGTGTAAGGAAAAAATCTTTGTAAACCAGATTTTTTTTTCTCTCTACATTATATGATAAGAGAACCCTTAGTAGCCCCTTACCTGAAACAAAGACCAAACTAAAGATCAAACATCACGTGGTGTGGTCAATCAAGGAAGGATACCTGCATGCAGAACATAACCATAGTGAAATGCATGTTTCTATCCGGGTATTTTATGTTATAGGATTTATGTCATCATACTGTAGACGGCGTCCTGGCCAGTCCCTTGGTGGCGTGTGTATATGCATATATATATATATATATATATATTTATTTAAACCTGCCTTCACTAACATTTACTGTCAATCATAGCGATGATGTCACCCCCACCCCCCCCCCCCCGCCACCTTAAAAGTTGTACGTGTGAGTAAAAATGTCTTATTATGCTCAGCTACTTTCTCCTTACACGCCTACCTGCCTCTGTTTCATAAATTTATTGTTGAGCCGATTAAATCCTAAAGATGTAACACTCAATCCTTGGAAGGATACAGAAAAGAAAAAATCTGATTCGTTGAACATGGGAATTGTTAATTGCTATGGGAATTTTTCAACAACTTTAAAAAAAATATATATATAAAAAAAATGGTGCCCGTATCAAGTTCAACCTATGAAAATTAAAGGTGAGATATTAGTGAACTTCCAGTTCTTCCCTAATCCCCACCCCCTTTCCACTCCCCAAAATCTATTTTTAGAAAGTTTGTCCCTTATTAAGAAAACAACTGTATTTTTTTTTTAATTGAATGCGTCGGCCATCTTTGTTTATAGCTTTGATGTTGTGACGTACTTTGTTGTATTTTGATTGGTGTACTTGTAAATAAATATCGCCAGTTTCTATTTTTTTCTAAACTGTCACGTTATTGAAAATATCTAATTGTCTTTACGTCATACTCAGTGGGCCGTGACCTGCTCGATATGTCAACAGGTAAATGAGACGTGGGGATAAAAACAATTAATGACATATCTTTCATGAGGAAAAAAAAAAGGAAAGAAAGTTCAAAGAAAATGTGCCTTGTCTGGCTTTGTTAAACTGATGGATTTTTAAAGCTACCAAGACCGAGTCCTTCCCATATATATATATATGTATATGTTAGACTGTTAACTTCAATTATGTATTTTGGGGTCATAATTTGTTTTATCAATAAGGAAATCTATGACATATCGTGCTAGAAATCGAGGCCCCACTCTTGTCTTGAAGATTTCTATGGTGAAAACGCTCAGAGATATTCTTAAAAAATTAAGCGTCATAGAAAAAAAATGCTTGTTGTGTTGATCTCATTCGCACTACCTGTCTACTAACAGGGACTTAAAAATAGGAGAAACGGAAATTTCCGGTCTATCGGGAATTCTCGACCGTGTTAGCTGGCAGGCAGGCACAAAGTCGCGAAAGTTGTGTGTTGTTTCTTTGTTTGTTTTTTATTTTGAAATTCACTTTCTCCTTATATGTTCGGATTTTCTGTTGTGCAAACCTTACGTTTGCTTAATGATATTCCAAACTTCAGTTTTTTTTGTGTGTATGTGTTTTTTTTTTTTTTAAATCAGTGATGAAAGATCGGTTAATAATATTCTTGACTGCTGCAACAAAACTGTTTTTCCCAGGGTTTCAAAGGCGACAAAGGTGAGCGAGGCCTGGGTTACGAAACGGCTGAAAATTTCCCAACGGGATTTATTCAGGGACCGCCTGGACCCCCGGGTCAACCAGGCCGTCCAGGGAAGAAGGTGAACAAAAAAGAGAGAGAAAACAAAAGCTCTGTTTAATGTTTGATATTGCTATTTGTTTGAGAACCCCTCCTAGAATGAGTGTGATGATTATAAAGTGTATTGATTGAATCTAATCTGACAGTGAGGTCTTTTTCTGTTTATCGGCGAATGAAAAAAAAGGAGAATATCACTCGTCATCAATTTTTTTTTAAAATGGAATATTTAAAAAAAAACAATTTTCTTTTGGATAACTGGTGGAGATTAGTGAAAACCTAGTGAAAGTCTGGAATACTTTAGTGAAATTCTGGAATACTTTAGTGAAATTCTAGAATACCATAGCGAAATTCAGGAATACCATAGTGAAATTCTGAAACACCATAGTGAAATTCAAGAATACCATAGTGAAAGTCAGGAATACCATAGTGAAATTCTGAAATACAATAGTGAAATTCTGGAATATCATAGTGACATTTTTTAAAATGATAATATGATAAATAAAATTTGACCTCGCCGAGACATTTAACATATACTTCTGCTGCAGTCATAATTCAAAGTTAATTATTTTTTTTTCAAAGTCAAGAAATTATTTTAAAACTTATTTTTCAACAAAAAAAAAAAAAGTATTATTTAAATGAGATTTCATTTTGGAAATGGTGTCATATGAAGTATTTTCATGTTCAAAGTTGTCTTGAAATCGAAGAGCGCGTTTCTTGCCGACTGTAGCAAGTGTATCGAACAGCGCGTTTCTTGCCGACTGTAGCAAGTGTATCGAACAGCGCGTTTCTTGCCGACTGTAGCAAGTGTATGTCAAATGAGAGAACTCAATAAACTTGATGACTGCAGCAAAGGGAAACAAATCTTGTCTTGTCAGTTAATATTTTGTCACAATTTCAGGAAGAAATAATTGCGACCCGCAGACCGCTGGTAGAACGTCCACAGCGCTCCTCTCCACCCACCCCAACACGCCCTTCCTCCTCCTCCTCCCCCGTCACTTGACTATCTTGTTAAAATTTTTCTCTAAAAGCAGAAGCGGCGCACGTGTCGCCTGGAGGTCAAGGACATTAACTCGTATAAAATGAGGAAATCCCGCCAGGAGAGAACCTTGGAGGAGTTCCCGTGCGAGGATGCCGAGGTACATCGATGTGGTCTTCTTCTTCACCATTGGCCAATCCGTAGTCACGTGGGCCTTTTTTAAAATTTGGTTATTTTGTGTGTGTGTGTGCGTGTTACTTTGAGTAGAGCTTTATTGTTTTTTATTGGTTTTATTGTTGTTTATTGTTTTACTTATGGTGGTGCTTCCTCAATATTTCTTGGTGTCTTACAATGATGAAGGTCGTTTAATAAACGCTTCATTTCTGGCTGTCAGATGAATTGTACAATATGCCACGCGAGCCATCTACGCAACGGCACCCAACTCAATACATCTGAGCCCCCCCCCCCTTCCTCCCCAGACCCCCGATGTCTCAGCACATTAAGGTTTGAGAAGCACCGCCAGCACTAGTTTCAGCGACACACAGCGACACACAGTCACTGTAAACCCCTTTGCTGCATCATCATTGTACATGCCCCCCTCCCCACCCCCCTTCCCGGGTGTAAGATGTGTCTTTGAGTTTGAATGTACTCCTCATTTTGTGATATTGTGTCTTTCTATATTACTTTCAATAGTGATAGTTTTTTGTTTTTTTCTTGAATTTTCCTTGTTGTAACTTTTATTTTGGTCTTAAAATATAAAGGAATTTTCTCGTTATGCCCCCCCCCCTTTTTTTCTTCCAAACACTAATATCCTGTGACGTTTTGTACAGATTTGTTTGTAATGGAGCAGACGACTACAGCAGATGCACGCACATTCGACTTACAAAAACCGGAAGCTTGATATCTCTGTCCCGGTCCCACTCCCCTCGATTTCTTCTAGGATGAAGATAAACTTTTATTTTTTTCCCCTCCCTTCCTCCACAGCTGTTAACTCATAAGAAACTGAAGTCAGTGCCGAGCCCTGGTGTTCAGATCGACGTCATAACCGGAGTGATGAGTAACAGATTGAACCACTTACTGTAAAACTTCCTTTGAATTGTTCTGTCCTTGTTTGTCTTCCAAGCCTAAACATAATCTTGGTCCCCTGTTGTTTTTTTTAACAATATAATCTTATTTCACGTGTCATACTTCACGGGTTCCATCTTATTTCGCTCACCTGCGTAGAGCCTCGATGACGTCACTTCCTCTGCTCACCTGCTCTTCAAGCGCAGTTACAGAATTAATACGCCATTCTCCATTTCAGATTCGGTGGACTATTTTTCCTGATCTCAATTTGGGGAGACTTTGTCCAAATAATATTATAATTAATTATTATTGTTGCAGATTGCGTGATTTTAAAACTAGAATGTACCACAATGCAGGCGAAAGCAATCGATGATACTTTGTAAAAACACAAGTTGGAAATTTATATTAAAAAAAAAGTCGATAAATAATTTTTTGATTTGCGTTTTAATTATCATTTTTTTTAAATGCATTATAATTTTAATACCCACGTCTTTACGCAGCTGTCTCTACTATTTACGTAAGTACCCGAAAAGATGTCAAAACGTCTTTACGTCTTTGTTCTCGAAAGTCGTTGTTGATCATTGTAGCGTGAGATTCTCACATGTTTCGATACTGTCGTAAGGTCAAATCTCTTAAAGTCTATCCATGTCACTGGTACAGAAAAAAACCGATAACGAAAAGCTATTATTTTACTGTACGCGATGAGAACCACTGGGTCGTTGCTTGCCGTGCTCAGTGTCGTCCAATGTAAAGTTACCCAAACCTCCCTGGCACCCCCCTCTCCCCGCCCCCCCCCCCCGCCCCACACATACTTTTTTCGTTTTCATAATTCTGATGTTGTTGCGATTTCGACGCATTGGCTATCAACATTTTTTTTTTTATACAGTGGGAGATACATATTTGTCCCAGAACTTGATGGTTTTGTTGAGATTCCTTTTGATAACTGATTGACGTCTCAGTTATAATCTCCTTGTTAGTGTCTCCTTCTGTCCCTCCTCCTCCCGCCCCCAAACCACCCCCTAACAAACCGCGCAGCAGCGCCCAACAATGGCGTCAGAGGAGATGGTGATAGTTTGGCCAAGCTGTCATTATTACGTCATTTTGGGATGTTATGACGTAGGCTTTCACTGGGCGGTGACTTATTTGGAGAACGTGTTACCACGACACGACAAGACACGACACGACACGGCACGACAAGACACGACACGACACGACACGACAAGACACGACACGACAAGACACGACAAGACACGACACGACAAGACAAGACACGACACGACAAGACACGACACGACACGACCCGACAAGACACGACACGACACGACACGACACGACACGACAAGACACGACTGTCTGGCTTACTTTAAGTGAGTAGCTTGTCCACAGTGTGCTGGATCAGAATCTATGATGGATGGTCACTTGAGAGAAGTAAAGAGAGCATGTTTGTGGGAAAGAACGAGAGAGAGAGAGATAGAGAGAGAGAGAGATAGAGAGAGAGAGAGATAGAGAGAGAGAGGGGAGAGATGGAAAG